>CM031878.1:35352922-35357922 GCA_018697195.1 Certhia americana
TCTTCATTGTTTACAATTTTTTTTTTTTTCTTGTCTCAACTTTACCAGAAAAGGTTCGCAAGATCATTTGACAACATGTGCAGTAATGACCACATGAAGCAGGGAGAAATTCTCACATATTTCATTTAAGATACAAAGCCATTAAAAAAAATTATTTCCTATCATAATGATCTACATATAGATCTCAACGAAATTGACTAACAGCTTCAATTTGTAGCTGGATGCAACACTGATACCATGAGATCAATATATTAAGCATTTTTTTTTTTTCCAGTTTTAGCATCTCTCCTGGTTTTGACTGGGATAGACTTAATTTCTATTCAGTCACTGTTACAATGCTGTGTTTTGGATTCAGAATGAAAACAGTGTTCATAGCACACTGGTGTTTGGTTTTTGCTAAGTTGTGTTTATCCAGAGTCAAAGAATGATTATTTTTTTTATTGTCTCGTGCTCTGCCAGTGAAGAAGTATGCAAAAGAAACTGGAAGGGAGTGCAGCCAAGACAGGTGACCTGAACGGGCAGAAGGCATATTCCTAACCACAGATTGTCATGCCCAGTATGTAAACTGGGGGCAGCTACCAAGAAGGGGGGCCTGATCTGAGTTTGTGAAGTGGGGTCTTCACTGAGATCAGTCAGTGAGCGCTGAGTGACTGTACTGTGCATCACTTTTTTTGGGCTCTTTCCCCTTCCCTTTTTATTATCATTAGTATTATTTTTAACTGTTATTATTGCATTTTACTTTGTTTTTAATTATTCAATAGTTTGTATCTCAATCTACACGTGTTACTTTTATTCTCCTCTCCATTTCTCTGGGATTTAGGGGAGAAAGGGAGGATTGAGAAAGCAGTTTCATGGTGTTTCATCTCCAGCTGGGCTTAAACCACAACGGCATTCCTGCTAGACAAAGATACAAGCATTGACATATGACAATAAGACATTAATTAGAAAAGTTGTGTAATTCCACAACTTCATATCCTTCTGCCTTCTTTTTTCTCTTTCTTCCTACTATATATTTAGATGCATATATAGGATGGAAATACACTGATGTATGTAGATGGACACAAATATATATGTGCACACTTAAATATACTGCCAAAAAGACAGGCCCGGAGAAAAATCCAGAGTTCATAGCTAGTTTTATTTGTTTTTATGTCTGCCTTATTTGGGAAACAGATTCAAGTGAATGCAGCCATTCAGAAGCAATGCACAGAAAGCATTGCCTTGAGTCAAACATCATTGAGTTGTGCAAGCCTCTCTAGACATTTTTACCAACCTAATTCAGTATTGATATACTGAATACTCTATTCTGGTCAGTCATGTATTCAGCATTTTTTCTGTAGAAAACTAGACTATATGGACTGCACTGGTCTGCAAGGGCTTTTTCATTTACATAATAAATAATGGAAAAGCTTAGCTTCTCACACCAGAAAATGCAATATATGTAGAAGTATGCAAGGTATGTTGAAGCCATAAAAGAAGCCATCTTCTGTTGGAAGCACATCTGATAAAATAGAACCAGGAGACAAGAGCAAGAAACAGAGACTTTTATTTTCATCTTAACCAAATGCAGTGTGATTGTATTTGGAAGCAGTCAATTATCACTGCAGACTTTTCACTGACTGTTGTGGTTAATCTGATTTGGATGTGAATTCACTGCAGTCATAATCAATTGCATGAGTCTGACACATGTAAGCTTATGAGTGCTAGGCAACATTATAATAATTTGAAAGGGAACTACCTTCAAACTGTTGCTGAATTAACTTGATAACCCCTCAAAACCAGCAATGAGCATAGTTAATTGTGGCAATAAAATGTGTGAAATTAACATGAGTGAATTGTAAATATGAAGATTATATACTTTGTCAGTCTAGGTATTTCAGCAACAGAAGAAAATCATGCTTCTTTTTCCCTCATGGTAACTCAATGACTCCAAAAGATGAAACTAAGACTCTAGCTAGTAAGAAACAGTATGTCCTAGTCCCCAGGCACTGTCTTGGTACCTCCTAATATTTCATGGCCAGCCTGCAAAGGAACCAGGCATTGATTTCCAAGAAGGCTGAATGAGGATAAGCACCTCAAGTGGCTCAAATCCTATCACTGTGGCAAACTGGCTGCTCTTCTCTTAAAATGTTAGTTTGATTGAACAAACAATTTCTTCAACACAGCAAAAGCAAACCATAGGAGAGAGGGATTTTTTCCTCCATTTCCTTAATAAGTCACACGGGATCGGGTGGCTGCCTACTGAACCACCTGGTTTTGGCAAACGTAGCTGTTCAGGTATTTAGTTTTCAGAAGGCCCACAGCTGTGTGGTTTTGAACAGCATTGTTTTGCTGGAAAGTACCAGCCATTGGTGTCTGTGACCTGGCTAGAGCCCTGTCCTCACTCCTCACCACCTCGCTATCCAAAGCCTGTTATATTCTGCAGCTCTGGCAGATTTGCTATGCTAGATGCATACTGAGTGCCCAGGGGCACTCAAGGGATTAATGAGTAGTTTCGTAGCCAGCCCAACCCAAGAATCCCATGAATAATCAATGGTACTTGAGGCTCTTTGGGTAATTGAATTGCAAACCTAGTAATAACTAGAGATGTATCAGAAGCAGAATTATGCTTATGCCTGCCTCTAAATGTACAGACTAATGAAAAAACCCTACTGATTGTGAGGATTATTTATCTACTTCTATACCTATATTAAAAAAGGAGTCTCTATAAATTTGTGAATCCGATTGATGTTCATCCTCTCTGAGTCCCTCTCTAATTGTGACTAAACCATGTGATTCTAGTACACCCAGTGGCAAGATTAAGAAAGAGGTAGAACACAGTGAGATTATACATGTATTTTAAAGGTGGAAGGAAAATTTAACACCAGAAAACTGATTTTAATGAGTTAATAATGGGTAAATGTGTTAACAACACCACATGACTAAATGTTTCTCTGTAGAATGATCTCTAATTACAGTAAGCTCTCCTGTGGACAGAGAAAAGCAGAACCACATGCAAACACAGACTCCCTTTCTTTGTAAAGCATTAAATTAGAGCATAGATGAATGTTAAAATTTGATGATGGAGGAAAGAGGAATTTCCTAATGCATAACTAAAATCAGTATTGAGAATCACTTTTTTTTTTTCTCTGTGACCAATGACATCAAGATATCAAACAGTTAAATCAACAGGAACAAACAAGAGAGAAGAATATTAGTCACAATTTAATGTATATTTAACTACTGAAGTAGCAAGGGTGCTTTTGCAAAAGTTAAGGGATTGCTACATCTCTGGAAAGCAGACATAACCAAGATTTTACTACAGATCTTACCATGTTTCTCTCTAGTGGCAATGCATTTGTCATATGCTTACTGGTTTTCTTCTTGATTATTTTCAGAACAACTGGTGTTACTTTTTAATCATTAACAAGCAGTGTCTTCCAGCCCCTTATTTCCAGTGGTCTGTAGCCATTCTCTGACACAGGAGTCTCCCTTTGATGAGGTAAAGCAACAGTCACCTGTAACTTAACCAAGCAGCTGCCATGCAGTAGAACAGAATCACATCATAGAGCAGGAGACATGAAGAAATAAAGGGACATCCATTTTCCTGCTGAATTTGTCACAGAGAGTATTTCTGTGATATCATTATAAAATTTCTGTTGTTCTTCAGAATTGTCCTGATCACTCAAGAATAATTAATGCTGCTTCAACTGTTTGTAAGGTTACACCACAGCTGAAGAGATGGGTGTCTCAGAGGAGGTGGGGGAGTGGAATAAGAACCATAATTGTCTTTACCCGTCATTCAAGTCAATTACTAGTTGTGCTTACAGAGCAAAATTAATGACCTCATTGGAGAATTCACCTTGGCAGACATCAAAATAAAATCTGTAATTGACCATACTCAGTTATTGGTAATAGCAAATATAAAAAGGGTGCCTCCCCATCCATCTGCCTGAAGAGGGCCTTTTCCCCATCTGCTCCTATGTACTGCTACTCTAGCTACTACGATGCGTTGCTGGTCTCTGTAATTCACCTTTTTGGTTAGGCCAGGTTTCTTCCCACTTCCTCAGGGACAACACTAATCCACCATATTTCAGAAAAAGCTCTAAGGAACAATGTCCAACATTATTTACATTATGTTACATTGCAACACTATTTCATCATACAAGGTCTGTCTTCCACAATTTTTCTTTAAAAATCTCAAGACTTCTACCTACAGCTTCTCCTCCCTCTCATTCTGTCCTTGTTCCTTTCATTCCTCCAAACAATTTTCAAATTAATTGACCATATATAAATCCCTTGCTCTGCCCAACTGAGAGCCTCTGGTCACATCAGTGCTTCTTTATTCCTCTCCTCCTTTTCTCACACTCAGTAACATAGCCCATAAAAAGCATAAAATGGTTATTTTCCCTTTCCAAGACTATATTCAAGTGGTTCCTTGATTTTTGCAGGCTTTTCTTCATAGTCTCTCTGGTTTAATATTTTCAAATGCTCTCTAAAAACCATTTTTCTCCTGTATATGTATCTGATAGCACAATTCGTGACTACCTAGAGCTTAACACAAAACATTCAGCTTCCTAACTCTATCTTTTTCCTTAGTAATATAAATTTAATAAATGCTGAGCTATAACTGAGGCTTTCATATGAAATCAGAAGAGGCACACTATTCAAAAACTCGTGGTCTTCTTTAGCATCACCTGAATGCTGAAGACACCTTCTGGTTTTAGTAGAAAATTAGCTTCTGTAAAAACACAAACTGAAAAAAAAATAAAATCAGTCTTCATCTCAGTAGATATTTACTCCCATGAAAACCCAATCAGAATGAAGATAATAGGCAAAAGGGTGCTTTTAACACTTACTGAGGATGGGGAGTAACATAGTAGTTGATTAGATAGCAGTATTTTCCACACTACATGCTGGGACTAGGCCATTGTACGGAGATACATTAGGCTGTAAAAAGAACTGAAACATTGCATGACTGAAACCTCACAGCCAGTGCATTGAGGAAGGGAGATTAGTGG
>CM031878.1:35362922-35364827 GCA_018697195.1 Certhia americana
TTCTCAAATTAAAGAGGAAGCTCCCTGTTTTAGTTTGTTCTTATATTGATGCTGGTGTTCTTTTAATGAACTTGGAGTCTGATCTTTAATGATCACAGCTGTTAAATACTTTCAGCTTTGACTCAGAGAGAGTGTAATATAAACTTGGGACTTAGTTAAATACAGATCTTGACCTAACTCTAAAATAGAAGATTGTTTTTGTATTGAAGTAAATATTAGATTATTTGGGATTAGGTGTAGATAACCCTAAAGCTATGAAGAAATTATTTATTTTAGGCATGTCATAATCACAGAATCAGAGAACTGGACAAGTTGGAAGGGACCACAGTGGGTCATCTAATCAAACCTCCCTGCTGAAACAGGGTCATCCTAGAGCACATGGCATCTGTGCCCAGATGGTTCTTGAATATCTCCAGTGAGGGAGACCTGACAACCTCTCTGGGCAATCTCTGCCAGTGCTTAGTTACTTGCCCAGTAAAGTACTTCATCATAATAACCATGAAATAAAAGGCATGACGGAAAGCAGAATTTTACTTTCCCAACCTATCTCTTCCCAAAACTCCCTGAGAATTTATGCATTTTCCCTTCCAATTTCTATCTAGGTTATTTTCCCACTGTATTTCTATTTGCTATGCTGCAATATTTAAAAGAAAAAAAAAAAAAAAAAAAATTTAAACATTCCCATAGCAGAATAAGGAACTTGCTCTGATCACTGTGGTTTTAAATCTGGGCCATACAATTCCCCTGCTCTTTATGATGCCCATAACCTCATGTGACAGTATGCACTTCCCAGCCAGGAGTCAGCGCAGCAGCATTTTCTGCAAGATTTGCAAAATCAGAGGTGATGACTCAAGCCAATTACCTATCACTTTGGATGGAGGTGTTCAATAACACAGCAACTGACCCAGCGATTTGAGCTCAGAAGTGAGGCCTTATTGTACATTTTTGTTATCCATACTCTCAAGGGTAACAAAGTAAAAGGCTTCACAGTTTTATCTTAGTTTCCTGAAAGCAATCACTGCTTAAAAGTCAGCAACAGCTTTGGCTTTTTATTGGAGCTCTCTGGTAGCTTTTCCCATCACACAAAATAAGTGCAAAGAATGGTTAACTGACAGCTGAATCCCAAGCTAGAGATGTAGCCTGTATATTTCAGATGCTTTCATCCCTCTCTGGACAAAAAGTGGCGTGAATCTTTGCTCTGGAACAAGATGTATGCTTGGTTTTCTAACAGAAGTGTTATACTTGAAAGGTTTTAAATGAAATTGAGATCCAATATAGATTCTCTCTATGGCTTTGACCGTATTACTTTGGCCTTAATTTTCATTAACTGCATAAAAAATTTCTTCAGCATTAATTCCTTTGTAAGAGATAATTTGGTAGATTGTGTGGAGCATTTCTGTTGTTAATTAAAGAAGATTTCCACTCATAGAGTGAACTGAAAATTCGCACTTACAGTTAAATTCCACATAAATTTAAGTATGGGCCATGGAGTTCCAGCCTAAAAGGGGAAAGGAAAGAAAGTACAGGGAAGGGAAGTTCAGGGAAGCTCAGGTAAGTTCAGGGAAGGGAAGTTCAGGGAAGGGAAGTTCAGGGAAGTTCAAGGAAGTTCAAGGAAGCTCAGGTAAGTTCAGGGAAGGGAAGGGAAGAGAACTTAAGGGAAGTTCAGGGAAGGGAAGTTCAGGGAAGGGAAGTTCAGGGAAGGGAAGTTCAGGGAAGGGAAGTTCAGGGAAGGGAAGTTCAGGGAAGGGAAGTTCAGGGAAGTTCAGGGAAGTTCAGGGAAGCTCAATAGGAAGGCTCAGGGAAAGCCTCAGGGAATCTCCGGAAAGCTAACGGTAAGCTTAGGGAAGGAAGAGGAACAGGGAAGGGCACGCTCAGGGAAGGTGAAGGTTTAGAGATGTCGAGATG
>CM031878.1:35379706-35390494 GCA_018697195.1 Certhia americana
GGTGGGGGGGGTTACCAGAGGAAGAACTGTGACTGATTTGTTGTTTTGGTTTTTTTCTCCTCTAGTTCTGTTTGTTGTCAATATTGTAATTATTGTTAATTTACCTTGTTAGACTAACTAGTAAAGAACTGTTATTCCTACCCTCCTTATCGTTGCCTAAGACCTCTCCTTCAATTTTGGAATTATAACAAACCCCAAGGGAAGTTTCCCTTTTTTTTGGTCCCTGTCTTTCTAAACCAAGATAAGTCACATTGCAGTTTATGTACAATGTTTTAATATGTAACTGAATACTTAAAACAACAAGTAATCGAGGTAATAAATATATCTGGACATGAGCAATGCTGCTGTGATGTCACTGTCACCAATGACACAATGCTTCAACTCCTGTGTCACGAAACACTGGAGGACTCATCCTGTTCTTTTTAAACGTGTTATTGTTTCAACAATGATTTTGACAACATCCCATTGTTGAGAGAAAAGTAATGACTAAATCATTACAATGCTCCATGAGAGCTCACATGAACATTTGATGATACTTAAAATAGCTGAAAATGTCCCTTATATGTTAACACTTCTAATAGTTAAATATTTCAAAAAGGTCAGTGATTATTACACTATTGATGTCTGTCATTCACTCATGTGACCAACAGCACTTTTCAGGTCTATGCTGCTGATCTTCAGGGAAAATGAACTGGATAAATGTAACCTCAGCAGGCTAGAAATAATCCAGTAACCTAGCCTTCAATCAAACACAAACACACATTATGTAAATTGTGCTCTCATTCTGACTGCTAGAACTAATCTGATGTCAGATAGCACTGAAGATCACTATGAAAAGCCCTTTGTACTTTTCCACTTCTAATCTAGTAACAGAACAAAGTACACCCCAAATATTTATCTTTTTGTTTTCAAAATCAGTGTTGCAGAGTGTTTAGCATTAGTTATCTGACTTATTAAAAAATACTGAATACAGATCTTTCAATAAATGTCATAGAATGGATCCAGCATCTCGGACAGGACCTACATATTCCACCCAAGCATGAAATCAATTTAATTTTAAAGTGTAAAGAAAAATTCTTAAGATTACAGACATGAGCTAATTTTCTGTGTTATGAGCAAAACAGTTTATCTGTGATAACTGCTTACATTCATAACATGGTGCAAACTCAAAACCAGAATCAAATCCTCTTCATGTGGGAAGTTCTGAGACATAGTGTCTTCTTGACACACTTATCTCCAGGTGTTTTTGGAAACAGTTAAGATATCTTGAAAAACTTGCACCCTAAACTAGTTGTGTATGACCAGCTGACAGGAAGAGTGTGATTAGCTCCTCTAGTCTTATTTATGTGTTTAAGAAACTCTACTTTTAAGGATTGCAGACATGATTCAGAAACCTTTCTTCAACAGCTAGGTGTCAAACAGCCAGGCATTTATTATTTTTACACCAACTTTTATTCATTTTCTGCACCATTGAAAATCAACAATGAAAAGAAAACAACAGACAACACCAGAGCCACAGGGTATTTGTTTTTCCACCAGTTTTGGGAAAAAACCCAACCCGAGCATAGCTAGGTTTTGGTTACTGTGATTTACAAACTTTAGCTAACGTAAATCTATATTCCTTGTGACTCCTTTGTGTTTAGAGGTATCTTAGCTCATCCAAAAATGGAAATGACAGTCCCATTCTTGGGACAAATTTGGTGGAAAGAACAACACACACATGACAAATTTGGTGGGAAAAAAAAAAAAAAAGATAATTATTTTATGACTGAAATGTATAGAACCTTTAAGAGAGATTGGACCATAAAGAAATGTGAATACCATACTTGAAAATAGCATGACACAGACCCCCAACATTCTTAAATCTAAGTCATGAAGATCCAATGAATGCTTTGCTGATGTACTCTGTATTTGGTACCTGCATCACAAGCATTTGCCACATCTGCCATATGTCTAAAAACGGATAAATCCCTGTCCAAAATGATAGCCCAGCAAAGTGAGAGGCTGGTAGATTAGGGCAATGGTTGAAAGAACTCAAGAGTTTGAACAAGACACAGCATGTTGGGGAGAAAATTCATGGAAGTACCTTGGCATGATAAATCATACATGACAGACTTGGAATTGAGTAACACCTCCCCAGGTGCAGTATCCCAGCCTTCACCCAGGACCAACCTTTCCTAATGAAATCATACAATAAAGTAAATTCATAATTATTTGAGTCCCTCTGGCTTTATCAGCACAAAATCAGAGAGTGTTATGGGAAAGGATTCTTCCCCCCAGCTCTTAGTCAGATAATCACTGCTATTTCCTCACAATAAATCCTTTTTGTGAAATGAAAATTATTTCAAAGAACACAAACTGACAATTGAAAGCTACCATCAATGCCCACAGGATGTCATACATCTCCTTTTCAGGAAATTAAAGCAGTAACAAGAGCAGGCAAAGACAGCAAAATGACTATAAAAATTATTTTGATTAAATTATTCTACAATAAAACTAAAAGGAATCTAAAAACAAAGTCTGATTATTATCGTCCTCATGCCTGTTGAATAGCTTAAACACAAAATCATTTCAAGATGAGCACTGAACTAGCTGCAAACAATATTAAAAGTCGTATCTTTTCCTCTCTCCTTCCTCTTCAGATGTCATGCCATCACAATCAGTTTAAACAGTCCTATAAAACTCAAAATATCAGCTACAGCAGAAGGAATCCCTTCTGAACAAAGTACTTTCTGTGAACACACTCTGACAACAAAAACATTGTTCAAAAGGTGGTCAGATCTTTTTCCCCCACTTTACACTCAATCTTTCCATAAAGTATAAAAATAGCCATTTCCTAAGAAACCAATAGATAAAGACAAATCAATTACAGAGAAAAATGTTTTTACCTTTCTTTCAGAAACCAAAGCAGAGATACATTATTAGTAACTAACTATACCAAAATAATGCATTATTTATTCACAACCCAGCCACTGTTTCAAAAGACAATTTTTAATCAGTTATTTTTATTCTTATTTTTGGTTTTAGGTGATTTTTTTTTCCAGTGTCTCTATAAACATCTTCTAACTATAGCTTATGTGATGGTTTTGCACAGCCTGATTTTCAGTAGTGTGGTGTGGGGGCTGGCATTTGGCCAGTATCAAACCATGACATTATAGCTTTTAGACCTGTATTCTCTTTTGAATCCTCTAAAAAAATCACATTCTTTGAGAGACAAAAATATTGTTTTGCCTTTTTTGCAACAAATTTCTAAAATCAAACAGAACAGGAACTACAGTTAGGGAGAAGAATAAACTGCAGCTGTGACCAATTAGTGAAGTTTATTCAATATAATGACTATGGTATTAGAACTTTTTTTTTTCTTCCAAGAAATTAGAGTATTGACAACAAAATATACCAAATTTATACCTTCATAATGTATGACAAAAAACCTCAAATGATTAGTTCAGCAGTGTCCCCAAGAAGGATGACAAAAAAAAGTAGTATTCTTGTCAAGCTTTCCATTTTGCTTGAAAATGGTCTATTTTAAAATATATTACTTAGAGTCCCAAGCTGTGAATTTTAAAACCTCACATCTCAATAAATATCCAGTTTTCATCATTGTTCTGTATCCATAACAACTTCAAACAGGCTATAAAGGAACATCTCAGTGTTTTTTCACATTTATGGATTTACTAGATATGTGATCTTAAATATCTACGTAAAACAACCATCTGCTATGGTTTAGATTTGTTGTGGTGGTGCTCTTTTCATACTGCTGTTACTGGTGCGTTTGTTGCTTTTTGCTTTGCAAATCTCAGTCTTGAATCTTGCAGAACTAAAGCACCTCACTTGGTCAGTAGTTCAGACACAAAAGTTCTTGTAATTATGTAAAACAGGATTCTGACTAAAAGCAAGACTACTACTGGTATCAAAAGACTCATGCAATGAGGCCTGATGAGCAATGTCATGCTGCTGAGATATAGATACGAGAGATATTTACGGGTTTATATCAAGACTGCCATTTTACAGCCACTGTACATGTTGAAAGCCTTGAGTCCCAGAAAGTACCTTGAGTCCCAGAAACTAACATCACGATATGTGGGGCACCTACAGCTTCCTGTGAGGTGATGAATAATTTGTCTGTCCACATTCGCAATTAATTTGAATGAACATTACAGGTACCTTAGCTACACAGGAGAGAGAAAAAAGACTGCAGAGTGAGATTAAAGGTTATACCAGGTTTCTGTAAATTAAAACAAAAAAAAGCCCAAAAAACTAAGCCAAACCAAGCCAAAACCAAAACCAAAACCAACCACAACAAAAAAAATAAAACTAAAACCAAAACCAAGCAAAAACCCCACCAAAAACACAAACAACAAAAACCCACAAACAAACAAACAAAGAAACAAAACCACCACAAAAAACAAGCCAACCAACCAAGTAATGAAATAAATAAAACACTTTTTTTTTTATTAGCTCTATGGATTATATCAACAATTTGAAAGGAATGATAGAATCCACCTCTAAAACAAGTAAAATACTGCTACAATAAATACTCATACATACAATAAATACAATAAGAGAAATGGAAGAAATCATCAATTACCATTACCATGCTGTTACCTCTAATATTTACTTGTCAAAAGTGTGAAAAATACTGTTTTCATATCAAGCATTGTTTTTTAAATAACAAAAATTAAAATAATAATGCAATTCAGACTGATGAAAGATCAGTTGTTTACCAGATGTATACAAGGTATTTTATTCTGATATTTTCCTTATCCCTTGTTTATTATTTTATATCACAGATGTTTACAGTTCATCTCCCTTTTTCATCCTCCTGCTGTTTACTTGGACAGTGGTAGTACTTTTTATCTGTTTAAATGAACACTGTTGTGATCAAAGAGAGACTTTCCTACTGACTGTTATTCATCCCCTTTGTACATGCTCCTAAATTATTCCTTTCAGAGATAGTAATTATCCCTGGTTCACTTTTTAGGAGGGGTGCAGCATAGACCTTTATCCAGTTTCTGCATATAAACAATGAGAAATTGACTATTGGCACACAGTAATGCTTCCTGCAGTTAAGCTTGCCACAAAAGATTGCAGAATCACAGAATATGAGAAGGAAGGGGCCTAGAAGGATTATCAAATCCTGCTTCTGGACCTGCACAGTCCCAGAACTGCAAAAGTCATGCCATGTGCCTGTGAGCACCGTCCAAATTCTTCTTGAACGCTCTCAGACTGTTGCTGTGACCAGTCCCTGGGGAGCCTGTTCCAATGTCTGAATGTAGGCTAAAGAAATACCAAAAGAAAGCTCAGTAAATAAGCAAGTTTAGATTCAAGTAAGATATAGAATAAAAATACTCATTTGATATATTTTAAGGATAAGTGCATAATCAGATGGCACTAGATGGAAAAAAACAGGACTGGAAAGCTATTTTATCCTTGGTAGTTGCCAATATCAGGAAGCTATAGCAAACAACACAAAGGAAGTCAAACATTTCTCTCCTGGTGAGAAATTCATAGCTGTGCCTTTTACCAAATCAAATGCAATCTGAAAATGACTGACTGTTAGCATGAATATGTCATAATCCCAAACCCACCCACCTACAAATCTGTACTGTCCAAATAATCCTCCTGCTCAAAAATTATTTGTTGGGGTTTTTTTTATGTAGTTTCTTGCCTGAGGATAAGCTGAGCTATAATCATAAAAGAGAGGAAAGCATACATAGATTCAACACCAAAGAGTGAGAAAAAAAGTAGAATAAGAGCATGTTGTTGTTCTTTTAAAGCAGATACACTGAAAGGTTATTTTATTAATGGTGCTCTCACTGACATTATTCTGGTGTTATTTGAACAAACTGCCTTCTATTGTAATCTGTAGTGACACAAAGCTCTGTAAGAGACTGGATGCTTTGAACAATTCCCATTTTAGATATGTCTAGAAATTGCATGTTTAAAGCTGAATTTACATGTTCAGTGCAAATCTTTGAGACTGAACTGGTATATCAAACTGGTGCAGCTGTACACAATTAGAGCAAAATGTGGCTGCTGTTTCAAAGAGCCTTTCTTTTGTTGTAGTATATACTTTTATTCATTTGTTTGGAAATACATCACTCATCTCCAACACATAGGACTATTTGTGAATTAAGAGCTGTTATTTCAAAAGAATTTCATAATCATTGAAAAACTATCCTACACTCCATAGTAGGTTTTTGGGTCAGAAACTGCTGTCTGCATCTAGATTTGGCTCCTTTTAGAAGGTCTACCAGTAGCAATGTTTTTTTGGTGTTAGGGCTTTTTTGTTTTGTTTTTCAAATTATATTTTAGTCATGGTTAGAGCTTCCATGTACTCCTTACCTCACACAAAATGCAAAACGTTCTTCTCTGTGGCTATATGATGTCTTTCTATTTCCTCCTCTCAGAAGGTGTCAGCTTCACTAAGGATTCCCACTTAAATTGAGCAGGAGAGGACACTGCAGACTGAATACAAATTTGTGCTGTAGAAGTGGAACAAGGTTAGTGAAGTGTGCAGTTGGCGAGATTGATGTTGATACCCTTCACTGCCAAGTGAAATGCCAATAATGCTTGTATAGCATTTTGTGAGGGCAATGGGAGTATTGATTCCTGAGCAATAATAAAGAATGAAGCTGCTCTCTCAGGTATAAAAATATTGGCAACTGTTACAGAGAATTGACTCATAGAGGCCTGAGTGTTGGCCTATCTTAATGCAAATAATTCAGGCTTCAGAAGGATTTCAAGAGCAGCCAGGTATGGTCCTCAGGCACATTCTCTGCTATTAATTTATCTGCAGCTTTCACAAGTGTCTCTGTCTATCAGCCAATTGGTCTTTGAGGTGCAGGGACAAAAATGGATTTCTAAAGGCTTGTTGGGAGACAATATGAAAAGCCATCTGAGCCATGAATTTTTAACATATAAAATAAAAAAAAGTTGCATTCCTTTCTTGACATTTATATGAGAAAAAGCAGAACATATGGTTTCCATGCAGTCCACTAATAAATTTAACATGGATTTCATTGGGAGCTGAGATTTCTAAGGTCAGTATTTTTATTATGTTGCTTAAAATAGCTTTACGCACTTAAAGAAGTGTAAGACTCCTAGAACATGAAGCTATTAAAGTCTATAGTACATCTTATGCATTCCCTAACAATTTGCAGTATGCTGTCTGTGCTTAAACATGAGTACTAAGTGTGACCTGAAAAATTCTGAAAATTAACTGCCTATTGTGGTGTTGAAAAGCAAACACCTTCAAATGACTTCTCACTTCTAAGATTGTGCAGCATGTCAGTTTACTCTGTTAACTAATGGGATTCTGCTCCATCACCAACTATCAAAAGTACAACAGAAATGGAAGTACTGGGAGTGCATCAACATCCGCTACAAAAGCAGTGATGAAATCCACACAGTGGTGTAGAATTAGCTGTATTTCATTGGATAATGCCTCACCCATGCTTAATGAAATAATAAACTTTTGACACAACTGGTGCTGACATGTGAACAATCAGTTTTCTTTCAATGGCTAGTAGATACCAAAAATCCAACATTATTGTCTATTGTTTTTTCTTTAGCAGTAGATATCTCACACTAATGTTAGAGGCTTAATGATTTTTAATCAAGAAAACTATCAGAAAAAGGGCAAATAAAGTCACAATTCCCAAAGATGAAAAACATTAATGAATGATTCTAATTACTGGACTTATCAATTCCAAATAATCAATGTTTAAATCCCATTTAAACATGTCTGTTGTAAAAAAGACATCTTAAATAATTTTGAAGTAACTTATTTTGCCACAAATGTCCCCACTGAAATTAAATACACTTACTGGAAGACTTTCATCTGGATCATGTTCTTCCTGGTTTCAACACATAATGAATTTCTCAGTCTCACAGGCTCAGAAACCTTCACAAAGATTTTACCTCTATCTTCCAAATCTGCAAGGAAAACTCTTGGTCTCTGAATAAATGAACAATCAAATGGGAAGTTCATGTGATTTGAAGAAGGGTGAGTGGCCATTGCCAAGTCCAGGCAAAATGGAAACAAGACTAACACAAGATGGCTAGTGAAGAACCACAGGAGAAATTTCCAGTAGTCATGACTACTGAACTGCTAATGCCTTTGGATGATTACATCTTTAAAAAAAAAAAAACAAAAAGAGTTACACATAGTTGAAAAATATTTGAAAAATTTATTTTCAAGGGGACAATGAGGTATTGGATGAGAACCATATGAAAGAAAGAATATTAAGGAAACTTGATTCAAATTTATTTCAATTTTAAATTTCTTTACTCTCAACAGACTCTTTTCTGTGCTTTTGCAGAGCACAATCCATCCATTTATTATGTCAATAAAGCAACACAACAAAAGGAAGCCACAGCTTCTGTCATACAGAAGAAAATGTTCCCTTCTACAACTGGTAGGCTTTGGCATTCATAACCCTGACCCATTCCTCACTTTACCAAGCCAAAAACTGGCTGAGAAAGTATTTCTTTTTAATGTTTTATAGCATATAAGATATGCTTTATTCTTTATTTACTCTTTATTCTTTATTCCTGTCCAGAGTTGAACAAATAATCTCTTTGTTTCCTTTTATATATATATATATTAAATTACACTTTTGATAGAAGCTCACCTTTGCTATGAGAGTGAGACACCAAAGTGGTCTACTACCTGTTTCTGTATCAGGGCATGAAGAATCTCATGTTATTCTAGTAAAAAAAATTTTTTACTTCCATGTATATTCACCTGATCATTTTCTCTTTCCTTCACCCCCATAGCTAAAAATCTTTCCTATTACCAGGAGTATGAGGCAGTTATAAGTAGATTTCCTTTATATTGTGCAAGTAAATAGGAATTAAATATCTAGTACCTGCCATTACTTTTGACTACTCAATATTGCCACAAAAAATTGCCACCCAAAATCCACCTGATCTTTGTTTTCCTGAGTAATTTTATGTAAAGAAAATGCACTAGAATAAGAAATTATTCTTCCAATTGTACATAATTTTGTCTCTGTTCACATAAAATTTCACCTGCCATCATGTTAACCTATTACAGTCACCTCTCATCTCTTTGATATCATAAATCACTAAGTATTATTTGCATGTTTCTTTTCTGTTTTCCTTTTTTTATTTGTCGTAGCTGTATTAAGAGATACCAGTCCTAGAAAACGAAAGTATGGTAAAGATTTGAAAAGACAGGTCATGTGTGTTTAGAGATATGACCTAGTGTTTTCTTTAGAAAAGATCAGGAAGTCCCATTTCTTGTGACATTCAGTTTCTCAAAGAGGGTCTTTCAGAGCCTTTGGTTCAAGCTTCCCAATGGCAATGTAGTACAAAAGAAGAACAAGAGTAAAATGAAGATTAATCTCCACGTGTGTGATAAGTTTTGAGAGCACTGCAGGATCTGTCTGGTAAAAATCCACTGTGTCAGAGCTGGGGAAAACCAGTGACCAAACTGACACAGAGATGCTGAGTTTTGCCCTTTGAATTCTGAATGTTATTTCTGTCAATTAGACACTGGAGAATCATAAAACATTAAACATCAAAAGTGTCTCTCTTATGCTATTAGGTCTTGGGTTTTAACCCTGCTGTTATGTTTTACTTCCTTTACTTGCCAAGGTTAGACTTTAGTTATTCAAGCAAGACCTAGATGAGATCTCAGTGCATTCACCAAGACTAGTATTTTTTTCTCCTTTTACCCGTGTCTTTCAGACACTCTGTCTAGTGACTTTAGAGAAAACAGTAGGAAGGAAGAAAAATTGTTTGAAATTGTTGGGGTTTTGTTTGTTTAATATGTCCACATCTGTTCTGCAGTAAGGGCAGATTCCCTTCTGCAATTTGTTGAACAAAGCAATTGGTGATGGACTGAAGATATTTAAATTCCAGCTATAAATTCACTTATAAAGTGAATTTAGTTATCTTGAGAGATATTAGACTGAATGCCCCAGAGGCTGAACTCATTGACTCATTCACAGAACTGCTACTGTGAAATATGAAATAGTGCAAGTTGTCCCACTAGAATGCTCCAAGCTTGACCTGCCAGAATGACCTATGAGGGTAGAGATTAGTTCAGCTTTTATATTCATTTACGAAAGCACTCCTTTCACTTTAATCAATGGCAAAGCTTCTTCTGAAATCAATAAGGGTTTGAGCAGATCTTTGTCCTGTAAGAAAGGCACTGTGACCACTGAACAAGCCACAGACACAAAAGATCAGGAAGAGATGCTAAAATGCCTATGAAAATATGCTGCAAATATGGTAATCATACTCCTGGGCACACAGCTCTGGTCTTTTTATCAGTGTAGAAGGGGAAAAGAATCATTATCTGAGCATTTTATACCTTAAATTCGTGGAATTTTAAAAATCTTAAGTTCATGATAGTGCTTTACTTCAAATACGTGCTTTGTTTTTTGCTGCGAAAAGAAGAGAGGGAAATCTTGAACCAATATATTCAATTCTAGCAAGCATGTGAACTTGGGAAAGTCACTTGGTTCCTATTTTGACACACTCTCACTCCCATCTTTATCCATATGTGAAATAGGAGGTAAAAACAAATTAGAGGATGAAAAGGAGATACAGACATGCAAGAAAGGTAATTTTGATTTTTACTCCAAATTTTTCAGTAAGCGATATCTTCTATGCCCATAGTATCATATTTGTTGATAAAATTTGTGTAACAGACCCTTATAATACCCTTTTGGAACAATAATATTCCTACTTGCTACTGCAATAGGATCTGTCTTCTATGATAAAGCCCACCCTTTCATTTTGGGTCTCTGCTAC
>CM031878.1:35390590-35450318 GCA_018697195.1 Certhia americana
TTTATATTTATATTTATATTTATATTTATATTTATATTTATATTTATTTAGCTGCTAAGTACAGTGATAGCCACTATATTCTACAGAAAACCCACTGGTGGATATTCAGCTTTCTTGAGTTCTGTTGAATTTTCATTACAAGTTCCAGGATGCAAGCTACAAGTTTTTAAGTGTGGTAACAGAAAAAATCTGGAGGGGGAAGCCTTGTCAGTCACTGACAACTGGCCCTTGAAAATAAAAAAATAAAACTACTGGACTCTGAGAAAGGTTTCTGTTAGTATTTGGGAAAGGAAACAGTGTGACTTCTGTATCCAAGACCCAAATACTCTAAGTGTCTTTCATGATTTATGCCTTTTGCTAGGTTTTAGTGATTTGGGCTTTTTTTGTTTCCCACTTCACTATAGTTTGACACTCAAGAGGTTTTGAAATTCTTGAAAATATAAAAGGATTAGCTGAGATTGCCTAATACCTCTGCTTTACTGCTTCTGTACCTTTTCTCTCTTGTTACTCAGGCATTATTGTTTGCTGTCTGCTTTTATCCTGGATTTAAATTACTCCTGCCCTCTTATATAAATTTATCAACATTGATACTTTCCTTCTGCTGAACATAGATTAGCACAACTAGGGTTTCTGTCTACATGTGGGCACCCTGCCACTTAGTTCTGCAGTTGTGGCAGGCCTTGTGTACAGATTACTGCACATCATTGGATTCATTACTATTGAAACTGAGATACCCAATTGAAGATATTTCTTTTAGTATTTCTTATTTTAGCTAGCCTGATGACAGCTCAAAGTTGGATTTTCAGCCCTAACTACTGATCTGACATCCACATAAAACTTTCACTGGTGTGCTCTCAGATATTTAAGACAAACTCATGGGCTGTTATTGAAAATTCAGGCCCACAGGAAGCATGGAGGTATCCAAAATTATGTTGACTACAATAAAGCTGAAGAAGAGAGGCAGAAACTTCTGTCTGTTTAGTTATTCTCTTGCAAACATAAGATTAAAGTTCCTCCTGCCAGCCAAGCAGGGATACTCAAAATTGAAGTCCATAAATATCTCATGAGAATTGCGAAAAGATTTATAGCTCTGAAATTTTGACTAACTGCTAAAAGCTGAAGCATGAAGATAGAAGAACACACAGAACTCGACTGAACACCCACAGAAATCAGTGGCAGACTTTCCACACATTTCAGTCAGTAACAGCTCAAACCATCAAACACATTTCAGAGCTATTAGTATGACTTTTTTTCAGTCTCACAAGTTAAGTAATATATTCAAATGCAAAACCACACCTCAACATGAATTAAGAGGAGTGGAAAATCAGAGCTTTTATGTAACTCATATTTTTGACATTGGAATGTAGATGTATCAAAACTTTCATCTTCTAAAGAGACAAAGCGAAATTAATGTAATCATTCCCTTTTATCACCTAATTCACTGAAAACCAAAGAATCTTTAATAATACAGAAGGATTTCAAGTAAACATACTTGCCTTTAAAATATATATTATCATCACATGACAGAGTAAAAAACTTCACAAGTGTATAAATGTGATGTGTAGAGCATTCCATGAACATATAAAAAAGTGACCCTGCTTCAAAAATGTTAGACTAATTAGACAGTACATACATAAGGGAGTGGGAGGGAGGAGAGTGAATTGGTGAAATCATTGAAAAGAAAGGGTAAAAGCTACAAACACATTTTGTTAGCCCTGTGACTCATAATTTTCTTATGTATATAGACATGCCTCTACTCACTGGATGAGTAGGCCAACATTTATCATTTTCTTTTCTCAAGTTGTGTGTCTTCACAAGTCATTCAGAAAGAGCGTGAAGGGTTGTCAGACTGCTTCGGGAAGTGGGATGAAGACAAACAGGGCCATATGGAAGAACTTATGAGAGCAGAAAGAGAGCAGAACATTGAGACAAGCTTGCACGTCTTTCCTTGGGTCAAACAAAGAGAGAACAAAAAAAGCAGGTGAAAGTATGGAAGTAAATGGGTGGGCAGAATCATACAAGACCTTGAAGTGAAATCTTGGCCTTTCAAGCCAGGTACCAAAGGAGATGGCATTTTGTGCCATAAGCCAGGCAGTTTCCAGGCAGCCCTTTTTCTAACCCTTTGAGCAACAGATTGTTGCTTCACCTCTGTGCAAACTTCTTTCCTTAGGTCTAGTTTCACCAGCAATGGCCAAAATATGAGTCTGAAGCTACAGCTTTGAAATTGCACAGGGTATTTTTGTTTGTAACCCCCTCTATGGATTTCCAGGCTAGGAAGAGTTATTGGCAGTTTCTGAGCTATGAGAAAGTGAAGGATAAGGCTTTCAAACACAAATGTGGCATGGAATTTTGTTTATACAGCAAGACAGAAATACAGCAAGAAATGCTGGCACATTAGGGAAATGAATTAATAATTAATTGCTTATAAATGAGTTAACAGATCTTTACAATGACACATAATTGTAGCGAAAAAAATTTATTACCAAAAGATCACTAACAGCTTCTAAATATGTTGGTTATTCCAGAAAAAAAACATGACTGTTTTTTATTTTTTAAAAAAAATGTAAGTTAGATACCTCTTGGGTTATAACTGTCACATAAACTGTAAAAAAAAGCTTGTAAATTAGTAAAAAACATTATTTCATTTCTAAAATAAACTTCTACTCTCTGGTTGTTGCTGTTGTCAGCAAAGCAAGTAACCTGGTTATATCACAAAATGAAAAAGAAAATCCGAAACCAAAAACCACTAACCAAGTAAACAAACCCCCAAATCATTAAATCATTACAGTTTGAATATGTATTTTTTATCAAAAAAAAAAGTAAAATGTAACTGTTTAAGTGAAACAAAGATACTACCTCTCCATAATGTTTGACACAGAAAAGTATATTTAGACATGAGATAAGGTTTAGGCACAATTCTGCCTAAAAAACTTTTTCCTGAGTAGGAAACAAAAGATACAATGTAAAAAAACGTGATAAAGGAATAAGGAAATATTATGTTCTTGTCCACATAGCTGGAAGTCATTTGCTATTTTGATGATATAAAACTGACAAAGACATGTAGAATTAAAATAGTATATTACTTCTGTGAGGACTGCATTGACTTTGAGAGGACACAACTATGTTATGCAGAAAATCATACTAATACATCATATTACCTCATCAACTTCAGAAAGATTTTACTAGCAGAAAAATAAGCAGGGTTCTATAAAATTCCACTCTCACTTTTTGCTAATTATTTATGTTCCATATGCATTATATTCCCCATTTATGTATATGCATAAATATTAAATGTACTGAAATTCTGACTTTTGCAGCATTGAATTCCAAGGTGAAATACATATCACTGTATCAAAGTCTATATGAATAGAACTGATTGTAGAAAATTATGTGCATGAGAAGATATGAATGTGTGAGCATGGCAGAAGAAAGCCTGGACTCACAGAACAACTTGCTAAAGAAAAAAATAACACCAATTTATTCCTCAGTTCATACCCATTTCTTGATGTCAAATAAGACATTTCTAAAGTCAATAGATCTTGACTTTACACTTGCTTTCTTCACACTTACTCTATTTTAAGAAAAACTTCAACACAGGAACTAAAATATTTACTGTTGATTGTCTTGCACTCTAATCCTGAGAACTAGTAGGACTATTCCCCTATGTGCAAATTCAAGAAAATTCTCCATTATATTGACACACTGGGGCAAGACATGGACCAGTCAAAAGCAAAGACTGGTCATGAGCTGCAGGAGTATTTTCCGGTGAATCAAGAAAAACCAGGCTCAGAATAGCACACAAGTAATCTTTATATAAATACAGGTTCTCTTTTTAAGAAACAAAACACTAACAGATGCCAAAGTAGATTTCAGTAAACAAAAGTTAATGGCTCACTCCAGCAAAGACCAATATAGTGAGACAAAAGGCTTCACTTTCAACATCCTTTCTTCGGTTTTTGTTTAAATGCCTTCTGAAAACCAAGGCTGTTTTCTATCTGCAAACTGCTTTACCATGCTAGCCCAAAGCTACTTTTACAGGACTCTGACACTTCTTGTCATGGGCAACAGCATTGTTGTATTACTTTAGCCTCATGCTCCCATATACACATAAAGACTTGCACAATTATAATTTATGTCAACTTTCCTCATCACTCAATTTATTTTTAAATACAAAACCAGAAATATGTAACTAGTTGACTAGTCAGGAAAGTTGCATAGACTTTGCAAAGAGAAAAGCAGACCAGGCTATACAGGAGCTATTCATACAAACAAACCTACTAATCTGTTGTCAGCATGCAAAAAATTGTGCACTGAACTTTGTACATTGAAATTTAGACAAGCATTATTAAGGTTACACAGGTTGAGTGGTTGTGGGAAAACTGGGTGGCACAAGATGCCGAAACAAACAATATAACTCTTCAGATTAAGACCAGTTAATTAAGCACAAAGGGATAAGACACAAGTTATGTGATCTGACTTACTTATTGTGGCCAAAATGAAGCAATATAATTATTTCTCAAGATGTCAAGGTAATTGTGTCAGCACTTGCATAGAGCCTGGGAAAGCAGCATTATGAAATGGCAGAAAAAAAGCCAGGTGAAAAAAATCAAAGTGCATGGTGATGTGCCATAGAAGGTATGGCTGACAGAATGAAAAACACAATGCAGACTTGTACAACAGTAATGATTGTGCTAGAATGCATTGTATTTACCAACACGGTAATATTTATAATATCCTATCCATTTAGTCAAGCTGAGTCTGCTTGCAGTGCCAATACATAGTAGTACAATTTTCTAGAAGTTGGGCATTTTTCACTAACTTGCACATTCTTGAAATAACAAGCATAAAATTTACTCACAAGGAAGTTGCAGATTAATTTAGTAGACTGTCAAGAAGAGCTTAAATAAGAGAGGTTGAACTCCAGAATATCATGGAAAATGAGACATCTGAAATGAAGTAAATATTTAAGAACATAATATCTGACCTAACCAGCACAGTGACAGCTCTTGTTTTCAAAACAACCTCAGTGGAACCCTGTGACCTAGCAGAGGATTTGTGAAGACTATTCCCCACAATATTTTGCAAACCTGAGTGGGTTCTGTAATTAATAAAACATGTCTAAAAATGTGAATAAAGCAGTTTAAGGGGTTTAAATGCAACATGGAGTCTGACAGGCCAGAGTGCTTTCTTTATTCAGTGTGTAATGACTTAACATTGCTTTTGCTGTAAGACTTCATGAACAACTTATGTGGTTTTTAATGTTGTAAATATGCTGTAAGTAAAATTAAGAGTCTTCTTAAGATTTATTTCTAAAATACATGCAATTATTTTAATTATAGAATATTTGAAGATATATTTCACAGAAAAATCAGCCCTATTTAATAGATCAGTTGACTAGGAACAGAATAGCAGCACTGCAGGGTCATAGAATTAACTGCTTTCAGAAACTGCATAAACCACAATGCATAAACCATAATGTTCCAATTATTTAGTCATTCATCATTAATATGAAGTAATATTTGTTAAAATGCTCAAGTGGCTTCAGAAATTCAATCTGGATGTCTACTTAAAAAAACCCCAACAAACAAAACATTTGAAATGCATGTAGCACCACACTGCCTGTGCCAAAATCAATCCCCTTGTGTTTCGTATTTCTCAATTGATGTATCCCACATCTCTTTGCATGAGATGATATGTGAAGCTTGTATCTGAGTCTGCATACAAATTCAATAATTTTTCTAGACAACAGTCATTTTGAAGATTTTAAGGATCAAAGAGAAATACAGAGAAGAAAGGAAAATTCTGCATAAAAAATAATTTCTACAATGACAGCATGAGAATTTTTACACTATGTAGATTAGAGAGTATTCACACAAATTACACTTGGTGTGTTTTCCACCACAAAAAGAATTGGAGAAAGGAAAACTATTTTGAATATTTCTAGTAAATGGAAAGTATTTTTGGGATTTTACCTAACTGATATCCAACCCAAGGTGCAAGCCAAATAAAGGCTCTCTGCAGCACATTAGAAGGTATAATTCTCTAAACTAACTACCTTTAAATGATTGGAAAGATGTTGAAGTGTGTTAGAACACTTACATGCCTTTGGCTTTTATACTTGCAGATATTGAAAACGCACTGTGACTGAACCCATTCAAGATACCCTCAGTACCCATACAAAAGAAAATCATATCAAATACCACTTAACTCTTCAAGCTTTCATTTACAAAGCATAATTCCTGAAAATATTTTGAATTCTAAATTTTATTCAATTTTTCAAAAATAGTCTCAGAATAACGATTCTCTTACCTTTATTTTCACACAGTCAGTTTTTGCATATTGGCATCCTCCTGATCAACAATGAAATCACTGTTAAACAACTCTCCATCACTAATATTTGAAGCCCTGGGCTGTTGCATCCCTTTTGGGAATGCTCTCTCCCCAAAACCGCTCCCCCAGAAACTTTAACCTGGCCTGATTTACCTGCCCCTTTGAGTCTGACCTATGGCTTTCGGCCAGGTAACTTGACCCTGACCCCAAAAGAGATAAAAACCCCTCTCCCTCCATGTGCTTCTCTCTTTGCCTCTTTGGATATGAATAAAGCTTTGGAATACATCCTGAGGTAAGGGGCCTCTTTTGAAGCTCTTCTCCCTATCTTATAGTTCCTCTCTCCCAAAACTCCCTAAATCTGAGCTAGCAGCTTGTGGGGGGGGTGGAGGGAAAGGAGAATCTTCACTGGACTTGACTTATACTAACTATGCACCAACAAATATTCTACAACTTGGAAAAATCCTCAGATCCTAGATAGAAGTGGACTTAGAGTACCAAATTCACCCTTTCATTATAACTCCTCTGCACAATTCTCTGAAGATCAGGTTTGGAACTGATGCAAGTTCATCACAAAGGGAATGGTGTTTCTGAAATTTATAATTAGTGCTAATAAAACAGTCATAACTTAATTACAGAAAAGTTACAATTTAGTTTGTCATGACAAATTCAACTCCTAACTGTGGTAACAACTACATTTAAGCACAGTGCACACTCTAGCATATGTCTACATGACTATAAATGAAATTCAGCTGAGGAAATCTCCAATAATTCAGATTTCTGTTGTAAGTTCAAACACATACCACTAGCAACTGAGCAAATATTTGGATCCCCTATCCGAAGTATTTTCCATCCGCCTGGATCTCAGGAATTATAGTCTTTGAAAGAACAGCACTCCAAAGTTAGGTCAGCTTCAATATCAGTATGATATAGATAAACACAGATCTTATTTCCCTAATCTTCTAATATTGTTTCACTCTAGATGAAGGTGAACTCTGTCCCTTTGCTTAGCTGCAGATAGGAATCTAACTGCTGAACTGGAAGCACAAGAAGTTTTCAATATATCACGATTGGACACAGGCTATTTCCATAAGAGGACTGTGTATTTATCTGTGTAAGAAGAAAAGGCAGAAAATAAGACATGCTGAAGTTTTTTTTCAAGATGCATAAAAGCAGTAGAAGCAATGAAGAATATGACATTCAATCAATGAAAAAAGATTCAGAAATATTTGGCACCTGAAAAAGTTCCATGACTCAGTATGGAAGGAATGGTCAGAGGGAGTAATCAAAATACATATGCCAAAATTGACTTCCAGGGAAACTGTACAATAGTTCAAACTACCTGCTTCTGTTTTGAAAACCTTTGAAATACTGAGGTATTCTAAAAGAATTGAAACATTGGCATTTTTTGACATGCCAGCAGGTCTCAAAACACCCTTTAAAAAGAAAACATGAACAAACTGTTGACTTTTTTTTTTTTATCGTTTTAAGGTAATGAGCGTACAAGCTGCAACAGTCCCATTCCACTGCAAACTTCTAAAGGAATTTAAAGCAATGATCTCTACTGGCTGTTACACCAACTTGATCAAGCGCCAGTCCACCTCTTGCAGAGTATAATTTGCTTTGTTATGTATGTCAGTATAAAATACTAGTGCATAACATGTTCACACACCTAGTGCTCAAGAGACTCCTTAGCTTATGTTTAGCCTAGGATCTGTTTAGCTTGCAAGATTGAACTGGACAAATCCCAAGAACATCATAGCTACAAAATAACAAAAAAACTAGGATCTCAAAAATTTCTAAATTAATTTCAGAAGTTTAAAATATTTCATTTAACATTGATCTACTTCAAAATTTACTTCAAAATAATATCTCTATTTTTTCATTCCATAATATTCCTTTCCTCACAAGATCACATGGGTTAAGTTCACAATTAGATAATAAAAGTCTGCAGTAAATTATTTTCTATGTGGCTATTATTTGATACTAATATCCCCAATGTTAATGAACAGGAGATAATCTCAGTAATTTGTGTCTTCTACAGATATTGATGGCACCGTTTGAGTAATTCCACATGTCTCTCAGCAAAGAAGAAAATTAATATTCAGCAATGATTTTACAACTAATGGGATGAGTAAAAGTAAAGCATATCATACTGTAGTGCCTCTGCTGAACACAGTCTGAGGGATAATGCAATTTCTTACAGTCAGCTTTGCTGTGAATAGATATATCCTGTAACTTAAACAAACAAACAAAAGCCATATAATACATGCTTTCTACAAAGATGCGTATACAGAGAGTGTCTAGCTCTAAGAGATGGTAGACGTTTATAGAAAAGTTAGAATGGCAAAGGCCACAATATTCCCACATAAATAACGATTCTAGAAGGAAGTACTCTGGGTTTTCACATTTTCATTTGGTAAATTTGACTTTCATTAATACAATTTTCTCTGTGATTTAAAAAAACTTCTTTTCATGGGTTTTATTTTGCAGAGATGTATTCATGCAGCTGAATGGTAGAGAGGAAATGAATGCATGGAGAACTAATTATAGGTATAACTAACAGCTTCACTGGCACCATAAATAACAGGATAGAATCTGAATTAGAGTGTTTAGGCAAGAAAAGTCATAGGATTTTTTAAAACTAATATCAGGAGACAAACATTTCAAGGAAACATTAGACTGAGAAGACAGAATTACTCCAGGATATGGGCAAGAGGTGCTTTTAATGATGAAGTACTTTGATGCTCTACATACTGACCTGAAAACTTGTGAAATACAGTATAATTGGCAAAAAGCTGTCATTTCAAGCCCCAAAGAACACTAAATGCCATTGTTTCACTCTAGAGGTCACCCCCAGTAAGAAAGTATAATTATAGCATCTTTCATTTTTTGCCTGTAGCTGGTCAAATATTGAAAGAGTGTCCTTTGGTTACTGATGTAGAAATGTAGATTGGGGTTTTTTGTTGTTTTGGTGGGTTTTGTTCATTTTGTTTTGGGGGATTTTTTTTTTGGGGGGGGGGGGGGGGGGTGTTTATTTTGGTTTGGTTTGGGTTTGTGGGTTTTTTGGGGGTTTTTGGGGGTTTTTTGGTGTTCTAAACACCAATTCGGTTGAGTAAAAGGAAACCTCATTATAGGGGGCTCACTTTTTATTACTGCACGGAACCTGTCTATTTTTCCTCCTGCTGAAAAAGCCTTTGTTAAAGAAACCAGATATTTGACTTTAAGGATTGTCTGTTAACAACATTTCAGTTGAAGAAATGTTATACTATTCACGATGTTTTTGATTTATTTTTTTTTATTAACAAAGTTCAGCATTGTCGGTTAGGCTCAGCAGTATTCACATAGACAAAAATATCAACAATAATTTGCATTTGAGCAAAAATAGAATCTTTATAGTATGAATATTCTTATTCTTATATAAATGAATATTCTTTTATACTATTCATAATCATAATTAAAAAAAGAAAGGTCTATGTCACTTCAAGTAATAAGATTAAAGATTGAAAAGGATTGGAAAAAGAAAGAACTCAACAGTAAGTTGATGTTAAGATCAAGATACAGTCACAATAATTATTTGCATGTATCATTAATGGACATATGAGCTTTAATTTCAGATTTCAAAAATTAATGTTTGAAAATAATTAGAGTGAAAAAGGTTAGAAATGTATTTATTTATTAGTATGGATACTGGATATAACTCAGTTTCTTTGTTGCTCTATAAAAATGACAGATATTCATTGATAAAGACATAAATCATTATCTTTTTGTTACCAGAGCTTAAAACATTACTAAGTAATTGCTCCATTTTTTTCATTCAGTTTTTGCTTCATTTCTCCAATTTTTTCTACAAGGCAATTGTGAGAAACAGCACTCACTCTTCTAAAATTTTAGAAGTTTAATAAATGATAATAAGGGATAAATACATAAAGCAACAGATACAGGTGCCTGGGTACCTGGCAAGGCCAGTACACAGACACTTCTTCAATAAGCAGTCTTTTTTATACTGTCACAGGTGCTTTACTTCTTCAAATGACTTCATCAGTTTATTTTGAGTTCGTTAACAATTCTTGCTTCAGATTTGCTGAAAAGTTGTATAAGTCAATAATTGCAAATGTCGGCAGTCTAGGGTTGTCTTCTGATGCCACTTCAAGCTTGGTACCTCTCTATTCATGGCTTTCAGTTTTCTGTTTATGCTATGCTATACATATTTTGCAATAACAAACACATCTTAAAACACACCTTTCGCAAGCCTGCTGGCATCTTGTGAAAGTCTTTCCTCTCTCATTTGCATTGCCCACAAGCTATTACAAATTCTGCCATACTTAAAAAGCGGTGTAAATCTTACAATAAACACTTATAATTTTATACTTAAGGGAAATAAATTGTAATGAAAGCCAGCTACTACATTAGCTACTTAAAACAGCAATCTTATTTACAGCAGAGAAGTCAAAGCTTCTCTGCACACAAAATTTGTGTGAAAAAGCTGACCTGCAGCAAATGTAAAGGAACTGACAGGATCAGGCCACTTCACAGGGTTTTGTTTACTATGTTCTGAATACCTTAAAGTGTTTTATGTGCTAAAGCACCTTGAATAGTCAGTGAACCACAACAGTTACTATTTCCCTGAATGCTCTCAAAAATTACCCATCTGGCTTTCCTGGATTTACCTGCTTTGTTTGTATAGGGTGCTTGCTGCCCAAAATAGATTACATAATGCACCTCTGAAATGCTATGTGATAATATGCTACATCACATCAACATGCAGTTCATTTCTATAGCTAAACACCTACAGCAAGCCTCAGGGAAGAGCAAGAACAAAGCAAAAAATTTATCAACAATGTGCCCCATTGTAATGTACCATCACTGTAGGAATGTACATACATGTCATGTATGTTTCTTAGCAAAAGTGTTTTTGTTACTCCTGTCAGCTCTTGAATGCCCTTAAGGAGGACAAATTTCTATGATTTAGATTACTTGATGTGAAATAAATGAATAAATTTTATTTTTCTATTTAAATGGCAAAACAATGTCAGCACTCTTCAATAGATTTCTATATTTCATCCAGAAGAAATCATTATAAAAATATGACATGACAAAGGACTAAAAACTTCGCTTTATCTTATGGGAGTTCGGATAGAAAAAAGTATTGGAAAGAAATTTTTAGGAAAGATCAGGAAAACTCAAACCTAGTTTTATAGTTTTCAAAGTTCATAAGTCTGAAGGTATTTATAAAAATAAAAGCTCATGAAGTCACAGATATTAAATAAGGTAAAACCCAAGATGAAACTAAGAATGTACCTAAAATCATATCCTTTAATTATGTTGCTTCACATATTTTTAAAATGGGCTTAAATGCCCATTATCTCAACTATAGAAGTCACTTGGACTGAATAGTCCATCATAATTATTTTTCCTACTCAATGGTGTGTTTATTGATAGTTTTATCTTTTCTTTTAAGAGAGTTGATCGATACTTCAAAATCTCGTTTGAGAACAATAAGAAGTCTAGTTATAGCTAGTTTTTTTAATAAAAGACTGATTTTCATTCACACATAATATAACTAAAAACAGTAACTGAATTGCAGTTAAAAGAACAGTGATTAAAACTTTTCACAGGTGCCTATGAGGCCAGGAAAGAGAATGAAGGCAGCCGGTCCTAGCTAGTCTGTGTGTAGTAGAATTCAATTTCATTTTTTATGAAAAGGATTTGAAAAGTTTCACAATATTTGAGAGAAGGGAGAGAACCAACAAATAAAAAGTGAAACCAAAACTAAAAACCAAGAAATATTTCACTTGGGAGAAGTTGCTCCCAGAACATCAATAATTTCATCCTTGTGTGTATCCTAATGTAAGTTTGACTTCATGCCATAAATATAATTTTGGCATCCTCTAATGTATTCTAAACCTTGGAATCATGCAAGCATATTTTTATAAATAATTAATGTAAGTTTTTTTTGCTATGGAGACTGAAAAGTCAGAAGAATCTGATGGAATTAGCAACTCAGCCATCCCAGGGTATGTAGCTACAAGCTGAGCCATAGGAATATAGATATATACAGGTGCTCCAGGAAAGTTTACTATCTCAAACACCAAATTTAGTTCTGATTTGGAATGAGATTGATTCTGTTCTCTCCAGCATTGTATTAAAGGTGGATTTTTGCTTTTCAAAAGTATCCCGCAATCCAACCATTGTTACTTCATTTGCTAAAAATATATGCCAAAGCAATTTTGAATAATGAACATACAATACAAATATTTGAGCCAGAAGTGACTTTTAGACACTATCCTTTAATATACCAAAACCAATAGAACAAGATACACATATAGAATAAAATGCTTAGCAAGCTATTATGTATAAGGATTAGTCTCTGATATGATCTTCTGCAAGAGACTCAACCAGCTCATAAGGTTTCAGCAAGATGAATTACCTCAAAATAATCAGGTTATGGTTCTTAATGTCTGTAATTTTAAGGTCTAAACAGAAACACTGTAATCAGCAAAGTAAGAGTTTGAAGTCTTACTTTTTGATTAAGTATCTTCTACATGTTTTCTTGGTTCTGACAAGAGGAAATAATTACACACAACTTGAGAAATTGCAAAAATTCTGAAATCCAAATGTTTTGATGGTTCTAAAGGCCAAGTAAGAGATCTAAGCTTACAAATCACAAAAAAAAAAAAAAAAAAAAAAAAACCAAACCAAAAACCAAAAAAAAACCCTGTGTCCTTGCTTCTCTTTCTCTGCAGGAGCATAGGCATCTTTTCTGTTCCATTTTAATGATGGAACATAATGATGGAACATCAGAGAGCTGGAGATGGTCTTTTGACAGGGGCATGTAGTGATAGTACAAGGGCCAATGGCTTAAAACTGAAAGACAATACATTTAGATTGGACACCAGCAAAAAAATTCTTTACTGTGAGTGTGGGGAGGCAGTGGAACACATTGCCCAGAGAAGCTGTGGAGGCCCCATCCTTGTAAGAGTTCAAGGCCAGGATGGATAGGGCTCTGAGCCACCTGGTCTAGTGAAAATTATCTCTGCCCATGGCAGAGGGATTGGAACTAGATGATCTTTAAGGTTCTATCCCTAACCATTCTATGATTCTATGCTGGCCACTGCTGAAAACTAAAATGCTTAAAGCTTCAGTCCAGTATGAAATACATGATCAGTGAGGTCTAGGTTGTCCTACAAGACCAAATATCATACTGAAATGACAGAAGCATAACTTCTATGCATAAAAACAGGTTAACAAAGAATGAAAGAGAAAAAAACCTCAAAAGCCAGACCACTTTCCACTTGTTGTAAGTAAAAAAAGAAATAGAAAAAGAGGGAAAAAAAAAAAAGATGATTTTTTTCCTTTAAAAAAAATTCTGTATTTGAAAGGATGTAGAAGGGTAAAACTAAGGGGCTGCATCCCAGATCTCAAGACATACAATGTATCACACCAATGCACCTTTTCAATACTTCTCAAGCCAAATTTTCATACATTTGTTTTTCAAATCATGGTATAGATTATAATATGGCAATAGTACCTGAGTCAGAATGGTCAAAAAATCCTCAACCCTCTCTACAGCTGATTTTGTATAGAAACATTAAAATGGCTGGTTTTCTTTGCAGTAGAAACATGTGAAACTGACTAAAGTACCAGTAACAAGCCAACAGAACACATAAACCACCTGACTTCTCAACTTCATCTCTTTAATTTAGCTTACAATTTTTTCACAGGTAGTTTTAAAAATAATGTTAACATATTACACTATTTTTGTGCGAATTAGACTATGGTATGGGAGAGCTTTCTTCTGCTCTAGTCTTAGTTGATTGCTCAAAAATCAGACATTCATGAAAGATGTTCTAGCTGTTCAAAAGCAGGAAAAATTATGTTCAGTCTCTGGAAGAGTGCTGAAACAGCAGTAGAGTATCATTACAGCAGAGGCTGTCGTGGTTGTGTAGAAGGAGGAAAGCACAACAGCAGTTAAAAACCCAAGTATTTGCTCTTGCAAATTAAAGCTCTAAAGAAGGTGCTTAACAGATTATGGCTGAGATCTTGAACAGCAGCAGTCTGATTTACTGCCAGAACTCACATGCCTTTGCATCATTTTAACTTGGGGAATAGTAAGCTACAGCACAGAACTATACTGAGTAACCAGAAATAGGACTCTCAAGCCAGTTTTGGAGTTTGTATGTTTGACAACTCCTTAAACTGCTTTTAAAACTGTATCTGAGACTTAATGCTTTACCACCATGCAAATGTCCTTGTCCATGATCTTGTTGATTGCAGTACATTTATATCAGGTTTATATCTAATTCTATTTCAAATTAATTGGGAATTTATTTAGTTCAGATCTATAATTAAATTATCATTGTTTACTTTTATTCTTTGTGCATGTTCCTACAACCGTTTTGCACCAGAACTCCCCTAATGACATGTCCTGACTAAGAAACCAAAGCATTGAAGAAGAATGTGAACAGGAAAAAAAAAGATGTTTGGTAGAAATTCGGAAACAGGATACATCCAGGGTGTGATTATATGCATTTCAAACTCTGATGTCCCTTTTACCTTTTGTTCTTCCTTTTGTCTTTGTTCTCTCCACGCTTCCAGCTATTTTTATCACACTGCTCCCTGCCAAAAAGGTCTGTCCATTTAGAAACCAACATGCTCTGCTGATCTGACCCTGTTCCTTCTTTTGACAAGGAACAAGAGCAAGCTGTTGGCTTAGTGTCAATGGCAGACTTAAAAGTCATCAGCAGTAGGAAGAAACAGAGATTTGAGCCCTATTTGGCTGGAAACCATCACCACTTTAACACTCATGTTTGCCATGCCAATTTAGCATCTTGAAGTCCAAACCAGCCTCATACTCAAAATTTACCCTTAATTAAAAGCAATTTTTACTACAAAACTACTTTTAGGACATCTAGAATAAGGGATTACTAGTAAAGTCTGGTTTATACATTAATATTATAATAATAGTAATAATAATAATAAAAATAATAATAATAATAAAATTTAACAATTGCAATCATAATAAAAATAAAAAAGCATTGCACTTCTATTCAGTTTCTTTATTTGTTTGAACTGATCCCTTTCCCTCCACATATCTTAAAAAGGAAGAGAAGAAGAATTCCCCCCATGTAAAGTCCAACTATATTATCATATAGTTTTTAACTCACAGCAAGTGATATTCACATGTAAGTTTACAGATCTAGTTAATGACAGGAATATGTTTGATCCTTGAACAAGTATTTAAAAATCAAAACCTTACTTCAAAATTATTTTACTTTTTATGTATGTTGTAAATGTCTTCTGGTTTCTCTTCTATTATTCTGCTATAGAAAGATAACTTCTATTTAATGGGGGGAAAAATCATCTTGAGGCTCACTGAAACACAGTAAATGTAAGGCCCTCATTCACTGAAAGACACTTAGGAAACGAGACAAGCGTCTTTTCAAATTCTACCTAAAACATTCTAAAAGTACAACATACTATCCAGTTGCATCATATATCTTCAAGACTCACCATGCCATATTGTGGATTTTGGCTAAGACAGAAAACACCTTTGCATTCTTTTTGCAAAGTTCAACAGCTTTAACTGTCTGTTTGTTTAGAGAGAGACAAAGTAGAGGAAAAGGGAATAGATATGTCTGTGATTGATCCTAATTATTCTTAACTCCTTGACAGTAGGCAAAGGGTGCAGAGTCTCAAGGAACACCAGCTGGAAAATTATGTCTGTTAGAACAAATGAAGTTTATGTAAAAGCCATCTCTAAAGAATTAATAAAAGACAGAGCTCAGCAAAAAAGAATTCTTTGCACTGGCAGTAGATTTACGTAGCTAGTCTTGGTCATTTCCCAGATTGTCATAGTAGGCTAAATATCTTAAAGCTGACTTGAATATCATGAACTTTAAAGCAGGAGTGAGGAGAAAAAAAGTAATGTCATATCTTTATTCTTAACATCTTTTTTTTGACTCTTTAGATAGCCTGAAGCCAATTTTAAAATTTTTCTCCATAGCTAGAAGCAAACAAACTTTTCTTCTATTTCCCTCACATCCTCAGTGAAACTTTGTTTTCTATTTAATACCTGTTCTCAGGAAGAAGAGCCTGAGGTAAACATTGAACTATCACTTTGTGACAAAACAGCAAGGACTGGAAATTCTCCAAAACTGTTACTAGAAAGTGTTCTTCATGAATGAAAGTCTTACAGATTTACTCAAAAGAAACGGGACTTTGCAGGTCCTCAAGATTTTTCAGACTTCAGGTATGCAGGTGAGCAAGCTCTGCTGCTCAGCTTCTTATATTTGCAGGGAAACACGATTGTATGTTCACACATTGTATGTTCTTTGTCTAAACAGAAGAGCAGCACAACCACAGAGTGTAGCCATCCATTTATGTCACACCAAACCTAGATTTCAAAACCCAAAGTTCATGAATCTTTAGACCAGACATCCTTTAGATAGCAAGTCTACAGCAGAGAACACATCTGACCATGGCTCAAATTCTTTGAAGCAAGAAACTAAGAAAAATAAGGGCTAAAAGTCTATCTAGAGGGATAGAAGCAACTTAGAGTTTAGCCAAGAAAGTAGAAGCAAGGTAGAATTATTAATTATTAGCAAATTATTAGCAGATGGAGCTAGTTAGAGCTAAACCAATTTATCATTTAGTTTACTTTGTGGGTATTTGTGGACACAAGATAGGGAGGATGGAGCATTGTAAAAATGAAGAAACCATAATAACACTTTGACCCAAGACCAGCCAGAACCAGGCTGGGGAGCCTGGACTATGGCCAAAGGATCATCAATTCCGCCAACACAACAGAGGTGAAAAGTGTAGCAAGGAGAAGAGATCGGTGACTTCATCTTCAAGGACCACTGCCTCATTTCAACGTCCACCAACCCACCTCAATAAAAGAATTGAGCAGGCATGAAAGGACTTTGAACTCATTTTAATACAAAGTGTGGGTAGGCGGGGGTTAGGTAATACATATGTATAGGTGTATTGGGTAATCTTTTGAATATGTAAGATTCTTGTGATTAAATGGAGAGCTGCAACTCCATGAAATTCACACACGCCTTTGGGAAGCTATTCCCCATGTGCCCAGCACTGTAATAAACATACACTTTCTAACTTTAACTAGCTAGAGAGTCTTTTTCCAAGCATCACCTTTACCTATTTCCAAAAATGAAAAATTCTTTGCAAGTTATCCCAGAAGTATATGATAACTTAAAAGCCTTCATCACATACAAGTAAAACCTTAGAACATTTTTAAACTGAGAAGTTCTCACTTTTCCTGTGGCACTGTGTTTTATATTACAAGATATAACCAAAAGTATGTATTCTATTACATTATTCTGTGTAAGCTGTTGGGAAAGGAGGGGCAATGCTCTTTATCTTTTCCATGACTCCAGGGGATATCTCTGCTAACAGGCAATCAGCCTCACTGCATAACTGATAAAATTACAACATCCCACTGTGAAATGCTCTGCCCATGACCATATCCTAGCATTCCTACCTGGATATGATCTGAGGTTTGGACCACCACAGGCAGCCTTATCCACTGGCTTCCCATAGAACAAGAGCTCTGTCACCACCACTAGACCTTCAGAGGAAGACCAGACCTTCTACAGGATCACTGCTTCAACAGAACCACATGTACCACTTCAACAGGATTGCAGCCACCATTTAATCAGACTGCTGCCAACACCCTGACCAGCAGGGTGTCAGGTTGTATTCTGACTGTCAATTTAAGCCAGTGCTTCTGTACTATTACTTTATTTTCATTTTCCTATTAAATTGTAAATTCTAAGTTTTGACTTGGAATACCTCACTTTGTTTGCTTTCAAATTAGTACACACTGGTAGACTTGTGACATAAACTAGAAAACAGGCATATTTTATTACAGATAAGAGTTAAATAGAGATACCCCAAGGTGGCTAATATTCTCCTTTTCTTGAGACCAAAGAACAACTCATATAAATTTATTTTACTTCCATTACAAGCCAATCCTTCTTTGATTCTTATACAGAAGCCACCTCAACTGATTTGCTTAGCAGCGTACAATCAACTTCACTTCTTTTCTCTGCAATGAAAACAAGTTCATTTCCTTTCATGGAAATTCAACATCTCTAACGGCATTTCAAGCAAAGCCTGAATCTTTCTTTGGCCACTCAGAGTGCACTATGGTAATGAATCCTTGCCTGCCATAACATTTTGTATTTAAGTTGGCTGCTTTCCCTTCTGTTTCCCTTAGTCTGGAGAAAGATTTATAAAATTCAGTTTCCAGGTGTTCCTAAACTCACTTTATTGTGGTGAATAGCAAACTGCTCATAATAACAAACCGGACAGATTAGAAAAAAGAGGACACAGCTGGCAAGAAAACACCAACATGATTCTGGACAGCAGGATAGGTGATATTTTAAGAGCCTTTTTATATTTTTTCACCCACTATCTACAATATAAGATACTTCGATGGGATACTAAGAAGCACTTAGATGGGATTTCTATGGAAATTAAATATCCAGCTTTGGTTGAATATCGATACAATTTTGAGCTTCTATTCCCATATTCTGCTCTGCAGATCCTTGCCATAATCTATTTGGAGAGCATATCCGTCCACCTGCAGCACACTTTCAGTTAACCATATGCTAATCAAATATTGGTTATGCATATTTAAGCTCACTTTGTCAAATGAGGACATAAAAGTAAATAGTTATAAAGGCTGTAAGAGTAGGGAGGAAAATCACTTGAGGAAATTTATCCCAAGCACAACACAATTTTGAATTTAGAATACAAGCAAATATTCATTTCCATTTGTAAAATAAGCATTTGACATTAATAAAAAAGAAGGAAAATTAGTGATATAAAACGTTCAGTTCTAGAGAACTATAACAAGTTAAAAGACTAAAAATTCCACTCAATGCAGTTTGTTTAAAAAACTGTACCACTTCTAATTCCACAAATTTCTTTTAGGATTAAATATCCTTTCAACATTACCTTAGAGAAATATATCTTGAAACCCTATTATTGTTTCTTTTTTCAGTGATTATTTATGTGTTATGCACAAAATCTCCCAAAATATAGGAAAAATCACCTCTGTGTAATGGGTCAGGAGAAGCTTGTAGATCAATTTAAGAAAAATTCTTGGAGCATTTAACTTCAACCACAAATAGAAATAATATGCCAAACTATATTATGTGGGAGGGTTATATTTCTGGGTTGTGTTTTCATGTTTGAAACAAGAAATCCATTCATGGATGTCACAAAGATAAGTTTACCATAGAATCAAATTGAATACTGAATTAAAGATATATTTCTTCAGTTCTGATTGCCCAGAAAGTACAAGATTCAGGACAATCACAAGGAAAAAATAGAAATACCATGTTGTTGTAGCTAATTATTTAATTATAATGGCAAGAATAACATATTATGTATGAGTTTCCATACTCAGCTAAGAAAATTTCAATCTCCCCAAAACCAATAATGGAAAACAAGATCATTAAACACCAGATCCCTCTGCATCTACCTTCTTCAGTGAAACATTTACTATAGTGTTCAGCACATGCTGGGCCATGTTTTAGAGGCAGGTATGCCTAAGGACAGTGTTTCACTTCCTGACACAATTAATTGCATTATGAATCACAGTTCTAATGAAGATTAGTTGTTAGGTCTCAATGCAACAATACTGGGAAAGAGAGACAGCCAAAAAGATGGGGAATTTTGGACAGCCCTGAACTCGTTTGTCAGACATACAGGATCACAAGGTACACAGTCAGAAGATAAATAGTTAGAAACCACAGGATGCTTTGGTGGGTTTGTTACAGTGATTTTGTTGTCTTAGGTGAATCTTTGAAGCCTCTGAAGGTTGAATGTTGCAAAGCAGGTTTAAGAGCTAGGGAGGAAGGGAAGCAGACAGACTAGATAAAAAGAAAATATCAGAGTACATTAAACTGAGTAAGTATATAAAATACTTGCAGTTACTTGCCTGCAATTCCTAAAACACACCACATTTAAAACTACTGCAAAGCATTCCACAGTTTGTAACAATAATAGGGCAGTAACATAACATCGAGAAGTACAAATCTTTTAAATCTTTTTAAATTATCTAAATTCAGCTGGAAATTTTCCAAGGACCAAGATGAGGCTGTTGGTACATCAAGCTTTTTATTAAGCAAGATATGCATCAAGAATGGAATCTCTCATTGTTTAGGGCATTTCCTGCGCTCTTTTCCCAAATTAGAGCCAAAAATACACAGTCTCAAAATTAAAACAAAAACTGGTTATTCTAACAATTTTAAGACTCACTCTAATTCCAGAATTTTTACAGCAAAGAGAAAATGCAATAAGTATTCATGTTCTGAGAAACTTAAAGCAGGTATATGAAATGCCAAAAAGTTCAATGAATAATTACTGGAGAATTACCACTATATTCTGACAGTCATATTAGTTTATACTCTTCAGTCACTAGACACCCTTGAAGTGTCGCAAGTTGTGACACAATAAGATTCCAATTTGCATAGAAGTTTCTAAATGTGTCCTGTATCAGTTGGTTTTGGCTGATATAAATTTGCAATGTTGCAGTATTATTTTAAATGTAAACATTTAAAAATATCAACATCCAGTAAAACCTTCAGAATTCGATACTGAAGTAAGGCCTTTTTTCATTAAAGCAGGGTAAATACTTAATAAAAATTCAGTATTTGCAAAAATTAACTTCAGTGATTGAATGACATTGAGTGATTTCAAAATAGAGATGAACACTCACATTCATGCTTGTAGCATATATCTCAGCTTCCACTTTATGCTGCTTTAGCTTTCTTAGTGACCTATTAACTTATGGCATCATCTTTATCAATTATCTTTCTACAACTGAGCCCTAATTATTCATAAAATGGAAAATATTTTGAATAATGCATTGCAACATTTTCATGACGCGTTGAGTCTCAATTTGCTTGCTTTTCCTTCTTAGCTGTTCTGTCATTACTTAGTCAAAAATTTAATCCTGATCAAGACTCATCAAAACAATTTCACATACAAGTTACACTAATCAGTTAATGCCAACATTCTTTGCTTTTCCATCTGGTTATTGTAGTTAACCACAATACATTACATTATTTTCCTTTTTGAACCACAACTGGGGACAGATAAACATGTCACAGGAGCCTTTCTAAGTGAACCTTGAAGACGGGTTTCTCAGAAAGAATTTATGAACAGCTTATGCTCACCCTGTTCTTACCAAATAAGGAGGAATGTTGCCAAGCTACTAACACCCCAGGATCATGGGTGCAGACAAAAAAAGACATTACATGCTTACAAAGCTGGCCTCTCTAAGACAGCAGAGATATAGCTTTTTAGTCTAAGACAGCCAGGTGACTACCATTTTTACATTTGGTAAAATACTTATAGAATGAACGCTAAATAACAGCAGCTTCCTTTCAGAACTGACATCATGCAACCAATTAAAAAAAAAGAAAAAATATCGCACAAGTAGTACTTTGACTTATTTTCAGAGGTTTGGTGGAAGAGAAGCCCCCAGAACATGCATGGCTGTAAAGGCTGAAAAAGAGGCAGGGAAGCAGTGCATTCTCATCATAAAGAGTAAATCACCTATTAGGGAACAAGTAAGGTCACATAAAGGTTATTTTCTGCTACATATCTATGTTCCTATTTTAAAGCTTCACGGACACTTGAGCACAAAAGCTTCTTACAGTCATGCCACATGCAAAAATTCTAAGAGTGTGCTTGCCTTTTCATAAGGAGGAGAAACCTAAAAGGACTGCAATGTTGGTCATGTTACACTTCACCAAACCATTCATGTAGCTGTGATTTGTGACTTCATAAATATGTTCTTAATATCTACCAATCCTATGACTTCATAAAGCAACTAACATAGTTTTAGCAAAGTTTTGAATTTCAAATGAACTTGCTGTCCCATGAGAGCCAGATTAAACACCCAGTTAAGCATTGATTTAAATGTAAAATTAGATGGATCACCATCGTGGCATTCAACTTGATCAGAACTCAGAATGAATCTGGGCTCATTTATCCTTGCAGAAAATCACAGTGTTTCGCACTGTGATTAACACTCTGACATGGCAAACAAGCATGCCATGTAACATCTGAGGAAATAAACTTTAAAGTGAAAGAAACTGAAAGGCATAATTTCCCAAGGCAAGCTGTTTTGTTCATTCACTGATTACTGTGCCTTTTAAAAGCTAACAGTCTGCCACAGTATGGAACAATTTATATCTCAGTTGTTTTCTTCTGTGAAATTAAAGCACTTGTCTCTTCTCCTTTAGACAGGTTTTTCTTTTAATACAGTGGTTGTGGGTACATCCACTGAACTACTGATCGTGATGGACAAACTACTACAGTGAACTACTACATGAGGGGCAAAATTCATGACTGTGTTTTTACCTTTGCATCAGGTGGCAATACACAAATAAGCAAATAGTTTAATGACTTCAAATGGGTATACTTTTTTTCAGGTTCAGGTATGAGTTTGCTCATTATGCTGCTGCTAATCACCTCTCATGAATGAACCATTGCTTTATTGCCCTCAAAGAAGAGCAGTGAGCTGGTGGAAGGTCAAGCACAAGACTTATAAAAAGCTTAGGGAGATGGGGTGGTTTAGCCTGGAGACAAGGAGACTCTGGGGGAGCAGAGGTTGGTCTCCTCTCCCAGGTAACAAGTGACATGACGAGAGGAAATGGAATCTTCTTGCCCCAGATGAGCTTTAGGATAGACAGTAGGAAAAATCTGAAAAAGTTCAGGAAGGTGGTTGAGTCAAAATCCTTAGAGGTATTTAAAAGCCATGAGGATATGGCTCATGGTGACATAGTTTAATGCAGGACTTTGTGGTGTTGGGTTAATAGTCAGACTTGACTATCTTAGAGATCAACGTAAATGGTTCTATAATACTAAATATGTATTGTTATTTCGCTTTCCAGTTATGAGTGTTTCATTCATTATAGGTTATCATGATATATAAGGAACAATTTTGCTGAACACAGTCTTGTGTTGCATCCTATGTGGAAAGTATTCAAAAAAAAAAAAAAGACCCTTTTTAAACAACAAATCTGACACATTGAAGTTTATCATGAGTTCTGCTACTGCTGTCTCTGTCATTCAAATTCAATACACTCTTGGACATTCAACGTATCAAATGTAATATTTTTGAATAAAAAGTGTTAATACTTAGCACATAGATTTGCACAGTAACACTGAAGACTCAAAAAACACCCAGTGATTTCTCAGCATATCTTAGAAGAACCTACATAGATTTCAAAAGTGAAAAATGACTAAATGACCATGTCCTGAACACACAGCAGATTCTATGTTGCATTGTCCATGGGCTGGGTTCCACACATGGTAAAGTAATTCTGGGAACTAGATTTGTAGAATGAGTTTTCAGAATACAGTTGTTCTGTGGCAAATTAATACTATTTTTTTCTGAATAAGAACAGAATTTTTGGGTTCAACATTACAGTTTAAAGCTTGGAATGATGTGGGGAGAAATTTATTTCTAACTATATATTATTAAGTCTTTGATCATTTGCATGCCCTGAGTGGGAGCAATACCTTTCAAAGTTCTGTAATGCAAACAATTACGGTTGATATGGGCTAGGTTCTTTTAGCTCCTAGCACAGCAAGAGTATGGATGCAGTAGCAAAGCTGGAATTATATTATATTTTCCAAGTATTAATTATTACGGTCATCATCTGTCTTATAAAGAACTGGTTGTGAAAAATTGCATCTTGACTTGGACATAAGAGAGCACATATCCCAAACCACCCGGGGCATCCCAAGGGAATGAATTTTTTCATTAAATATTGGAATTTCACTTTTTAATGCACTTCTGATTAAAGAAAGGAAAAACTGGACATAAAGAAAAACCTTCTGGAATGACTGCTTTCTCTAAAGAGAAGGGCTTCAGTAATCCCATTTGCCAATGAGAGAAATTAAATCCTGTGGGTAAAAGTGAAAAAAAAAACCAAAAAAACCCACCTCTTTACTAACAAACAAACAAACAAAAGAGAGGTGTCCACAAGGCACAGAAGGAAAAAAAGTAAGAATGAATAAATGCTAAAATGCTAGATATTTAACTTCTAAAACATCACCTCCACTCTCCACCTGGCCACATGGACAGGAAGACAAAAATGGCCGACCCTTTGTCTCCAGGAACAGAAAAGAAAAGGAGTTCACGGAGCAGCTTGGGCAAAACAGATGGGAATCTGTTGGACTTCTGCTGCTGGTCTCCTCCTCACAGCAGGTGAAGATGGTGGGTTTTGGTGTCCTTTCTTTTGCTGGCTCAGTTTTTCCTGGGGCTTGGACCAAATGGAGCAGCCCCTGCAGGCTCTCAAGAGACCTTGGATATTCAGATCTCCGACTGAAAAAAACCAAGCCAAAAAATAGTTCAAGTAAAAAAACCCAAAAAGCTGAAGGATTGCTGCTGAAGTCCATGAAAAAAAGTGGGGAAAGGAATGAAAAAAAGAAACTTGTTGCTTGAGCTAGCAAAAGAACTAATCTAACGAAGGCAGTGATGTAACGATCCGTGCCGCAGATGAAATTACACTGGGGACAGAGACTTTGAATAAGACCCTCACAGGAGCCCAAGGTTCCCCATCCCTTCTTCAGGTCCATCTTAAAGCTACAGCAGCCATTTCTGGGCATAAAGCAGACTATTAGGGAATACAGTATTATCATAAAATCACCCCAAGATGCTTCTTTCCTTTATTTTTTCTTTTTTTTTTTTTTTAATTCATATGTACATACGCCAAATATATATTACAACATTCTTGAGGGCAAAAATATTGTTACTTAAATTACATTCATATGATTCTTTGATAAAAAAAATCAATTTGCCAGATCAATTTTTCTTAAACAAGTTCATCATACTCTGGAGCAATGAACTAATCAATAGGGAATGTTTTTCAGATGCTTTGCAGCCATCCCACTTTAGTAATTGCTAGAATTTCATACCGACAGGTGATAGGATGGTTTGAAGGAGGAATTGATTTGTTAGCCTGTAGTGCTACAAGTCAACACTGCAACAATAAAGATATATCCCCAGAGTGCCAGGGTTTGGAAATCAAACAGGAGGCAAGTTGTTACATTATGCATTTGACCCTGGAGGTAACTCAAGATTGCAAGTTTTGTGGTTGTACTCAAAGCCACAGAAAGGAAAGAGGAAAAGAACCATTACCACATAACTTTGTAGTGATTTTTTAATTGAAGAAAACTATAGTACACAGCACCATCTGACTGTTTATGTTGAATGTTTGAGTAAAAAAAAAAAAAAAAAATTTCAAAAGTTTGCTAAATGGTGGTATGCATTAATAAGATTGTTGATTTTGGTCAGCTCCTGATAGAAGCAGGAGTGGCATCAGAAATTACAAATAAGATGGCTAGAGTGAGTGAAAGGATTTCTATATCACAGTATAGACAGGAAAAATTATTTGCCTTGTAATGATTCTTGAACAGCTGCACTCCGTATTTCTACAACCAACCAAGTCAGCAGGATATCATAATATATAAAATACAGCTACTGAAATCAAGGCTGATTCATTATGAAGAGGACTCTCAGCTGTGTGCTCAGGTCATATTGTTGGATGTGTTTTGCAGAAGCATGCCAAAGCACAGAATGTATTCAAAATGCCAAAAGAAAAATTTAAGATCTGCATTCACGTCTGCTAATGGCCAAAGATTTGAGCTCGATTAAACAACTGAGTTGGTTACAAGAGAAAAAAAGCATTGGCTCTGCATTTCTAAATGTCTCAAATTTGCAAAGAAAAAATTAAAGAGGACATTTTAACAACAGGGTCAGTCATCAGTCTCAGGGAAGTTAATAAAGACACTGATATCCACATGTGCAGGACCAAGTACTGCTCTCCAAACTCAAGTACATACTCCAGTAAGTCAGCTGGAGTTTTCACACCTTGGGGACAGCCACAAGCACAGTGAATGCTACACAGCACAAAGCTCTAGCATTGTCACACACACAGACATTTGATGCTGCCAGTGTGCACCATCTGCCTCATCTAAACAAAACCAGACCCAGAGAGCAAAAATGCCTTCTTTTGCCTTTTAGTTTACTGGCTCAAACCCTGCTCAAAGAATCTCTAACAGGTCCATACAGCTTGGTAGTGGACTGCCAGCTATAACACCTGTAATTATTTAATATTTTTTGAGATGAATTGGGATCCCCTTCTTCCAGAGCAGGCAAAAATGGAAAGCTCCTAACTATGAAAAACTTTCAACAATACCAGTATGCAACTTCAGAATAGTATTAGCTAGGTGACATCTATTAGGCAATGCAGTTATTAAACATTCATATAAATTAATAGCTTTGTTCATCTTGCATAATGTTTCCTCTGATATAATTCAAGCAGCATCTCAGTCTGACACAGCCAGCATAAGGAATATGCTTTGAACAACTTTACCTTCATTTTATATTCTCTGAAAACTATGTGTTTCCAAAGTTCTCGGGTCTGCTATTTGTATCATGTCTTATGTCATCTTTTAGACCATGTCTCTCAGTTTGAAATTGAAATCTTCAGATTAGAGTCATTAGTTTTAGAGTAATTTTTGCTATCATAAAGTAGGTTGAACACAATCCACCATGAAAATCTCCATGCACAAAGTTTCTTTGATTTCATGTGGCACAGTAAAAAGAATAATTAGCTTTCTTTTTTATCACATATTGCATGATAAACATGTGAACTGTTGTATGTCAGCTTTTAAATTTGGTTTTTATATATACTTATTTAAATTTGCCACATCACTTCACATTCCCACCTCTGTGTTTAGCTGGGAATATGCTTGAAAGGAAAATCTTAGTACAGTAATTTGTCTTTGAAATACAATTTTCAAAGTTGTAGGAGCTAATTTATTGCAGCTGGATCTGTAACATTCAAGCCCAACCACAAAAATGTTTCCTATATTCATCCCCGGAGGAACTAAAACTTCTGTAGATTTCATAGGAAGATGGCAAATCTCCGCAGCACTATGTAAATTTATGCTACTATATAGAATAGATATATATTATATAGAATAGGTATTGAAAGGAAGACAAATTGGTTATTAATATTACACTTCATTGATAGCAGAGAAAAATAAAAATTAGCATTTTTGCTTTTGACATGAGCAGTTGAGCATTTGGCATATCAGTGCAGAAACAGTGCAAGGTGGAAGTAGCAACAGTAAGTGCAGGGGACAAAGGATTTAGTTTGTGTTCTTACTTCTTAACTATTTTACCCTTCTCACTGTCTAATTTTAGCAGGGTCACTTTCGACTGCTATTTATCGTTTCATACACGTACTGCAAAAGTTTTCCATACCATGTGGAAGGCATCTTAAATTTATTTTGTTTTACTTTAAGAAAATTTTTTCAGCAAATAAGATCATTTTTACATCACACTGTTTTTCTCTTGTTTTCAATTTCTTAAGTTCTAAATTTTAGTGACTGGGAAAATGCTGTCTCAGGTTGAATTTATTTTAATATCATGGGTGTCTTGTATTCACACACATCCTTCTGCTTGAGTTGAATTCTGTCTAAAAAGAAGAAAATTATTTTATACCATAATGCATATTCTTAGCCTGATGAAAAATAAGAAAACAAAACTGTGGTAGTTTTGGTTTGCCAATTTGAAATTTCTCAATTAACAGCAAAGCAGGCTTAAGGTTAAAATGAATAAAACTTTATTAACTAACACTAGAAGGAGAAAGGAAAAAAAAAATAAGAATCAGAATGAAACCTTCAGAACACTCCTCCTCTCTCCCCACATTTTCTTTTCTTTCCAACTGACAACATACAGAAAACAACACTCAAAAATCTCAGTCAGTTTTTTTAGAGAAGGACTCTAAAATAATCCTTCTGCAGTTCACTTAGGGAGGGAAGAAAAAGTTGCTATGGAAAATTTCCCCACAAGAAAACAGTTCTCTCGTGGTTTCATTCTTCACAAAGGAGCCGCTCAGAACATCCGCCTTGTGAACCTCTTCCTGTGTGCACAGTTCTTTATAGATGAGCCTCTGGGCCATATTGACGTATAGGGGTTTTAATTTCTTTTATAGATAAACTGTTCAAAGCAAAGGTTCTCTTTATCTGTCTTCATGATCATCTTCATCTTGGGGAACAGAGATTCTCTTCTTCTCTTGGGGCAAAAAAAGGCCTCTATCACATCATCGCTCTGTTCAAACTTCTCATGGAAGCACAGCCACTTCAGATTTGTCTCACTTTAACATTACAGGTCTACAATTTGAGCTTCCCATCTCCCCATAATTCTCTATGGTTTAAAGGAAATATATCAATATATTAGTCAATCACCACAGCTTACAAGAGTTTATCAGCTTAAAAAGCAACTCCGTGTACTCCTTCCATCTAAAACAATCACTCTTTCTTTGCTGACTTTATTATATTCATGTTCATCTCTCTACATGTCTTCCCTTTTGTCCTTGTCTCATTCAGGGGGAAGATGATCTCTGGAGGTCTCTTCTCTGAGAAGAGTTAACTGAAAGAGTTAACAGCAGGTTAACAGCCCAGGTCAGGGCAGTCACTTGGTTCATGGTAGCTGTGCTGGAGCTGTGCCAAGATCTCAAGGCCTGGCTGCTGCCTTCAGTTCCAGCTGTGCTGAGAGAGGGAGGCTAGGATCGTTTTTCCATCCTGGTCAGGCTTCAGATGTCTCACACCAGGGCTGATCACCTCCCTTTCCCTGCCCTGCAGACACCAGGCCTGGATCAGCCCCTGGTTTGCTGCATGAGGCTGTCTTAGATTAACAGATCTCAGCAGCCAGGACTGGGCTGAGCCTTCCTCCCCCTCCCCTCTGCCTCTCCTTCCCCTTTGCCTGCCAGGGGTGCCAGGGGAGGGCAGGGGGAGCCTTGGCCTGGCCATGGGGAACAGATGGGACGAGGTTCTCAACTCACCCCACCGGAAACCAGAATAGAGATATTTCTGGAATCTCACCTCAAAATGTGTATTCACTAGAGGCGTATCCACCCTTTTCATTGGTTTAATCAGGTGTCAATATTACAAAATTGTCCAGTCAGGACTAAACCACGACAGAAACATATATCATTTGTACTCCAAGTAGCACAAGCACAAAATCATTTATAGTATCTGTCTGACTCTTCTTGTAGCTGATCACAAATTTAAATATACATCTGATGATCTAAGCTTATAACATAGATGAAGGATGCCAGTTCTGAACCATAACCCCACAAGTAGTTCTTAGTCAGAAATGTTAAATTGAAACTGACATTTGTTACTCTTATGCTGGTATGCTTTTTTCCTGCTGTGTTTGGAAGGAGGGCAGGGAGACAAAAATCAATATAAACTTCCCCCAGTAGGACTTAAGAGACACCATTATAATTCTTAATTCTGCCACAGCACCTCAGACAAGAAATACCACCATCTGCCAGTACTGCCAGTCCACTTCCAGCTCCATTCAGCAAGTACCATCTTATTAAATATGTGTTCACCCCTGAACATATTGCAGGCCCAAACTCCAGGAAAATTAATGGGGGCACAGTTAACAGTAGTTTCAGATAAAGTTAGGTACACCTAAAGGACCATGTTACTTCTCCATACCAAGATACAAAGCTTAGTTCCAAATAGATGCCAAATTTGCAAATAAACTACTAGGGGAAAGTAATTTGAAGTTATAAATGGAAGAAGGAAAGAAATGTAAAGCAGATTTGGAAGGTGTCTTTTATGCCAGAATACCTCACTGAAAAGAAAGACAAGACATTTACTTAAATAAACCACTTCAGAATACCTCCTACCCGCCAGTACCAGGAGATATTACCAGCCTCCATCCCACCAAGGCTTCCAGCACACAGCATCTGAAAGCTGAGCTGGAAACCTCTGGCACCAATTCCCCCAAAGAATCCCCCAAGGGATGTGTCCTGCACAGCTCCCAGCTATAGTTCGCCAGCTCTGGCTGAGTCTAATGTCCCAGCTGCAATGGTTAGGATAACTTTAGAGAAATTTTTTTGAGAAGTGCACACTGAATACTTATATACACAATGGATGTATACAAAGCAAATAGGGCAACTGAAACATAACAGCCAGAGTATAGGTTAGGGCTTCAGTACAGCCATATCCTTAGGACTAGTGTGCTGTTGGAGGTATTTGGAAAGAGTTATTTTTCCTGTACAAAAAAGAGTGCTTTGTTTTGGTTTAGCTTAACTTTGAATTATGACTAGCCTCTAGAAACACTCACAGAGATAAAGCTTAGAATACTACCTCCACAATTCCTTTAAAATTAAGATGATACCTTTCTGACACTCCACTTTTTGTGACAATTTTAATGGGCTTTTTCTGTCATAGAGTAATACCAAAAAATGAAGGAGCATCGAACACTTCTGATACCCTTAGATAAGTCTGCATGTATGTCTTTGTGTGTATGTGTGTGTGTGCAGACATATATACACACGCACGCGCACACACACACATAGATATACACACATATATTTATATACATATATATGGTAGCCTAAGGCTGCCAGAAACTTTGCCTGCTGAATGAATTATAGAACAGGAAGCAGATGGGCTGTGTATATGAAACAACCACTATCTGGCATGATATGCTGCGCAATTTGGCTGCAAAGATTAAATTGAGCTATTGAATGTTTAATACACTATGCATAACAAATACAGCCAGAGCCACAAAACAGCATAAATTACAGAATTGGTATTCACGCTGCCTTTCCCAGGAATCAATACACTGCCACAGCTCATAAGAGTGTGTTGTTTAATACACATAAAGAAGAGAAGAATTCTTCTATTAAAATGAGTTATCTGGGCTATTTACCAAAGGCAGTGATTTAACAGTGGTAAAGTCTATGTAGTGCTGTTGAATGCAGATGATAATACTTCTTGTCCTTGTCGGCCTATTTCATAGCTCCTATCAGTTGCTGCTGCTGCAAGGTCCCCTGGGTACATTAGCAGTCAGCCCAGGAAGTGTGTTTAAGTAACGGACATAATGTTCACATTTGCTAGACCAGCCTTCTCCCTAATCATGAATTATTCTTCCCCAAGGCTCAATTGGAACATTACTTTAGAAGCAGAAGATTTAATCCTTTTCAGCTGATTGGAGGGAATGATTACAGTATTATTTTCTTGTACAGGCTGTCTCCAGTGAAGGTGCCTTTTTCTGTCCCCATCTTTAATAGGCAGCAATCTTTATTTCCCTGGAGGGAAATGGCAGTGTATTCAAAATAGGATAAATCTTCAGGAATGTGAGGTGCTGAGACTGTAGATCACTGTTGGTTAGTTAATTAGTTTAGTCCTTGCTTATTTCATCTCCAAGACATAACACCTTCCTACAAGGCAAAAGGAAGGAAAAATGTAAAGAACTGATCACACTGCCTACAAAATCCAGCCTCTGTGCACTTGATTTTAGAATGTATCTTATGGTTTTGATTTCTGTTTGGATGCAATCAGACAAATAAGCAGTGCACTGTTCCCTTAGACTTTTCTGATTGCTAAAGGATTATTTGACCTGACGAAATAGAGTATACCTTTATTCACTGGAAACTGCTGAAATGGATACAGGCGGGAGACTACAAAAGGAGACATGTGAGATTGTGAGAATGTGGTTGCAGTTGGCATACAGAGATATGTTTACTCAGACAGTGAATCCTGTATCCTGTGAGACTTAAAACAACAAATATTTTTTGCATGTAAATGTTAAATGTATATTTGAACATGGGACCCACAAATCTCCAATTACTGATGTTCTGACTGGTATTCTGACATTAAAGATGGGGGAAAAAATAACCATCTTTTTTCTATATGAGAATATGTTTTGAAAGTATAGTAATTCTAAAAAGTTTTTCTTTCAAAAGTGTAAGACCCTCTAAGGTTCTGAAATACCTTCACTGAAGCAACTATGGGTTGCCATAGCATAAATGCTTTTAATTATCCAAAAATTTTTCTCAGGGGGCATACTTTTAAAGCAATAAAAACTGGAGGAAAAGCAATACAATCTCATTAATATATTTAACCCAAAATCCTGTTTAGTCCATCTTTAATTTAAAGAGAGGCCCCAAATCTGTCATTCTGCAATTTATTTACAGGGTCATGATATCCTGACATTGCTTATAAGTATATTATATTGCCAAGAGCTAAATACAATGCTTGCAAAGTGCAGGAAATCAGAATGCCTGGGGCTGACATTTTTCAATCTTTAAAGTAGTGGATAAAAGAAAATTAAAATTACATTTTCAGGAAAGGGACATTGTAAAATAATGATTGCTTGTTAAATAAAACTAAGAAGGCTAAGAAGGTGTCCTAACCAAGGACTAAGTCAGCTTGGTTTCTTTATTTCTTTTCCTTACTATACAAAATTATATTTTGTACAGACTCAAAGATATATATTAAAAGCAGAACCAATTATTTACAGCCTTTTCAGGCACTGACAAGAATATTTTTTCAGTTCTTGATAAGAAGTTGAAAGATCATGAAGAACTTTTTATCTTGCCATGTGGAGTGGAGTGTGAGGGTTATCTGGAAAGTACAAATGTTCACAGTCTGCAGGCTCACTCCATGACAGAAGTGTGAAAATTTTACCCTAAGGTTCCTCCCTAAAATGTTCCAATCTGAACCTAGTCACCAACTGCATAAGAGTTACCCCATAAATGATACTTGGATTTTACATTACTTGGTTTCATTTTTCTGCATTTACAGTTCTTTGCATATTGGGTAACTTTCACAGCCCAGTTCTTTTCAGGAAAACTTATCTAAATATAATTTGCCACAAGCAATGACACACAGCCATAGTTTGAACAGAAACTCTACAAATATCACATTTGAAGCTTGCATATACAGGATCAATTTTTTTTTCTTCCCTTAAGATATAGTGTTTTGTCGTCCAGGATCAGCACTGCTATCTGTAATAATGCATTACTGTGGACACAGATTTACTCTGAAAAAATAAATTTATCATCTCCATGAGCTCTAGAATAGTGTGTGGACATCTATTTAAACAAGAGAAGCAGACCAGTCTTGAGCTGCAACGATCAGAAAGATGATGATGGGCAGTGAACACAATTGATTCTAAGGGTCATCCATGTCTAAATATTAAACCTTTACCAGGAGTGGAAAACTGGTAACAAAAAGAAGAATGTATAGCTTTTAGCATTTGACCCCAACTGCACGATGTCTTAGCACCTCTGTAATACAGATTATGATTTAAATTTAATCATGCTTAGGAGTTACTTCTATTAGTGACGATAACCAAGAATCTCCGAAAAGTAAAATAAGAGAAATATTTATCCTATGTTGTCATCCATTAGCAGGGAAACTGTATAAATCTACTACGAGACCGACAAAATTCCTAAAGTAAAATCTGAAAACCACAATTCAGTTTGATAAATGTATGTACATCAGTATAGGGAGAAAAAAGGAAAACTATTGACCTCATGCAAGAGGGAATCCCCCATTATGTCACTCAGTACACATAAAGAGCACATTGGCTTGTGCTAATGTGGTACTTCAAGCTGCCTCATGATCTTAGCAAACCTCATAGATCAACGTTTGTTCATCCAGTATTATTTCTTCAGTAACCTCTAGTTTCTTGAGTGACTCTGTCCTCTTCCTCCTCAGGGACTCTACAATCTCAGCTTCCTAACATTTTTAACCACCATTACATCACTGTGAAGAATTCAGTTTCATAAGCACTGAAATGAACTGAAGGTGGTCAAAAACGTCTTGCAATTACTTGCCCATCATTTTTCTCATTTTACACTCAAGAAGATAATTTTATGATTCCTGAATTAGTAGGATGTCTTCTGTATTCTTTCAGATACTAGAAATTGGGCCAGTTTCTTCTCACGAGAAAAGGAAAAGGACTTCAAGAAGAATGGGAATAAGTGACTTTGAGCTCTATTTAAATCCCACTCTGAGTTGCATGAACACTGCACATGAAGTACCTACACTGGCTATAATTCTCACAGCTATTTTTTTCAATCATCAATAGTTGAAAATAGTTACAATCAACATTTGTGTGATCTAGTGAAACAGAATTATATAAAAGTGTTTCTAATGATAGTGAAATCACTTCCCAGATGCTAGGAAAATGTTCCATTTAAAAGGTGTTTGGTGTTATTTATTCTTGATTTAAAACAAACAAACAAACAAACAAACAAACAAACAAACCCAAAAGTATATTTCTCCTAATACATTCTGTGAACTAACTAATAATCAAGAAAGGATGAACTACAACAATTTTTCTTCATTCAGTTAAATGAGTTTGACATGGTTTCTGTGCTATTTGTAGATAACTGCCAACAAAAAGAATTGTTTGAAAGTAAATTTGCGCTCACAATAAGAGCAATCCCACACAAAGCAGGCACCAAAACTAAAATACAGATGAGAGTTCACTGAAGTGAAGCCTCCAGCAATTAATGTCCAGAACACAAAACAAAAAAACAGTTTAAAATTAGTAAGCTGCCCAGCTTAATGAATAAATTCCCTCCAAGAAGAGTTATCATACTGAAATGTGAATGACTAAAAGGCAGTGAGGCATTCAGCATTATTCTGATTGTAACAGAAAATGTCACAAATTTATGAACAGTCTCATGCAATTAAGTTTTCCAAAACAGCAAGACCATATTCATGAAATAGCAATTCTATATGTCATAGTTGAGCTATAAATATTAATATTTCTATAATAAGTCTAATTCAAAATATGCAAATAGCTCTGTCTGTGAGAGCAGAAACTAAAACTCAAGTCTTTCACTCCATATACTATACACTATACTTGGTCCAATGCAGAAAGACAAAGAGCAGGGAAAGAGGGAGAGGGAGAGATGGTCATTAATCTACTGTATGTGAAGTTCAATTGCATACGTTTGCTTCAGATGGGTTTAAAACATGCATGCTTGACTAAATTCTTGATGGTGCCCTGGAAGAAAGGTGGTGGAAACTGGAGGAGTTTTACTTTCAACATACGGTAAAAATCATGCACTGATCACCTCTGCACTAACAAGAGAAAACCTTTCTTGGCACATCTCTAAGGACTAAAAACTTCACTGCCAAAAAATAGAAGGTGACTGAACAGTTATGCATGGATTTGTGAATCACACACTAATCTGACGCCTAGTTCTTACATCCCTTCACAAGTACTGAAGATCTTTCTGAGAAAGCTAACCAACTGCAGACTTGAATCCAGATGTGCCAAACAATTGTCAACTATTGGCTCAACTTTGATGATTTTAGGAGGGCCAAAGGTTCTATTTTAGCTATAAACCTATTTTAGTCCTAGATTAAGTAGTAGCAAAGAAAGGGGGGCACCTTCTGGAACACTGAGTTTAATGCACATGTTGAAGGAAGGAGCTTATTCAAGCTGATGTCAAATCCTATTTTTTTTCACTAATTTTCTTTAAGAAAGAACATAAAATGCTTCAACCTTTGTTTCCCCATCTTCAGAAGGATGTTAGAAATCTCTTTAAGAACATTAAGAATTACTATTATTTATCTAATTATTGAAGGTCAAAGGTATCCTTAAAAGTATTTTAAGGACTTTTTAAAGTATTTTTGGAAAATGGAAATGGCTGTATTAAGTTTTGTAGTAAGTTTCAGCATAAGAGGTATAAGTTCCTTATGAACATATAATTTACTTTTTGAACAGTAAGATTACATGTTGATTAACATATTTCTCTAGCTATTCAATAATTTCCACAGAGATATGCCAGAAAATACCCCATGGGAATTTTACTCTCCATCTAAGATAATATTATTTAGCCCTTGACCAGTCCAGGGTCAGTGTAGCACATGTGAAAAGTTATTTTTCTGAAAACAGCTTTCAAAGAAATAGATGGCTCTAACCGAGCAAAAAGAAGCACAAATGTCACATCCTCCTCTGTTGCCTCTGGAAGACTACTGTATTGTGAATAAAACAAAGAATAAATTAATTAGATTTTTTGTTGGTGACTGGAGAACGTACCCATCTTTTGAATACACAAAAATTGTGCTGTCAAACAAGTGCTATAAACCTTCCTTCATTTTCTTTACTCACTTATACAGTGATTGAGATTGTACGCTGGCATACTTGAGAATCACTTATCACAAATACAACATGTTACTGAGAACCAACTGTGCTTGTGACTCTGCCAGAGTATTTCTCTTCTTGAAGTGCTCAAATTTCGGGTTGAGGTAATGAAACACTCAATGTTTGAGATAACTGTAGTGCAACAGAGAAAGCAGTAATGCCTTTTTTTTTTTTTTTTTTTAACCCTGTAAAGATTTTACTGGCAGATAAGTACTTCACTTTCAAATCAAACTTTAGGATGGAATAATGAATGAGGGGTATCCAGAATTCAGTTATTCTAAGGTCTTACAAAAATATCCAGATAAAAAGATGCCTATGCATTTTTTAAAAATTCATCCTAAACATTAACAGATTTTGTCTATTTGAAGCCTTTTATCATAACTACACGTAAAATTTCATACTCTTTTCTATTTAAACTATAATATCCACAATAATGTCACCAGACATTCAGTTTTCTAGAGTATACTGATGAGTAATACAGTCAGTGATCTCACTGACCTGAAGGGTTTGTTCCTTTGCAAGACTACATAAAAACCAATGGCAGCAAGAGCATCTCCTCAAGAGAGCTTGCTTCTCCCTTCTTCTCTCCTTACTCAAATGAATATCACAAAATTAAACAAAATCAATACAGAGAGATGCAGGGTACCTAAATTTACTTTGACATTCAGTCACTGGTTTGTGCCCTAACTCTACAACTCATGAATATAGTGCCACTGCCCAGGAGATGGATGCCAAAATGTCCTAATTTTGTGACAATTTACCAATTGGTGGCACAGTTAATTTCATTGTAAAAATTACTCTATTGAACAATGCAACCATGAAGTAACTATATTTTGCACAATAATTACATTACATAAAAAAGAGAGAAAATAAATCTTTACTTTTATTATTTCAAACTACATCTTTTTGTGGCCCAATCATTCAAGTTTATATGCCACATGTCCCACCATGTCACCACTTCTCTCTAAGACAAACCAATGAGGAGCCATTTGACTGCTCCTCTCATTCTTTCAATTAGGCAATTTAGATTTTGATTTCTAATTTTCAATTGGCTGAAAGCCTGGAAGATCAGTTTAATGAAAACCTGAAATGGTGAGGGACAGAATACCATTCCAGGATTGTTCACACTCTTTCATCATCCCTTTTGCAAGTGCATATACATTGTGCAACACCATGGGAGAAATTTTAAGGTTTAGATGCTCTGCCTGAGTTTGCCACAGCATAACGGCCAAGTCTGAAATTATCACTTACTTCCACTTTTTCTGTTATTCCTGCAAGTTAATAAGGACAGAGCAAAAGGTATGCTGAGAGGAGAAATAGAAGAGGTTCATCAGTGGGATGGATGGGCAAGAAAGTCCCAGTCTGATGCATCAGTGGGTGATGACAGCAGACTTGGAACAAAGGGGCCAGAAGCTTGAGTTAGCAGCTATGGCATGCTTCACAAGTCAGAAAGCTTGCCTGGCCTCTAACCTGAGAAGAAAATTAACCTATTCTTGCCAATTGATTTGTCTGTAGAATGAAAATGTTCTTGGCAGGTATATTGTTGTAAAGCATCTTCAGATTGGAGCAATTTAGATCCCCAGAGTTTGTTGCAGTCTGAATCTCAGCCCACTACTGTCATCCTGCAGTGATTCCTACCCCTTGTCCCATGCTTGCCAAATGAAAAATTCTGTATTTCCAGAGAACATCCTTGTTGTGAAAGCTGTTGTGGTATTCAGGTTCTCTGTTTCTCTGTGTCTTTTCTTTTATTCAAAGCAATTTTATTTGCTTTCTAGTATCTAGATGTAAAAGTTTAATCCCCCAAGGAAACATATGGTACACATTTCCAGCAAATGCAGCATGCAGTTATTTGTGAAATAGTCAGGAGTTATTTTATAAACGTCTTTCAGAAACACAAGGCTTTTCAGCTGATCAGGATGTTTTCCTATTTAACATTGATTTAAAAGCCTTGCCAAGTATATCAGGAAGTTAAGAGACAAATTTCACAGTGCACAGAAAAGCAGCTGCTTTTTCCCCCTCAAGTCCTGGCAATTTAACCAAATGTTTCTTTAACAAAAACACCACCAACAAGTAAGGTATACAATAACTTTGTTTCACTGCAGTATAGAGCGAAATTAGCATTTGCAAAAGGTTTCCAGAAGAACATGTGTGCGCACCAAGTTGTTATTTTTCCCTGTGAAGGGCATGAGAGGACATATAAATTTAATCACACATTTCACTTAAAGACCATTTTAGTATGTGAGGGGACAAAATATCCTTAGCAGCTACTTTAAGGTTCATAATGGATTCCCAAGCAAAACTTTTCCATCACTAGCTAAAAGTCTTTAAAAATACCACTGAATAGCTTTGAACTTTGCCCTCTCAGATGAAAACTGGTTTAATGTAATGTCATGCTGTGAAATCTGAACCTAATATAGGTGCATTTAAAACAAAACAGTTGTGGGGTTTTTTTAATAGAAAAGGTAAACAATCTAGTTGTTCATAACAATTAATGACATCTTGTGCTGTAGTCTTTATGATAACTTCAGCTAAACATAATTCAGTATTTTTTGCAAATATAAACTTTGGAGCAAAGGACCATTCAGTTCAGCCACATGTACTTTTTAGTCAGATGTCTCTACCACTCTTTCATTTCCACAAACACCTGCAGTCAGAGTATTCATTTTCTCAATATGAGCAATGACACTTGTGCACTAAGAAAACACTACATTCTACAAAGTTTTTACTATTCTTCCATTTAAAAGTTTCACTGGCAAGGAAGCAGAAAAAGTAATGTAAGTTACAATTTACCAAACAGAAGCCACTGGGAGAAAAAACCGTAATAATCCAGGGCTTCCAAACTAGCTCTGATTATATGAGTTTAGTGACATTTTTATAATTCAGGTCTGATTAGCAATTCAGTAATATGCACCTATGCACGTCTGACACCCTTTCACAGTCAGAGAACCTCATCTAAAGGTAGAGAGACAGGACACCCATCTTTCATACCTCAGAAACTCACTTGACTCAAAGTTTTCCTTTATCTGTCTTCTATATATGGGCAAACCTATGCTATTAATATTAACTACTAAAATGATAGTCCTTTTAACAAAAATGTACTTCCTTAATCTACTTAATACAGGCAAAGTGTATGGGATATCAATATCTATGAAATGTAGAAATTTGAAATGAAATGTAGAAATTTGAAATGAAATGTAGAAATATTGAAATGTACAAGACCTATAGAAACCTAAGAAATATTTCACAGTCTTCTCTGCTGATGGAGGCAGAGAGAATCAAATCTAGGGATTTACAGTCCCAGAAATTTCTGAAACTGGTTTAGTTTCACTTGGGCCAAGCAGACATTTTCCAGTAGAAAAGGAAGAGTTGTTTTCCAATAATAGCCACCAGCATGACTGTATTTGTACACTCATATGCAAAAAACCAATTGCTGCCTAGAAAAAAGTAAAAAATAAAAATACTCCACACATTATTTTTTTTTAATTGGCCAATTTATATTTGTTGAAAGATGAATAAAAGTAGGTAGGCTTAGAAAGAATTTGAAGCAGGGGGGCTTGACAGTTCATTCAGCAGCTAGACTCTGGGAAAGAGCAGCAGTGCTTGAATCTCTACCCATAAAGCAAATTCAGCATGCACAAATTTCACACACCATAACCAGCCTGAATCTTCACAAAAAGGAAGCAGTGCTTATGTTCACCCCGATCTCTCCTGTGTGCTTAGAAGACAAGTGGAGGAGTGGTTAGCTGTGGGTCTTGGTGTGTTCCTGTGGTCTTCAGGCTCTGTCTTCACCCAACCCTGTGAAACTGCCAGCACATATAGAGAGCCACACATCTTATTTACCCTTCCGTTTGTACTCTTGCATTCAGCAGTGAAAATACCTTTCCTTAAGGCCAAGCTGAATCATGCGCTGGTGAAATCATTGCCTCTTCATTCCATGATTGGTGAACCTCTGACTGTGAGTGTGAGAGCAGGCTGTGCTTCCCACCACACCAGCACTGAGCAAGCCAGGACTAGTGCTGGCCTGAGGAGGATTGTGAAGCCAGAGGCAGCTGTCCTCTGAGCCTGGGAGTGCACTGCACAGCAAGGCTTCAGACCACTAGATAGAGAGCTGTCGGGCCTCAAAGCCCAGGCTTTCATTCCCTGCTCCCAATTGCTGCTACAGATGTCCAGACTTTATTGCAGAGATGAGTTTAGATGGCTGCAGGAACAGCTGGAAGTGGGAAGCAAGAGCCAGACATTGGCTCCAGTGCAGGACATGGCTATTCTGAAAAAGGAATGAAAGCTGTCTTCAGAGGCTGCAGCCACTAATGAAACAGTTAAAATCATAAAACACTTTCCTAGTATTGCTTCCCCCTTAGAAAACTGCAATAGCAGCCACAAGACTGTGGCTGGAAGTTCTCTGTGTCCAGAGCTAGGGAGGCCCAGTACACACTACACAAGTGTGGCCTTTTCTGGGGAAAAATAAGACACCCTGAATTAAAAGTTCCATCTGACATTAGTGCTCCCGGTGGGAGAGATGCCCTGCTGAAATTTCAATTTCAGACAAGAGACAATCCAAAGGTATATTTAGTTATCCATGTCTTACAGCATATTGTGCACATACATCTATGGGATGGTTTAGCAGATCTTCAAGGAAAGCAAAACCCACAGCACTATAGTTATATGTGTGCTCTAGTATGCAAGCTTCTAATATGGGCAAACCCAGCTACTCTGAAAGGTATATACAAATGAAGTACTTGAAGTTAAAAAATTTGATGTAAAGACACAAGAATAAACAGTCTGAAGACTCAGCTGTCCTGGAACAAGGCAAGACATCCGATCTGACAGACTACACTGACCCATTTGCTGTTACCTAGTAAAATCTTGCATGCAGAGCACTGTTATCAATCATCTAAAACTAAAGTAGCAGAAACTGTTGCCAAAATCTAAGTTGCATTCAGACTGCATGCAGAACTTGCGAGCGCTTTCTAGTATCTAAGGCAGTGTGGTCCTAGGAAGAATGCCAAGGTGCAGTACAAGTACATAGCACACATTACCAAACCCCCTGTAGAAGAAAAGCAAAACAAAACAAAACAGGAGCACAGGCTGAGAAACAGTGGTGTACAACCTGAGGAGGTGTCTGGTTTGGTTGAGCAGCAAAGAATGTATCAGCTTGTCTGGAGATAGCCAACCAATGAACGATTTCTGCAGGGAAAAGCAGCAGCTAATGAGGAAAAAAAGGACAAATAATGCTAAGTGTGAAGATTCAGAGGGCATAAGTCACACCTTTAAGTATATCTAGGGTAAGAACAAATTGTTTTGATCTGTGTACAATACATTGCAAACCTACTGAAAGTCCATTTGAGATCAGAACGATCATAATTTCCTTGCAATTTACTGATCATTTGCTTCCAATACATGTCCACTTTTCCTGCCTACTACATTTACTACTGCTCTACCATTCTCTCATGTTTACCATATATCTCTTTTGAATGTGTTATTAAAGTACTGTTTTCTTCTCCAAAGTAAAAAACTTCAATCTGTGATTATTTTCAAAACTCATTAAATTTTGATAATTTTGTCAATATTTGTCTTCTGTGAGTTCTTGCACTGATTGTAACTCTCTTCCCCTACACTTCCTTCCAAAAAATTCCTGAAAATTCTTACATGTCAATTTCATTTTAATTAGATATTTAATGTCCAAACAACATGCTAATATATCTTGTTTGCCATGACTAAAAACAAGTCATTCCATAGTCTAGAAACATATTGATTCAACTATTTTAGTAGTATAATGCATTTTCATAAAAGAAAAAACTTTAATTTACAAACAACAACTATGTATCGTAGTTCACAATTTTTCTAGTGGTCTAAGTAGACATCTTCAGAATAATTTCTGATGATTGAAACTGAAGGAATTATGGTCTCATATTTTAGTTAATCCTAACATAATTTTTGTAACTATGAAAGTTTAAATTACTTATCTACTGTTTGTGAAGCATTTTGCAACCTCTGACAGTCTGCTTTTGAAATTGTCTCCAGATTAAAACTATCATTTTCAACATAAAAAGTGTAGTCCAACATTTCTATGCCTTTATTGTTAAAGTAGTCACAAACCAATTCTCAGAATGCAAATTGCAGATGCATCATACCAGTATTTTCAAAAAACTACATTCCTTTGATAGTGAAACTGTCAAAGCAGCTCTTTGTTCTAGACTAGCATGCCTAGAGTACGGGGTGCTCTATGGAATTCTGTACCAAGTTCGTCACAAACTTTGTATATGAAGTTTCACTAATTTAAAAAGGAAAATGAAATAGTTATAGACTTATAGTTAAAAGCAAGAAAAAAAAATGACAAATAAACAGCATTTTCAAAGATTGGAAATTAATCAAGCACAGCTCAGCAAACATCTCTACACCTTGCCACAATTCATGCTGATTTTTTCTTTGAAGAACCTGGATAACATGGAAGAGGAGTCCATTTTGAAAGAGTTAGTTTGTGAGTGTTAGTTTTACTACCATGGGAAGCAGAAGAATGAAGTAAGCAGGATAAGGTCAACACATTAACATTTACATGAATTCAGATCCCACATAGCTTTAATCCTCTTCAGTGACAGGCAAACCATCAGAGAGGAGGAAATGAGACTTCAACATTAATTCAAAATGCCTGGTTTAACCTTTAGAAAATAATTTAATTTTCTCTTTCTTTCCCTTTCCTGTTCTCCTTTCAATACACCACAAAGGCGCTTTTCTGTTTCTTCAAAATTAACTATATCTTTTTCAAGCTTTCATTAAAATTTGGAGAAACTGTCCATGCACACTTTATGAGACCTAAAGTACACATGTGGGACTTAAATTCCTTTCAAACTCTTTGTGCCTCATTCCTGTAGACTTAACTGAACTAACAAAGAAGATTGAGTCAGGATTAGTTTCTATTCACCCAAAATACCAGTGGACAAATGTTAGCAGTCACTGCCCGGGAGTTCCAGGTGAAATTTTTAGTAACATATCACTCAAAAAGAGACAAACAGGCCTAAAGTTACAATGAAGGGCATTCACCAATCATTTCAGAAAGAGGAAAGCAAAGCAGGGGAGTGGAGAAGGAAGTGGTGTGAGAGAACCACAAATCTGAAATAAATAAGACTTAAAAATATTTAAAAACATTGAGAATACTAAAGCTTTAGAGACTATGGGGTTTTGGTATGGTTCCTTAGGATTACATAGTGTAATAATTATTCTTTCCACTGGGATCCTTCATGTTTCCCCAGGCAGGTGAAATGCAGTTTGCAGTGTCTAGAAATCTGCAGCTGGGAGAAGGACCAGCTTAAGCAAATCTGGCTGTCCTAGATCAGCAGAATCAAAATGAGATAACAAAGGGTCTTTGTCTCAGGCAGGACATTAAAGAGGGTAAAATATGGTGCCCCAAAGAACTGAACATACTCAGAATCAGACCCAATTGGATAGAAGCCAGCTCACCTTGCTGAGAGACAGTCTGTAAAAACTGAAATTTCCTTATACAGTGATATCTTATTTCTTACCACATTAGCGTAAGTTCTTCTTTCTGAAAAGCTTTTCTGTTTACCTTCATGTAGGTTAGTGAGAGCATGCATTCATCTGCATCACTCTCATAAACAACTCTTAGTGGCTTCCAAACAGCTTGTCTTTTGTTAAAGACAAGCATCTGTTATTTCTCTCTAGATCAGGCACTGCAATAGTACATATACACAAAAATGAGGATAGTCAGTCTCTATCTAGGATGAGACAAAGAATATCACTGAAGTTAAGCGCTTGCAGAAGTGTTCTCATACTGCACGTAATGTGAAATGTCATGAAGTAGGACTGAAGAAATATTTCTTGAACTCAAAAGTGCATGCCAAAAATAAAAACCAATCACAGATTCCATTTCTTGATGAATAGATTAAAGTATATGGTTATTCCACTTAATTTCTATGTTAAAAAAAAAAAAAAAAGGAAAAGAAGAAAAAAAAGGCCAAAGCAAAACAATCTTTCTTATTTCAATTTCTTCTATCTTCCCTACAGTCAAAAAACTTCCATCCTTTTCATTTCTTGTCTGGCATTGACTTCATTTTAAATACAACCCAGAAGAGTACTCAGTTGCCAAATTGCTGCATTTTTAAACATTCTAAATAGGGCATTAGTTCTTAGCATGAATGTTTTGAAATCTGATCAACAAGCTGTTTCTCAATACATTAGGCAAAGCAAGCAAAATTAGGCTGTTTTATGTCAGGTACTTAGCACAAATCCCTTAATAATGTGTTTGAGTGCAGGAACCATTAATAAATGCATAATTCCCTAAGACAGGCTTGATTAATTAAGTCATATGTGTATCCTTCTAATTAAAAAAAGAACATTAGGCAGATGAGTGGAATTTCTGAGTACAAAATTCAAAGGCTGTTTTGCTTTTATTTGAACAATGAAAGAAAAGCTGCTCGTTAATATAGCTGCCAAAAAACCAGCAAGAGTGCTGACACAAACCCCCCAAACTCTGACTTGTTCAAAACAGCTAAGTATTTACTCGCTCATTTGTAGTCCAATTTTTAATCAGGTAGCTGCTTGATTAATCCAGGCAGTTCAAATTACAAGGGCATATATATTAGCTGGTGCTAATATATACATAACTAGATGATATGTTGTTTGCACTTCTTCCAGTAAATTATTTAAAACCAAAGCTTCACAGGATTTTACACTCTCAGAAAAAAATATTTTATGAAAAAATAACAGTCAATGGTTGACTACAGACTCTTCCAAAGCATGCATTTTACTGTTACGTGGACTGCAAATTTTGGTATGATAATATAACTTGCAACAATACTGAAGCAATAACTTTTTCTAAATGCATAGCTTTTCTTGTAAAACAATTAGCTTTTTGAGGTTCCTTGCCAAACAAGTAAACAAAACCAGAAAGAGCAGAAAACATAATGTTATGAAACATAACAGGAACATAAAAAATTGTGCTAAGCTAACAGATACTGTTAAGTATAACAATTTGGCCAAGGCGATTTTTGAGGATAAGTAGGATAGATAACAGCACAATTTAGTATAATAATCCTACTAAACCAAATACAAGACCAGTACTGAAAGATTTTTGTGTTATAAACAAGAACTTGTTGAAGATAAATGGCAAATTCAGTGTCTCATAGGTGAGCAAACCTCTCAGGCACATACAACAGACTGATCTTCAGGATTAATCCCAGTTGGGGAAAGGACTACTGCTTTGAGTAGGAGGTTTGAACGATATGAACTTCAGAGATCGTTCTGTGACACTAACCCTTGAAGCATTGCCCTACTTACAAGAATACAATATCCTGTGGCTCTTTAATTTACAGGGAAGTGCCTTGATTTTGGTGAGCGAATGACTAGGTGTGTGAAAGCAAAAAGGAAAACAGTAGGCAACAATGTAGAGACTGAGATTTGATGGAGACTTGATGAAAGACCTTGCATGCATGGGACAGGATGGAGAGAGAAAAGCAAAAATAAGGGTATGGAAGTGATTTGAGTAAGATTTATAAGCATCCCAAGAAACATTATTTGGACCTAACGGAGCTGGCAAAGGGTTTGAATCTCATGGCCTGAAAGAAGCTAGCAGTCAGATTCAGTTGTAAAGCCACTGAATTGATTTCTCCAAATGTAAGCAATGATTCAAAGAGATTAAGTCTTCCACTGCTATATCTTAAACCACCAACCTAAGCAACATTCCCCCCAAAAAAGCAAAGCAGTTCAGCATGAAACCAGCTAGAAGGCTGCTGTATGTAGTCCTAATTGGTTAGTGAAGCTCAATTTCCAGTCCAGGCCTTATGTCTAGGCAATTACATAATTACCAACAAGAATGACAAGACTGAAATAAGGCCCACCATGACTGTGATTTTTTCCCGAGTCTTCCTCTAAAAGAGTGATGGCTACAATGACTGAGAGAGTGGCTGAAGCTTAGACAGACAGGCTGAGTCTGCAGCTACGAAGAAGACAATACATTGCTGCCGTACAATGAGTGCAAGCTGACTTGCTGTTTTGGACGTTTATAAGAGGTTACATAAGGGCACAATTGTTGTGCAGTCTGGAATGTGACTTTGAATTGAGCAGAAATGTACTTTATTAGACAAGTAAGAACTGTATATAGCTCAGCATCTGAGTTCCATCTCTCGTGTTGCAAAGTCTGAGATCTCCACTCAGGGAGAGATGCTTGAATACCTCTATCCAAAAAGACACACAACACTGCACTTGACCTTGACTGCCTTTGCCATAGCATATATTTAGGCAACTACCAGAGTTCTACTTAATAGACTGATACAAGGCTACCACTCTTTAAAAAATCCAGGGAAGAAGAAACAAGAAGATGTAACAAGTAAACCAACAAGACATTCATCATAACACAACAAATACTGTTAAGAGTTTGGAGAATTACAGAGAAATTCTGGAAATGAGCAAAAAGAATATGTACAGTAAAAATTAGGTGGGAAAATGCTTATATTCGGAGGGAGTGTTGTTACAAGAATCAGACTTGAAAGCAGTTTGCCTGTTGATGTGGTCAATAAGTATGATAGAAATGACAGAGGAAACAAACATAATCAGTCTAGATTTAAATGTCTAATAGTAAGCTCTGTTAAAAAACAGGTCCTATATAGAGGGTTTTGAGCTTAATGGAATTAATTTTTGGCATGGGAAGAAGCAACATCTATCCTACAAATCAGCCATCTTTTCCTCTAATTTTTCTATTTAACACAACTCAAACTCACAGTGCCTTCCTGAACTGCAACTAAACCCATGCACTAATTACTTCCTATAAGACAACTGGCTTTTTTCTAATGTTTCCATGTAAGCCTAGTGTCCCCAGATCATTCCTGTGCTATCTTCTATCTCCTGAACTCTTTGTCTGCTGTGCTCCTGAAAGATTTGCCAAGTTTAGTACACTCTCAGGAAGTTACAGCCTCTCTCATATCTCCCACTCACCAAATTCTTCCTTTCCTCGCTTTCTTTCTACTCTTCCATCCACAACCTTGTCAAAAGCCTATGCATTTTGATTTGGGTTGTGGTGTTTTAATTTTGATTGTTTGTCTTGATCTTTAGAGATAACACTCCAACATAATTATCAGTTATGCTGTGTATTGTATGCGTGAAAATGAGATCTACAGTGGTCTGGAACCCAACAGTTTGACTGATGAGGTTATTCTTGATTTAAGTCATCTCAGAATGTGAAGTCATGCTGATTTACAAATAGAAATCAAAATCAGACTTTACTCTGCAGATTGGCATTGAAAAAACTTCAGTAGGAGGTAGATTTTTGTTAGTATTGTCAGTTTTCCTTAATTTTTTTTTTTTTTTTTTTCTGTTGCATGTCCTTGGCTCCTGGCTGACAACACATTGGGGTGCAAGTCTATTCCCTGAAGACCATCATTCTATCATAGGTAATCTTTCCTTTGGACTCAGGTCAGATTAAGATCTGGGTCCATGTGATCAAGTTTTCAAAGGTCAAATATCGCATCACACTAATTTAAAAAAAAAAAAAATTAAATTGTTGAGATACAGAAGTTGTTTTCTCTATCAAAAACCTTCTTCCCTTTACTGTTTCTTTTACTGTCTTCTTGATCAAAATGCTAAGAAACTTGGACAATTTGGGAACGAATTTTACAAGTAAGCACTCATTTTCCCTCTCTGTTCTTTTAAGATACTTTTTGGGGTTTTTTCAGCTTGTTGTTCTTTTTTACAATATCTCTGCCTTGTAGAAAATGCTTACAGTCCAAGTATTTACTCCAGGACACCAAAAGCACTCATTTTCATCTTCCCTATATACATAAACCTTTCCTATATATGTAAAAGCATTTTGACTGGGACACTTCAAAAAGCAAGGGAAAAATATTTGTCAATTTTCAACTTAACTATGAAGAGCATCTCTTTACTTGCAAGACCTCATTCTGCAAGACAATGCAGCATGGACATCCAGAGACAAGTTTCCTCAACAATTACATTTTCTTCCCCTGTACACAATCCCAGTGCTATTGAATGTTTGCAGACCATTCACTGCAGGAGACAAGGGCACAGCCAATTTAGACCAAAGCCTGGAACAGGGATAAACACTGAAATTCTGGAACTCACCTAACAGCCAAGGGTCTGGAGCCAGGGCCAGAATACAAGCCAAGGCTGAAGCCAAAGACAGGAACCAAACAAGCTGCCAAGAGGCAGGACACAGAGCCAGGATATGATCCAAGGGTTGTGAGCCAGAGCCAAGATACAAGTCAAAGGTCAGGAACAGATGCCAGGGACTTGGATCAACAACAGGCTTCAACTGTTCAACAGCTGAAGAGAAAATACAGACACCACTTTAATGCCCAGCAACTAACTACATGGGATGGCCACACATGTGACTGTGCTGCTGAAAGGCATCAGCCTTCTCTCACCTAACAGATTCCAGCAGGCTCTGCACTCAGGCCAAAGCCAGCAGTCCAGACTCAAATAAAATGCAAACAATTGCATCACAGCTAAGTGATGGGGTACAAGCTAATGCCTGAAACTGGTATCCCAGTTTATTTGCCCCTACAGCCCTGAATGAGCTTGATAAAATAGGTCATTGCACATATCACATGCATGTGGTGCTGTATCCTTTTATCTTTGGCAGGGTGAGTGACAGCATTCACTACTGACAGGAAATGGGATGCCAGATGACTGGAGATTGGAGCACAGAAAAGCTACAGGTACACAACTACTTTTGAGGATAGTTTTATCAACAAACTTGCTGCTATAAAAAACAGATATTCCAAAAAAGAGAGAGGGCAATCTGTTCCCTTTTTCAATAATCAGACTTTCATACTTGTCCAGACAAAATTTAGGAAAAAAGACAATATGTAAATACAGCCTTGTAGGCAGACACAGACAAATAGCCACAGCATCATAATTAATTCATTTTCTCCTACAATGTCTGAAAAGTCTTAAATGAGAATTAGAAGTTTTAGAAATCAGAGTAGGAGAACAGTATGAAAAACCTTATTACAATCTTTGGCTAACTGGAGGAAAAGAAAACCAGTAATTGCATGCAAGCTGTAGATGTAACAAGAGTGGCTTATCTAACCAGTAAGAAAATAAGCCCAAGTGGTGGAGGAGTTAACTAAGACAGATAATCAGAGCCTATTTCACTGATGCCTCCAAAGCTTATTCAATTACAATGAAAAGCATTGATAAAGTAGTGTTGTATAATTTCCTCTGATTACATACCTGGCATTTCCCCAAACTTCATCCTCTCTGTATCAGGTTTAAAATAAGTTTTAGTGAGATACTTATATTCCTTTAAATTATCCTCCAATTTTTATTTTTCCAGATGCAAAATTTTGAGCTTTATAGCAAGAAACAAGTAGTGTATTAACAACATCCAAAATCATCAGGAGTCATAGTCTTCACACTCTTCCACGTTTGCATTAAACATCCTGCTGACCCAGGTGAGGTAAATGACGGCTTATGAAAGCAAAAGGTGATGTTTTTCACACAATATTCTTTACAAATAGTTTGGAAATGCATGAAAAGGTGAATTAATAAAGGTTAATTAATATAAGTTTCTATAGGAGCTCCTATAGGAGTGTGATGGGTAGGGCTGTGCACAGTATTATTCTTACATAGGTAGGATAAGGAAAAAAAAAAAATACAATTGTTAAAAAATATAATTCATAGGGCATATCAATAGAAACCTCTCAAATAATGGCTATTTCTCTTGTCTATTAAAACAACCCAAAACATACTTCTCAGAGTTCAGAACATTTAAAGCTTTAGGTTTTCATGTGGCTGTGCTCACTAGAAAATTAGTGCATACTCTAAGACAAGTTTCCTCAGTGAAAGAATCCGTGAAATGACTGCAGAGAGATTTCCAGCTAAAATGTGGGGGTGTGAGGGGCAGAAGGGAAAGACACATCCTGTCTCTTAATTTTTTTTTTTCTTTTGTGAGACTGTGCTGAGGAGATGGATGTAATTCTTCTTGCCAAAGAAGTAATACTGTTCAGATGCCATTACTTAAGCCCCTTTTGGTCCTGTCCTTGAAGGCCTATATCTTTCTGGTCAAATACTGAAAAATATCTACTATCAGTAGTGGCAATATCAAAAATGATCAAGCATCTGTTGCATAGGTGTCAAGCATCTCCTGAACAGCACTGTTAAAACTTTATATGGGATTTTTTTTCAGACTAAAGAAATACCTATGTGTTGATATGGACAAGTCCTGTGGAGTGGTAATATACTTCAGAACAGCTAGAAAGGATTTACTTAGCCCACCCATAAAGCGAAAAAGGGTAAAAGTAGCTTTTAGCTTGTCATTTAGCCTGAGGTCTAAAAATACTTTGTGACAAGGTTATGACACATGTCCTACAAGTAGAAGCTCACATCTCTACAGGGGAAGTACCTGGCTGCTATAAAAGCTGGATGGATTGTTAACAACACAGGTGCCCCTGTAATTTCACAGCTGCCTGGAGGGTTCACCAGGTATCTCTTCATTTAAACATCAGCAAGTGCCTGGAGGCAAAACCATATGGGATGAAAAGAGCTCTCCCAGTAAAGTAATTTCTTACTTGTAAATCCTACTAATTTATGACCCTCTGTTAATTCCTTGAGCTCTTTGAAGAACTATTACATAAATCTTTTTAACTGCATTATCATCTCTTGCACACAAATCATAATTTATTCTAAGGACTTCAAAGGTCATCAGTTATCCTGACTGCAGCGCCAGCCTGACATGGCAATCCATTAAAAACAGAGGGACTTTTACCAACAAAGTTTCTCACTTTAAATTGCCAGATGACTGAAACTGTTAAGAGGTCACTTTCAGACAAATAGTCATCATATTTTTATCATCTTTAAAATCCTCTGTTAAATTTTGCAGTCTATTAAGACACCAGCCATCTTCCCCATGGTCTATATTATCCAAGAATTATTCAACACCCTCATTGTGATATGTAAATGTACATTTGACCTTGATGAGTTCCATCTTCAGTAGTATACCAAACAAACTCATAGAGTGGAGCACACATCAAAGAATAAGCTCCTCCTTTGTAAATATATTCAGAAGAAAGGCACCCTTTTCAATGTATTTCAAGCACTATTTTTTTAGTGCTCAAAAAAGATCTTCGTGCTTCATGTCTGTTTATACCCCTGGTTGGAATAACTCTCTGTATCAAAAGGGTAAAGTGTTAAAATATTTTGACTGTTTATCATACAAAGTCCAAAACACACCTCTAGAGGAGCTGGATAAATACAACAATAAAAAAAAAGACCCAAACAGCAACAACCAACAACCAAAAAAAGCCCAAAAAATGAACCAATGCAAAAAAAAAAAACCCATCAAACAACCAAAAAAACCCCCAACAAATTAAAAAGGCTTGAAAGCAAATCAAACAAAGAGGGATTTACCAAATGGAAAAGGCAGCTGTAATGGCTGAACTATTTTTATCAGTATTCTAACAAATAACACCTCCTGTGCTTTAAATATTTAATGTGAAATCCATGGATTTATATAGCTTACAAAATGCCAGAGGCTTATTATCTTTACAGATTGCATGACAGGAATATTCATATAATTTGATTTCACTTTTTAAGACAACAGGAATTCCTCCAGGTGCTAATGGTAGATAACTTGTGTGCTGCTTCAATAATCTACTAATTATAGAATCCCTCAGGTAGAACAATGTCATTAATCTGATTAAATTATTTATATTTCTGGAAAGCAAAATCTTATTAGGTCCTTGGCATTTGACTGTGCATATTATGCAGCTGTGTTTGTAGTTTATGGTGTGGAGGAAAAAGATCTATATTTTAGCTAACCATCAACATAGCTGTAAAAGGACCAAAGTCTCTTATATCCTAACTTACATTACCATTCATAAATTCCAGGGCATACCCTGCATTGCATAGGTTGTCCATTTAGAGCACTATAACACTTCTGAGAACAAAGTTTTGTTGTAGGCATTTATTAAGCACCTTGTTGTCTGAAGAGCAATATAACAGCAGACATGGATGGATTCTCTACCACCCACTACATGGTAAGCATGTTAACACTAGTGAAATTATCAGACACTGTAATGTAAGATCAGAATCAACCAACTGCCAGAATTAAAGCGAGAGTTTTTGTTTTCTACTAAATATAGCAGGACCAACAAAAGCAACATATGTTTGCAGAAAGCACAGTCTGATCTCACTTCAGTAGCTTTGATTTTAAAACAGGAAGGAGCATAGAGGATTGAGAGCTGGTATTAACTCATAACTTAGCACATAATAATGACTCTGAAACTAGATTAATTTTAAATTAGGGAAAACAGAAATTTTGTTTAGTTCTTGCAGCAGATACTTTCTGCTGTAAGCATCATCATATCACATGGGATAAATAATGTTTTTTTATAGAGAAGCAAAAAATTCCACTGTCATCTCTGTACACCACTGTGCAATATACCTAACTTCTATTCTGCCTCATGCCTCTATTTGAAACTCATCTTTCTAGATTTGCATGACAATTAGACAAGTGTAACCAACATAAATATGTTCCCATAGTAAAGAAATAAAAACAACATTATAATTTTAGTAATTTAAATATTAATATATTTAGAGATTTCTTAAGGATGTGATTTGGTGTTGCACCTGTTTTTGCTGCTATATCAGAAAACTTACATGTACAATAATTTACTGAATAATAAAAAAACTGTCTCAGTCGGTCATTATTCTGCTAACATTCATTTACAGCCAACATAACTTCACATCCTTTCACAGTTAAGACAAGCTTAAATGTTAGCAGTATCCCTTCAAGCAAAAGATTGTGCTTCTTTTGTAAAAAGAAAGCATCAACTCATGATCATTTATCTTCTTGCCCTTCTAAACTTCTAGAATATTTAAGTACCAAAAACTGTATAGAAAATGTTGAGAACGTCAGTGTCCCATTTGATTCCCATTAAAATATATGATATAACAGTTCCTTCCTGCTATGAAAATATAGGTACTTTTACAGTTCAGGTTTTAGCAAGAATTCCAGTTTTGATATTGGAAGTAATTTATACATACTGTATATACTGTATTTACTGTATGTAGGCAGCCACTCTAAATATTGTAAAGCATTATTATTAAACATTGCAAGTCCTAAAATTACTGAATAAAGTAGAGGGATTTGTTCCTTTATATTAATTACCAATGATTCCTGTCAGTGTATTACTGTCCATCTATCGAATTTCTGAAAATGGATTAGAAGGAACAGCTTCACATATTCAGCTGACTCTTCTAGCAAAAAATAGGTTCAGTTTGTGAGTCATCTCACTTTCTAGCAAAGATAACCCAAAAAAGAAAGCGATAACATATTTCACCTCTGTACTATGCAAATCTGGTCCTATAAAATCTAGGATTTTCATCACAGAGAAAGTGAGAAAGAAGAGTCCTCTTCTTCCTTCTATAGCAACTCCTGCAATGTGTCATAGCAAAAAGTCCCTTGCATAAAACACACTTTTTCTCTCAGTCCAAATTCTCTCCTAGTTGATCTGGCACAGTATAACTGAGACTAAATAACCATCAACCACTTGTACCGTAAGAAAGTTCAGTGCTCTTTTTATCAACAGGTTTCTGATGTGTCTCTTTAGAACAGACTTTCCCAGGGGGAGGTGGTTTGCATGGCACAGATCTGAATGACAGCATGCTCCTGCTGATTATCACCATGTTGGTAGACTTAAAATCTCTTAAGTGACATAAATGCTTGTCTTTTCAGATGCATCCACTTGAGCAATTGCCAGAGGAAATTTACAAGCCATCTTGAAAAAATGCTCAAGTGATGAGTCTTCCATCTGCCTCAAATCACAGGGGTACTAAGCATGTTCCCACAATCAGTTCACTGCTCAGTTGGACAACATTCTCAAGGTTTGATGTTTTCTTATGATTAAGAAAGTCCTCTGCAAAAAATGAGATACATAGATACAGGAACATTTTTTTTTTTTTTACCATCCTCACCATTCCTCAGGCCAAGTATGTCTGATTCATGTTTGCTAGATAGGGTGTGCATCTGTTAAATAGCCAAGTTTGTAGAGAAGAGAAAAAGTATGCAATATCTCACTTTCAAGTTTAAAGACCTCATTTTCTCCTTCTCTACAGCTACTGTGGTATCACAAGGCATTGCTCAGCATATATAATGTTTTTGCAAAGTCTACTACTATATGCAGTGATAAAAAACCAAAAGGGTGGAAAAACAAGATCATTTAATGCTGAATGAGAAGTAAAGTCCATTTAAAATCTGCTGATGGATTTGAGTCTGCTCTAGCAGATATTCTTATTTGTTTTCCTAGGTCCCATAGCCATCAAATCCCAAAACAATGATGTTTTTTAACCTCTAAGATGTTCTATCAAATATCAGAAGACAAATCTAAATTCAGAAGGCACTAAAACCAGCATTGGTTCCCATATCTGTTATTGGAAAGGAGAAGATTAAAAAAAATGATAGAATCACCTGTAGGTAATGCTGCCACATTATTCATAGTTCTCAGTGCAAAAAGATTTTTGGCTTAGGATATCATGCCCTCTTATCTAATGTGAATAGCTCGCTTTCAGTCTTTTACAGGAAAGATAATGAACTTCACCAGGAAGATAAGTACAAGAACACTGTTATTTCAAAAGAAATTCTAAGGCTCCACTTACAAAATTGAATTTACCTTTACCCTACACAAAGACTGTTTCTGCTTATCCTCAGGAAAAAAAAAAAAAAAAAAAGAAAACAAGGAATAGAAATTTTTTAAGATTTAATTCATATACAATTTTTTTTCTTTCACTACAATTTCAATAGGTCTTAAGTTGTCATGCATATGTACTCCATTACTGAAAATTAAACTGCAAAAAAGCAAACCAACAGTTCTTCTTACCTGAATGCAAATAGAAATTCTAATAGAGTTTTCCTAGGGCATCAAAATCTGAGGGAATGCAAGACAGAATAGAATAGAAGGGACTAATAGATAATCTATTGTAACTTGTAAAACCTTCTCTGGCTCCAGTACACTACAACAGCTTGCACAGCTGAGAGATCTCCTGGGTTGAGAGATGAAAAAGAGGGATTGGACAGAATAAGGCATCACAATGTCTTGTCAAAACTGGATTTCAGGTGTTAATCTTTAGTGAGAGATCTTTGATCTTCTGGCTATCCAAGATATTAGTTCAGTGGAGGTGACTAGAAAAGCGAGCAATCAAAAAACATCTGCAAGGCCAGAAATAGCTGTTTGCAGTATTAAATGTCTACTCATAATGGGTATTACAGCTTTGTAGGAGTTGTTTGCATTGTTTGTAGAAGGGTAAAGGTTACTATTTTGCTTTTATTTCATGTACTTGACTATGGTTTCATAGTTGCCTTTATTATTTTGGCAGATTAAATAATTGTTTGTGTAAATGAAGGATACATAGAGTTGTGAATTTTTAAAAATAACTATTCTTGAAACATTAGCAACACACACAAAATTCATGTTCCTCCTACTCATTAAAAAATTACAGCCTTAGGTACAATATCCTTCACATTTCAGTCACTGAAAAAAAATCTAAAATCTGATTATCAAAAATTAAATAGGCTCAGGTAGGTCTGATGCCTCCAGCAAAATGACACCTGATGCTGTTTATAGAACTTAACAACAAATATCAGCAAAAGTGAACAAAGGCATTAGATGTCTGACTGTTCTTTTTGTCTCCATCATTCTTAAGGCTTCTTTTCCATCCAGTAAAACAATGATATCAGCATCACTCAGATTCACTCGTGGCTTTGTGCAGGTTTTTTAATCCATAATGAATATTGTCCCTCTGTCTACTTCATTCTCCCAATTGAACTGGTATGAAATCCAGTAAAACAACAAATACTGGTAGCCCTAACTAAAGAAAGCTCTCATCCCAGATACCTATAGCCCATTATCTAAGAATCCACTGGATTATAAATTCAATTACTATTTACAATAAAAATCACTATATCATAGAACTACAGAATCATGTAATTCAGAGTCAATGCATCATATTATAAATTGTAAGTGTACTTGTGTATGCTGGCAAGATAGGGACACTTAATTTAGTTCTAAAATCTCATCTCAAATGTATTTTTATAACTTGGTTTAGTCCTCACATGCTAGCTGAATGCAATGCTTATTAGGTTTTGGGAAAAGAAGGCCAATCAGCCACATCTGCCAAAGGGAAAAGACAATTCTATCACAGTAGGAATGTGGACTAGGTATATTCTTATTTTTTCTGCCTCTAGTTTTCATGGTTCTATGATCAACTATTTATAGATATTATCTTTTCTCAGAAAAAATATTTATAAATAGTTGATCATACAACTCATTGCCCTCAGCAACATATAAATATAATTTCAATGTTATAATTCATTCTTTGTGCTTCTGATGATTCAGCAATACTCCAAGCCCAAACCCTTCTTGTGCTGCTCAGAAATACCCACCAGTACATATAGACAACACAGAATTATTCAGGTTAGAAAAACGTTTAAGATTGTCATGTTCAACTATTATGCCAGCACTACCAAGTACACCACTAAACCATGTTCCTAAGCACCATGTCTATAAGCCTTTTAAATACCTTCAGAGATGGTGACTCAGTCTCCTACCTGGCCAGCCTATTCTACTGCTTGACAACCTTTTTTGTGAAGGAATTTTTTTCATGATATCCAATTTAAAACTTCTCTGTGGCACCCTGGGTCCATTATCTCTCATCTAGTTGCTTCCTGATAGGGTGTAGAGACAGACCAGCCTCCACCTCACTACACCCTCCTTTCAGGTAGTTTTAGAGAGTGGTAAGATCTCATGTCAATCTCCTTTTCTCTAGAATAAAAAACCCCAGCTCCCTCACCCACTCTTCACAGGATTTGTGCTTCAGACCTTTCACCAGCTTGGTTGTTCTGCTCTGAGCACACTTCACCACCTCAATGTCTTTTTTGTCACGAGAGGCTCTAAACTGGTCACAGGATTGAAGGTGTGGCCTCACCAATGCTGACTGCAGAATGAAAATCCCTTCCCTAATCCTGCTAGGCACATAATTTTTAATACAAACCAGGATATCACTGACGCTTTTGGCCACCTGTGCACTCATTGGATTTTGTTCAACTGCTGTCAACCAGCACCCTGTCTTGGTTTGGAAATACAGGGGTGTTTGCTAGGAACCAAAAAAAAAGGAAACTTCCCTTGGGGTTTGTTATAATTCCAAAATTAAAGGGGAGGTCTCAGACAACGATAAGGAGGGTAGGAATAACAGTTCTTTACTAGTTAGTCTAACAAGGTAAATTAACAAAAATAACTACAATATAGAAAACAAACAAAAATAGAAAAAAAAAAAAAAAGAAAAAAAAAAACCAAAACCAAAACAACAAACCAGTCACAGTTTTTCTTCTGGTAACCCCCCACCCCCCTCAGTACCGTCACAAGCTAATAGAGCCAGCAGCAGCCCTGGGAGGATGAGATGATTCCGAGGGTTCACAGTGGCTGGAGCTGTTGGAAAAGTGTCCCGGCTGGGCAGGGGCTGTAGAAACACAGCGTGGGGAGACCTCGAGCAGAACTGAAGAAACCGTGGGTGCAGGGCAGGGAGGAGACGGGTTCCCAAAATCCCGGGGGACACACGAAGAGATGGTGGTCCCACGGAGTCCGAGGTGAAGGGAATGGTGAGAGCTCTCTGCCTCGCCGAGATGAGCAGCCCTGGCAGTTCCCCCAGAGCAGAAAAACTGCCCCGAGCAAAGTGGAATCAATGTCTCTGGGTAGCTGCTTCTTTTGTTTGACCTGAGCACCCATAAGTACCGAAAAGCACCCAGCCATTAGCTTCTTAGCAACTTCTGGGAAAAAATTCTATAAGAAATCAACCCAACTCCCAACACACCCTCAGGTCCTTTTCCACTGGGCAGCTTTTCAGCCACTCTGCCCCAAGTCTGTAGGGCTGCCTGGGGCGGTTGTGAGTCAAATGCAGGACCCCACACTTGCCTTGTTGAACCTCATACTGTTGTTCTCAGCCTCAGTCCAGATCCTTCGGCAAGCCTTCCTTCACTACAGCAGAACAATGCTCCCACACAACTTAATGTCACCTGCAAGTTGACTGAAGGGGAACTCATCCAGATTGCTAATAAAAATATTAAACAGAACTTTCCCCAACACTGAGCTCTCGGAAACTCCACTGGTGACTGTCTACCAACAGGATGTGGTGCCATTCATCAACCCTCTCTGGGCCAGAGGGTTTCCAACTCAGTGAAGAGTGCACTGGTCTAAGCTAAACCTGAGCAGCAAGGACAGGGCTGTGGAAAACTCTATTGATGACTTTACTGAAGTCCGTGTAAACACATCCACATGAGCATGGCTCAGTGAGTGCTTTCACCAGCTCTCTTAGTACCCTCAGGTGGATCAATCCTGACCCCATAGATTTGGGAGTGTATAGCGGGCAAGCAGGTTGCTGACCATTTTCTCCTGGACTATGGGGCCTTCATTTTGCTTCCTGTCCCTGTCTTCCAGCTTGAGGGGTTGGGTAGCCTAACTATTACAGACTGAGGCAAAGAAAGTATTACAAGCCTTAGCCTTTTTTCCGTCTCTAGTCACTGACATGGTATTGGCATGGTATTTCTACATGGCATCCTGTAAAAGCTCATCACCCTGTACTACAACGAAACACAAAGGCTACACCTCACCACATGAGTTATCTTCTGGTACTTCAATTGAAGTGAAGAAGCATAAATAAAGATAGCAAATGAAGTTCATATAAGAAGTGAGGTTAAATTCTCTGACATTACCGTCCCCAAGGGTGCATTGTCACCTCTTAAAATAAATGAAATTAATTCTAATTCTAATCCTGCTCTGAATTTGAATATCAGGGACAAGCCAAAATATTCTCTAAAAAAAGAGGAACATGCCATATATCTTTATGCCCAGTACTCATCATTTTCAGGAGTATGTGCACTGTTTGGGATCATTTCTGAGTGAAGACTGTATGGTAGGTCTAGTTCAGAAATTTCCTGATTAATTTTCTGCTCCATAAACCACCAAAAGACCTGAAAGTTTTCTTGCCACTTATTAAAACAGATGGTCATTTCTGAATATCCACCCAAATGACTGGAGAATGGAATTCCCAAGCTTAACCCTGAATTGTCACTGAATTCTCACTGAATCTACTGACCAAAACCTGTCTTCCTGGAATGGGAAAAAATATTACCTCCTTCCCTCCAAATTATTATAACTTTGGAATAAGGGCCTTCCAGGCAAAGGTATGGGAAAAGCCATTCCAGCTCTTTATGAGTGTGTGCACGTATACACAGGCAAACAAACAGCGGCAATGCTGACACCACTGAACAAGTGCAGAAACCGAGGAAGTTCTTCCTGCTCCTTCCACCCTTCCCTTCCCTTCCCTTCCCTTCCCTTCCCTTCCCTT
>CM031878.1:35450418-35492261 GCA_018697195.1 Certhia americana
CTTCCCTTCCCTTCCCTTCCCTTCCCTTCCCTTCCCTTCCCTTCCCGTCCCTTCCCGTCCCTTCCCCCGGTGCTGCAGTTCCGCTCACAGCCGGCAGGGGGCGCTGCCGGGGCAGGGCGGTGACTGCCCCGCTCCTGCAGGGGGCGCTGTGCCGCGGGTCCCTCACGGTAATGGCGGACAGGAGATGGCTTCCTTCATGAAACTCACGGGGAGCAGTTTGTCTCAATGCCACTCTGGGTGATGAGCTGGACTGTAGGAGGAATTTGGAGCAATGGGCTGGAACAGCAGAGGTGAACAGACCGAGGGCCAACAAATCAAAATGTAGCAATAACCCCAGCACTGCAGCAGGAACAGTGGGGGGCCCCCCAGGGAATTAAAGTGTAAGAAAAACCTTGGTGCTGTAGCAGGAAACTGTGGCGGCCAGAGGCAGCAGGAAGTCAAGCTAAGTGTAGCAAAAGACCCCAGAGCACTGGCAGGAAACAGCAGGGGCAGGCAGGTCTGATTGGGCAACAGTGGACCACTGGCAAAGGGCAGCAACTCCAATTGAGCAGCAGCTGATGTCACCAGCCAGTAGAAACAGAAAAAAAGAAATAGACAGATCCCAGGAACAAACCACAGATCAGCCCCGTTGAGGGAAGGACAGGTACCCACTTCCCACACCACATGTGGCCATTCTCTCCTCTGATTGCGGAGAGGAGAAAGGACTGAGCCCAGCCCCTGACCCCTCGGTCTGTCTCGGTTACACCCCAACATCTCATGGTATCACTTCACTTCCCAAGAAAAACCCCTCAGCCACAGAACTCACTCCCCGGCTGAGAGACTGCTGCAACCATACGCCTTCCCGCCTCCTCCCCCAGGACTATCTCAGTGGAATTTGAAGATACCCAGCCATGGCTTTTGTCTCTTAATACTGTCCTTTCATTATCTCCAGGGCAAAAAATAGGAAGAAAATTTCCTTGAGAGAAAGAAAATAAAAGAAAACACCTAACCCAAACATGAAGATATGTACTTTTCCATTCTGTAGAAAAGTTTGGAATTTCCACTTCTTGTGTCAGAAAGCTAGAATTTTGATTTTTGGACCAGCTTTACCTCCTTATGTCTGAAGTAGAAAAATCATTATCACAAGAAAAGGAAAGCCATGGATGAGTATTTTCTGTGCAGTTCACCTCCCTGTATTCTCCCATGGGTCTATTTGGTATTCTCAGTATTAGAATTTTAACACTGTGGTCAGACCACGCCCTTGCCATATTCTTTACTTCCTTCTAAAGGCTGCCTAATGGTGCATGCAGCTAAGACATGGGTAGTAGACCTGATGCAAGGGGAAGCTGGGACCTGTTGACCTGTCACTCTGAATGCAAATGCAGAGGCAGGTTTTGCTCAGGCAAGTTGGCTCAAGCAAGGCCAGCAGCAGCACGAGCTGCATCTCAGGCAGCAGCACCATCACAAACGGGGAATCTGCAGATAATTTGCACAGCTCAGCTCTCAGAAGAAGGAAATATCTAGCTCATCTGGCTGTACTACTGATTCCCCCTTGGGAAAAGACGGGTACCCTTCCTAAAGGCTTTCCACAGCTGCTCACAAAAATCAGTATACTAACAATGCAATCAGTACACTAACCTTGAGGAGGGGTGGTTTTGGCAGCAGTCACCTCATGCATGGGGTCACCTTGCTGTGAAGCAGAGACATCCAGTTACACGCTTTAGTCCCAGTATGCTTCCTGCAAAAGAAAAGCATTATGCTGCTCCACTGCTGCTGTCCACTGTGTGTTCAAGAGGGTGCAAGATAGCTGCCAATTGGCACTAAGCTGATTTACATCCAATGGTGGACATGAGTGGGGGATGAGAAAATTCAGGGCTAACTAGATTCAGTCATAAGATAACTTTGGTGTTTATAATCATATGTCTGTGAGGGGCATTACTCAGAGGTACAAGCCATGCCAAAAGGAAAGACATCAAGATTATTGCAAAGCCCGAAACAATAAAAATAAATCCATGTTTGAGGAGGGAGATGCATGCATTCCATCTTTGCCTAGATATGACTCATCAGTACTCCTCTCTCCATGCAGCCTGAGGAGCTGCCCCAGAGCTTCCCTTCCTCTCCCTCACTTACAAACCACGCTGGCCATGGATTTAGAGCTATGTGACTTTCCCCACACACAGACAGACATATCGTGCATAGAAATTCAAAGACTACTGTTAAATAACCTTTTGTCAGCAAATACAGATGCAATCGGACTAGCTTTCACTTCCTGACCTTACAGCCACACTACCCACCACTTAGAAACATTGCTTCATTCTCATCACAACATTCATGCAACAAGGAATTATTATAACCGTTTTATAGAGACAAAGAGTGATTAAGCTGTTTGCTCACAGTCAGAAGCAGATTCCACAGCCAAAGTCATAAAACTTAAAATCCCACAATTTGAAAAGTACACAGTCATCCGTCATCTGTCTCCTTAATTACTCTGATGCTACATGATGGAGTTTACATGGATGATCATGCTCCACTGCTTTCAAACTCAATGACCACTTCCCAAATTTGCAAATAATAGAATAATAGAAGGGAGACATTATAGGACAGGTTCATCTTTAAGCTTAAGAACAACATGCAGATTAATTGCACAATAAAATCAGGGATTGTACAAACCAGCACCACATCATGTACATTAAAGCAGGAAGGCGAACAGCCTAGTGCAAAGGAAAAATACTGCAAAACTACTGTTATGGTCAAAGAACTACAAATAAATTTATTTAGAAGTATCTAGTGGAGATCTTACTGAGAGATTTTGGTCACCTTGGACAGAGCTTTTTAGAGGGAGTCTTCATGGTCCTATAGCATTTAAAAGCAAGTTTTCCCCCACCCCTCACTCCTGCCCTTGACAACACATGTAGTTCTAGAAGACATGTCCTAGATCAGAAGAACAAGATGCCAACTCAACTGTATAACTTCCCTCTTATAAGAGCTAATTTAAGCACTAAGACATCTAGTGTCCAAACAGAATCTTAACCCTGAAGAAGACATTTCCTAAAGAGAAAGGCATGAAAATTAAGCCAGAAAGTTGCTTTTCCAGATATACAGGACCTAACTTGAAGACTTTCACTGTTATACCACATCCAAACACTTCATTGACCAAACACCCATTGACTTTATAATTAGAAACCATGTGAAATGAGAAGGAGCTACACATGAGCTGCACAACTTCAAAGTAAGTGTAAGGTAAACAGAAAAGTTTCAATGCTCTTTTCCTGCCATTTTACAGATTTTTTAAAATCTAAATAATTTTATTTTTAAGCAGCTAAACTTCTGCTTTGTCTCAATGTAACAAGTACTTTGAAATATTAAAAGTTTGCACCATTTGTAATTGTTGCATAGTTACGTGATAGAAAAAATACAGTCTTTAGACCATTTATAAATTCTTTCTACCCGTCTACTCTGGTGAGATCCCACCTGAAGTGCTGCATCCAGCTCTGGTATCCCCAGCAAAGGAATGATATGGATCTATTAGAATGAGTCCAAGGAGGCCAAGATGATTAGAGGGTTGGAGCACCTCTCTTATGAGAAAAGGCTGACACAGTTAGGATTCTTCACCCTAGAGAAAAGAAGATTTTAGTGTGACTTAATCATGGCCTTGCAGTGCCAAGAAAGCTGGACAGGGGCTTTTTGCAAGAGAATATAGTGAACAGGACAAAGAGGAATGGCTTCACACTGAAAGTGAGTAGGTTTAGATCAGATATTAGGAACAAACACTTTACTGTACGGTAAAGAGTGAGGCACTGGAACAGGTTGTGCAAAGAAGCTGTTTGGTACACAGTGGATTTCTCATCCCTGGAAATGTTTAAGGCCAGACTGTTAGAGCTTTGAAAAATGTGGTCTGATGGAAGGTGTATGTAACCATGACAGAGGGGTTGGAACTACATGATCTTTAAGGTCCCTTCCAACCTAAGATAGTCTAGGAGTCTATGATAAAATAAGTAAATTATACCAGTAGATCTGTCATTTTTACATACTTATTATTGCTCTTGGTTTGTATAATAAGGAGATATTTCATTTAAACATTGGGTTACAGTGAATATGTCACTCTTGGGTGAACTTTAATGTGGAGAGTTTAGCCTGGTTGATCTTTAGGGATTCATGAAGATAAGCTCATTATAACTTCAACAAGGAAACCATATCTCACACAAAGGAACAAAAACCAAAGGAAGATGTAGCTGGAGTGTCAGGGAAAATTGCCCTAAGTGTAGAAAATAGCTGCATCACATACTTCAGCGGAAAAAAGAGCAGCAAAGGAAAAATACTTTTCTCTATTAAAAAACCCCACCATTTTTACGATATTTCAGGAGTCTAGAGCTAGAGAAAGAACAAAACCAAAAAAAAAAAAAAAAAAAAAAAAAAAAAAAAAAAAAAAAAAAAAAAAGGAAAAGATAGACAGACAAAAAGAAAAGAGAGAGATATAAAAAATCTATTGAAAAGCTAAGTGTAATTTTGGCAAATAGGATAAAGGTTCATTATCTCTCTCCCTCCTTCTTTGTAGTTATTCTCTATTTAGACAACTTTTAATTGTTTGTGATCTGGAACCCAGAAACATTTTCTGTCTAAACATCTACAGAGAACAACAGTTTCAGGAAAATACTTCACAATAGAATAACCTAGAAAGAACAATGGAGAAGATACCATAATCACTGTCTTTTTAGTGAAGCTTCTTATATTGTTCTTGCCAGGAGATGAAAAAAAAAAATCAGTGTATGAGATTTATGATGGGAAAGGAATCCCTCTTTCTGCACAGTTTCACTGATCCAAATGAGCCCCACATGGTATAACATACACATCCCCATTATAAGCGTCCTTCTTTTGCTGTATGAGTTTTCTTTGTACTCTTTTTTTTCAGCAGTTATGCACAAACCATGTTTTGACCTCCAAACACAACATAGTATAGCTGAGACCCTGCCTCATGGTTTGCAGACTACTCACACATCTCTTGTCTTTCTCTTTTTTCTCACCATCCCATGCTTGTTTTGCAGCTGCTTTATTTTACCACCACTCCAAGCACCTTTTACTGTCTGTCATACAAGGGCCTTTCACCTTCTTGAACTCACTAGTACTAGCAAGGTACTTGTTTGTTCAGTGATTCCTCAGGATATGGTTGACATCTTGCACTTTCTTCTAATTTGACATCAGGCTTTTCATTATTTCAACATCTTCCACATTGAAATCCCACAGGCAAAAGTCACTTGAAGATCATGCAGTTTTGCTTTTTCTGTCTCTCTCTCATTTTTAAATGAAAATTTCCAAATCCCTGCAATTTTATTGCTTTCACTGGGCACTGATGGGATCACCTTTCAGCACTGTTGTGTACAGAACTTCCCACTCAAACTAAAAAAGGACATAATTCTGATAACATGTCATCTGAAGAACAGTTTTCTTTTCCTCCCCCAGATTGGCTTCCTTTTCATATTAGGATCTCTTATGTCAATGAGACAGACTCATCAGGAAAATCTCATGAAAGGGGATGCTCACAAATGAAGTTGTGTTAATACATAGGTCTTGGTGCTTGAGTATTAGCTTATTTCTTTTCCCATGGGGAGATCAACCTATTCTTACCCTACAATTTCCTTCACTTTGTCTGGAGAATAAGAAATGTTTGCAGATTTCAAACATGCATAGCATTTCTGCCCTAACCTCCTTAAAGAAACAAGCATTTGTCATTTAATCTTGAATCTTTAATGTAACATTTTCATTTTTTCAGGTAAAAGCAGCCTGAGATGCTCAGGTAAAAGCAGACTGAGATGTTTTAATCATAGACCTCAGATGTCCTTAGGAAATTCAAAGTGCTTTAGCTAAGCTGTTCTCAGTTTCAGTATTGTGGGTGTTTGGAATTAGCACTTGTCACATTTATCTTATGTTAGAGTGGTTACAAATATATCATTGAAACCACAACATTTTAACAAGCTGCCACTATAGATTAGTGCTACCTAACTTTTACATGGCATTTTAGATGTGACTCTCAAGCACAATGCATAAGATAGTAAGCAACATGTCATTAAGCAGACAAATAAGAGTGAGAGACAGTGTGGTTAAAAGGCCTGCAAGAAGATGCTCAGGAAAGCTATTCCCGATGACTTAAACAGGGGTCAGTAACATCCCGAGCCAGAACGATGTCTCTCTGCCTGCTAGCAAAACTTCAGAAACAACTTGGAGACATGGGTCCAAAGAGTCGGGGTTCCATGCCATGCTATGGATCCTGAACCCTTGATGCTGCAAAAGAGTAAGGGCAAGGCACAAACCACCTTGCAAGACTTCACTTCCACAGGCATGTCTTCATCTAAAACATATTCTCAGTTGCTTTTTTACCAGGAGTGCTTTTTTTTGTGCTGTTCTAGCACACTCCAGTGACATATTTTGAGACTCTATGCAAACCAGATCCTACTGCTGAAATCACTTGAAATCTACCACTTTATACTTGAAAAGCAAAGAAAGACTCTAATCAAAACATGCTTCCATATGAAAATGTCAGTAACCATCTAAAACTGCAATGTTTAGCAGATGAATTAAAAACAAGCTGGCTCTTAGCCAACCACTCTACTCTGCTGTGCTGTACCTTATCTTCCTTCACTAAAGAACACTTTTTTACTAATCTCACTGATTGAACAAAAAAAGCAGGTTAAGCAGCATATGGAAAAAACCCCAATATATTCAAACATCCTTTTGATAGAATAAAACAAAGGCAGTTTATGCCAATTTAGAAACTAGGTGGCAAAAAGCAAACTCCTAGTTTTTAAAAGTCTAAAAAAAAATTTATTTTAAAACATCCATTGGAGAAGTCTTTGGCTTGAATAAACAAAATTACAACTACATTGTTCAAGAAAGAGAAATCTGTGAAGCAAAGCTAGGTATCCAAAGGTGAAATTCTTGGTTACTTGCAGAAGGAAGTAAATGTGTAACATGCATAGAGGACCATGCTTAAGTGTCTGTGAATCCCTTAATGTCTGACATGACTATTCGTCATGGATTACAGTGCAAAATGTAACCCAAACTGTGTATTCTATGACCATCTGATCAAACTGGGATGTGTGGGTGTAGTATAATTGTCTGTCAATGGCCAACTGTCAGTAAACCTGCTGGGGCAGTTTTCTTATCTCTTCCACAATCCAGCCTCCCTCCAGGGAGAGATCTGCTGCTCATGGGCCATTGAGTCTCACTGATAAAATTACATCAACCCAATGGAAAATGCTCCAGCCAGGGGGAGGAGCCAAGTATTCTTACCTGGATAAAAATCTGGGAGTTGGGACACCAAGGCAGCCTTTCCACTGGATTCTCAGACGAAGAGCAGGCCCATCTATCACCACTGGACCTTCAGTGAAAGAACTCCACTCTTTCTCCAGGAGCATCACTTCAACAGAGCCACATCTGCCACTGGGACTGCAGCCACCATGAAATGGGACTGCCACCAACACCCTGACCCACAGGGTGTCAGGCTGTATCCTGACTCTGTCAGTGGGTTTTGGTTTTTTGTTTGTCTTAACGTATGTGTTTTTGTTTTATTGTTTATTTTAGTTCCCATAATAAAGAACTGTTATTTCTATTCCCATATCTTTGCCTGAGAGCCCCTTAATTTCAAAGTTATAATAATTCGGAGGGAGGGGACTTAAATTCTCCATTCCAAGGAAGGCTCCTGCCTTCCTTAGCAGACACCTGTCATTCAAACCATAACACTATTCAGAAGGCATCTCAGAGAGGACTGCAGCACTTACACTGCTTACACCTGTGTGCCTCAGTACCACATATTCTGTCTCAGCGACAACTAAACATTTGCCAATGTTGGCGAAGGGATCGGTGTGACACACAAGTTTTCTGTTGTTTATCCTCTCTAAATCTTTTTCAACACTTTGAAGAGTGGATTCATGCTACTTCAGCTATATGATATAGTTTAAAAGTAACTGGATTGAGAGTAAATTGGAATTTGCACACCTTGCGTACAGCACTCAAAACAGAACGAAAAACACTTAGAGATCTACTTTTGAATTGTTGGACTTGCACAGCAATTTCAGGCTTCAAAAGAGGACGTATGTTTCTCATTTAAAATTACTCAAAGTATTATGAAGAAAGGGGCAAGAAGGAAATAAACTTCCAAGGGACAAAATAAATTTTTAAAAATATGTTTTGGAATCATATTACATGAGGCTCTGGTTTGCAGATTTCAGGTCCATATTCTTCTGGTAAATAAATCTACTAAGTTATCCAATGTTTCTTGTGATGCATTACTTGTATTCAGATGCATTACTTGTATTCCCTCCAGCATCCCCCCAGTTAAACCCAGTCAGGAATTTTGAGCACTAGGAAAAAGAGGAACCTGAGGACACAGAAGACTGCAGCATCTGACATCAGAAGGAATTATATTTTCAACAACAAAAATAGATTTTCTGTGGAAAAGATAACATGATTCTTGAAAAGAAATCAGATTTTCAATTAGCCTTAGTTACAAACAGCAACCCCCTGTTAATTGGGGCAGCAGATATTCTAATTGAATTTCTGTAATTAATCATTACAACAACAAATAACAAATTATCTAGTTAGATAGTGATATAGAAATAATACACACTTCTAAAGGAATTACTTTGAAATGAGCTGATTAATATATTCCTTGTGCTACAATTTTCAATTTGCTGACCTCACAAATGCATGCTGAGAGAAAATTATGAATTTTGATGTCCAAGCAATTCTGTCACAAGCTTCATATTTAGTGTATGTACACACAAGGACAGGGAGAAAGTGGAATCATTTATTAAATCACACTTATATTTATAGACAGGGCATTCAGTGTGTTATATTAAGCAGTAGCTATAAAAAAGGTAGCAAAGATACCTATTGATATTTCTGTCTATGCATTGGTAAATTTATGCATTTGTTCCTGGGTGAAGGGCTTTTTGTTTTGACAATATTATTTATTTTTTTGAAAATTAAGAAACTGGCAATAATAGTTTTTGGTTAAGAAGGGGACTCTGTACTGTTTAGAGGAAGAGCTGAAAATAAACAAAAGATAAAAACAAGAATGTGATATTTGAAATCTTAATGGTACATAAGGGGGTACTCAAAAGATCCTCAGCTTTATTTTTTTTTTTAAAAAGGGAATGGAAAAAAACAATAAAAGTATTCACAAGGACAGTGTAGGATTATTTATTTCAGCAAATGTAAGCATTCACGGCCATCTTATTCCCTGAGCCAATATTTGGAAAACACTGCATTCTAGAAGCAGTTTCTAAAGCCCCCTACATCTTAACAAGACAGAAGATGGTAAGGAAATTTCAGTCATTATTATGACCTATATAAAAGAAATACAGTAAGTGAAATTACTAAAACGATACATCAGGGATTACTACACTGCATAGATGTTAGAATTCTTTTCTTAGAGGACGATGGCTAAGAAAAAGTGGTTTCAAGCTCACAGGGTAGCATTCTTTCAGTCATGCTACTCTCTCAGTTACAGGCTTCGTTTTTGTTTCTGTGCCCTAAGTCTTGTTTTATAGATAGGCTCAATATTTCATTCCTAGTTTCTTTTTCATAATGACAAGGCTGCTTTCCTACTTCTCTTTTTTTTTACTTATCATGTTCTTCAGATTTTATTAGAGATGATCAGAAGGAAATTATTTTTCTACTGAACTGAAAGTTGGAAATACTATTCCATAGAGAAATGACAAATTTACTTTTCACCACAAAATTAAAAAAAAAAAATAATTAAAACAACTATATGCACTTTGTTTGCAAAAATATCCTTTTTTCCATGCTTTCTTTACAAAAAGCATTCAGTGCATGCTTTCCATTGAAGTCTAGCCTTTCAAACAGCATTATTAAATTTATAAAATAAATTTAATAATTTCCTACTAATCCTAAAAATTCTCAATGCACAAGAGACTAAAAAAAGAGGATAACATAAATCCCAGAAAATCCCCACATGAATCAAAAATTTGCCTTCATGAGAACATAACCATCTAAAGAACAAAGTGGCCAACATCACTCTCCTTCAGTTCTTCCCTAATGCCTGCATTAAGAAACCTAGTCCTCTGCCTTTCTTCTTTCTGTGTCTTTCTTCTTCTCTGGCTCTCTTCCCATTGTTTTTCTTTTCCAAAGCCATTCAGTTCCAGCTCAAACCTGTTTAACCAAAGCTTGGGTCAGGCTGCAGGGAGTCACATCTGAGGCTCTCTGCCTCCAGAAATGTAGATAGGATAAGGTGAGCCTCTTTCATGCTCAAAATTATTTCCGAAGCCATAACTTTTAGATGGAAATGCGAATGGGTGGCAACAATGGGGGCGAGCCTTTATTCATATTTTCTCCTTTGTTAAGCCCTTACCCAACCCTGTGAAGGGATGCATACAGGTAAGGAAGCTTTGTGCCACATGCTTATGCTTTCTGGGTAGGCAGTCGCTCAAAGCCAACACAATCACCAAAAGTGGAAGACACTGTATTTTGGCTTTCTGGCCTCTGGGAAGAGGTGCTTGGGAGGACTCTGGTAATTTCCATGTCTCCTACTCCTTGGCCATTTTCAGGCAAGCTCTTCCTGTTTGCAAAAGAGCTGTTTCTAGACCCTGGAACTTCCTCCTGTTCCTTCATCTCCTACTGTAGTCACAGAATGAGTATATTAAAAACAATTTTCAGATTAGGAAGAGTTAATCAAACTATTTACACAGTCCACACTCCTGTTAATGCTTGGAGTGGCACCCTCCTAGCTGGCTTTCACATATTACTAAATGCAGCCCATCAGGTAATTTCTGCATTTGTTATCACAATGAAATTTTAATATGTATTTTTATTATTTAAAAAGCTTATATATTGCTGTTGTTACTTAGCCTTGGTTTTGTCAAATGCACCTAAAATAACGTACACAATCCCTATCATATCCTTTTTCCCCAATTATCACACATTTAATTCACAATAACAGTTCTTGCCTTTTGCCTTACGTTATCTTCAAAGAGCAGTACAGTTGCAATTAGCAAAATCATGTGAAAGCAGAGCTGTTCCCATTCAGCTTTGCAAAAACAGAGCTAAAGTTGTACTGATGTTATTCAGCTTCCATTCTGGAGGTTGACAGCTGTGTAAGATGCCTTTCAACACAGTGAGAACAAGGATTTCCCCTCCTCACTCGTACTGAGTAACCTGGAGATGTAATTTATGATGAATTCACACACGAAATGGTCAGTGGTTCAGTACAAACCAAACATAAGCAGACACATTTCTAAACCCATCCGTCATGCTGCTTACACAATCTGTTGATCCATTGAACAAATATATGTTGAAAGATTAGGCAGGAGTTGACTGCCATTCAGTAAAATAAATGTGGATTAGACTCATTTTCTGCCTGACTTAACACTTAAGGATTTGTATTAAAGGGGAGGGGAGGGAATTCCAGCCATCTAGATTTTTGGAATAAGATTACCCTTCCAAGAACCTCACACAGAGGTCCTACCAGTCCTCTTTCACATACCAAATCATCTGTTTTTTGTATAAAACTGCTAGGCAAGTGGACTGGTACTAAAGGAGCACTAATTCTGGCTATTCAGTTGGATTTATTTTTTTTTCTTGGCAGAAGAGAAAAAAAGCAGAAGGATGAAGTTGTATGGCATACAGTTTTAAGTTAAAAGTGCTAGCTGTGCTGTCATGGTCTTTGTTATACTGTTGTTTCACAACAGAATTGCAGAAAACTGAAGATCATTAACTGAGAAAAAGCACTCATGCTGCCTAGGGCCATCCCCTGGCATGTACTAAACCTAGTATTTACTCAGCTTCTTTTTTAGTGACAGTCTCTAAAAGTCGAAACTTTCCTAGAGGGAGACTCCTTGGGTTTTGTCAGAAAATTCCTTCATCAAAATACATACTGGTTTTTGGAAATTGTGTCCAAAACCTGCATTTAAATCATGATTTGTTGAGATTAAAAGTAGTGCCTAGAGGGAAAGAATCTTGTTTTGTGATTCAGATTTCCCATGAGATTTGAAAAATACTGGCATCCCCAGCAAAAAGGGCTAGTGAAAGTTTAGGTGGGTGAGCTGACAAGGTCTCCAACAGGCTTAAACCACCCCCAGGTAATTAATTTCACAAATCATTACCTTTTCTGATAAACAAACAGAACAAACAAACAAACAGAAATCCAACAAAATATTTTTAGATTGTTTTTTACAGAATGTTTTTTCTCGTGTTTTTAAAGAACTCTCAAATGCAGTTATGAATATTTCCAGTAGGTCTTCAACAGACTGCTGAAGAAGTTTCGAAAATAAAATAGATACAGCTGTTTTGTCAGGCAGACATGGCTTTTAGAAACATGGCATAGAAAAATGTGGTAAAATTGCAGATTCACTGCAGTCAATGACAGTATTTCTGCAAGTCTGAATGTCTGTATGTTTTCAAGAGCTTGCCAAGAAACCCTTCCATCTTTCCATTGTGAGTCCAAAGTTTGAATCCCAAGTGCTTCTGAGAATGCATCTTACTGTAATGATTCCAGCAATCAGGAATCATTACAGTACCAGGTGTCTGTCTTGTGGTCCTAGGTCTCCTGGCAGCATCTCAGAACCTTCTATCACATGATACCTGAAATGCATTTGTAAAGATTTTGGAACAGGTGACAATTTTTTAAGCATCTTGATTTCAACCTCTAACTCTTGCTGCATTCTCACACAAGACAAAATTTGCCAGGCTGGATGTGAACATCATTACAAAAGCCACTTACCGTGCAGTACTCTCTCAGACCAACACTGGCAGGTTCCCTTAAATGTTTTGGTACTTCACAAATAAAAATACCTTGCAAGCATTAGTGCTTGTTTCTCTTATATTATAAAAAGTTACCCCTTCTGTTTATTTCTTTTGTTTGCAATTTAAAAAAAATAAAATCTTTACAGTGCTTAACCTGGTCTACCACTCAATTCTTCTGCTAATGTGCTTAATTTCCTCTAAAGCAGATCCTATAGTCTTTAGCACAAGATGCCCTTTTGGTTTGCTTCAACAAGGGGAGCCTAATGTAATACTGATTCCCACTGCACACTACTTCAATACCAAAAGCAGCATGTCAGCAAAATAAGTAAGCCCATTGTTCCAGGTACAGCAAACACTGTCCAAACATTACTATGGTTGATTGCATCTCACTGATTCATGTGCAAACACTAGTCTCTGAATATTAAAGTTCAAGTTAACTGCAGGGATGGAAGCATCTTAGAAATCAGAAAAGGCGTCACTTAATAATTGCCTAACACACACGATAAAAACCCCAGGCATACTCATGCATCAGTACTAGTAGTTTGGTATTTTCTTGGGGTCTTTCATTAAGATGGAATTTTTTTCCTCCATTAGTAGTAGCTATTAGAATGTCTTTAAAAATTTCATTCTCCCAGAATCAATTCACATAAAAACATTTTATTTAGTTTCTCCAACTTGCTTCAGCTTTAGCCTATTTTGATTAAAGAATTGAAAAAGAACCTCTGTCCCAAGTTTCAGGTACTTTTGCAAATCTTTGAAATAAGAAGGAAAACCAAAACAAAAAGTTATAGGAAGAAATGGTCTAGAAGCATGGATAAGAACATCTATGTTATTTAGGGCCAAAGTTTTTTATTCAATAAACTGATCCAGCCATGGTAGGAACAAGGCAGCAATGTTGGCTGAATACATTACAATTACAACTCCATATTATTCAAATCTAGATTAATCTAGATTAATCCCAGACAAAACACAACATATTAGCTATCTCTAGATACCCTAAGCCAATAATTCAGTGTTGTACACTGGTATACTTAAAAAAAATAGAAAGGGGAAAGAAAAACTAGAGAAAAAGGGGAGGGGAGGGGGAGAAGAAGATTAGTTGAATAGTTTAAATCCTTCAAAAATAAAATTATCAAGGACTTGAGATTAGTTTGGCAGACCAAGGCTTTTTAACCTAGCTGCTAAAATTACACTAGAAAAGAAAGCTACAATATGGTTCTAATGAATTCACTGGAGACAGTTTGCATTTAAAAAAAACCCATAAACTTGACCATCTGGATTAAGTTACGGCAGACTGCTGAGTATTTTTCTTCCTCCAGTCCCATGTATATGACTAGCAACATCATATTTGGCACATCAGTAATCTGTGATAGGCTCCATGGCTCTTTTGAAAGCCTGCTGCTACCTGCTCCAAAACTGTGTAATTGAATGGTAATCATCATGACAAATGACAAAAAGCTCATGTGGTAGCTTCCTTTCCTTCAGACAGCCACTATTATTGCTCTTTCTTTTCATGATGTCATCACATATACTCAGCAAGTAGCATCTACAGACACCCAAGTCAGTGTATCAGGCCATTAGTGTCTAAAATGAGTATTTTGCATACCCACCCATGCACACACACACACACAAAATTAATACCTGTCCATAAGATCGATGTTATTCATGCACTCCTAGGAGTGCAAAATATGCCTAGTTCAGAGTAACTTCTTTGAATTTATCAGTCTTTCTCCATTCTCTTCAAGGTAGATGGATGTTCCACTTTTTGTCCCTACTCACCTGAAAGGAGGAACAGGCAAGCTGTACTTGCTATATTAGAATTAGTGAACAGCAAATGCAGAAAACCGACAAATAAAAGTATACAGACAGCACATAAGAAATCCTGAAATAGAAGAAAGTGTTCAACAGCTACTGAAGTAGCTCAGTTCTCCATTTAGCACAATGTATTTGCTCTTCACAAAGCACAAAAAAATTATTTACAACTGATACCCAAGTCAGGCTCATCTCTTTAAAAACTTTTAAACTTTCTGCCCTGGAACTCGGAGATGAATTTGCCAGCTGCTAAACCCAAGAATTTTACAACCACTTTCTTAGACAAAGATTGAAGTTTCAAACACACTTAAATTAAAATTTTCAAGGAAAAGAAAATTAAACCCTGTTTGAAAGACAGGAAGTTGAGACTTGGAGGTTTTCCCAAAGAGGGAATCCCAATGTAGATTAAAATATCTGACCCAGCAAAAGGTAAGCAGTAGCAAGAAGAATGTATTTACCATGTCTTGAGAGCACAGAACAGGTCACCCCTGATTTCTGTTTGCTCTGCAGTGAACCTTGAATCTCCTGGAGCAATTTGTTCACCTGTGTCTGCAAGCCACATTATTCACTGTGTTTTATCTGGTAAGGCCACATTTTACATCACCACCAACATCCTCACATAGTTTTTGTTCTATGCTTATTACACTGAAAAAAACAGTTTTTCTGCATCACAGGACTTTAATTTACACTTGACAACTAGCAAACATAATCTGTACATCTCAATGCCATTGTAGACTACAGGACGTCTAATTGGACAAGAACACAATGGATTTTACAATAGCTGAAGCTACAAATAGCTGAATAAGGAGCAGAAAAGATGCTGTCTTAGGATCTCCTCTGTTCCATCATACTGCATCTTGGAATGTGCATGTCTGATAGCACCAACAGGAAAGCTGAGTACTCACAGGTCTTCTCAATTAAGCACACCCAGAGGAAGATGATCATGAAAAGACTGCTATTCTTTTGAATCCACACTTTGCATTATTATCACCAGCCAAGCATATTCCAGTGTTCCAAGTTAATTTCAATGTTCCTGTGACTGCTCAAGTTATACAAAGACCTTTGAGGACAACTTGAGCACAATAAGAGCTTTCTTGCACTTTTGCAGTTCACCTGAGAATAAGTTCTTCTCCATAAAGTCAATGCTGCGTACAAGTGCTGTGTTTGAAGTTAAGGTAAATCTTAAAATCTGAGCTACTGCATGGGAGGGAGTGATTTATAAACAGAAGGGTTGTAACAGTTCTTAAGGATGGAAACCATAATGGCATTTTTAAGATTAAAAAAATCCTTTTTCATATAACGAAAGGGGGAAAAAACACGACATGGTTTTACAGCCCACTCATGACTGAATCATAATCATGGAGGAGTTAAAATTACCATTTTTTTCCCCTACTAAAGAGAAAGAATGGTCCACAAATCATTTTTCCCATCAAACTACTTCTGCCAGACAGGACAAGGCACATCTCTTTGGTGTGCACAGCAAACGGAAAAGAGGCAGCAGTTCTTATTCCAACAGCGTTATGAAAAAACTCCAAAAACCCAAGCAAAAATTCCTCCCCAAAACCAGAGAAGCCATAATGTGAATATCTAGGAACTGAAACACATTGTCCAGAAAACATTTGGTATCTCTATTCTCAGAGTTAAGCAAAATCCAACTGGACAAATCTTAAGCAACTCAGCTTTGAAAAGGAGCTGGCAGGAGATGAGAAGCCTTTAAGGTAAATATCAGCATAAGTATTTATGTTTCCTCCTTGGTTTTATTGAAGTAATGAATAGGGAGCAAGAACAATATATGGAGATAGAGGCCTACACTAAATAAATGAGGTAGTTTTATGGCACAAATACAAGAGAATTGGCTGAGAATTAACTAGATTTTAGCAAAGCCTGGCATAAATGTATAATAAATGAGACCTACAGTGACTGTGAATGTGTCATCCTCCCCTTGGTGGAGCAAGTAGGTCTAAAAAGAAAGGCTTTTTTTCCAGTCAGTTGTTTGGTTTGGTTGTGGTGGTTTTGTTGTGCTTTTTTTTCCCAATAAATTTCCTGCTGGACGCCTGAATTGGTAGTTTTGGGACAGCCTCCCTCCACCCACAGCAGGAAATCAAGCACATATTGATTGCACAAAATGACATTCATTGCAAAGCTAGCAGAATGACAAAAATGCTCCTTCTGCCAGTACAACTAGATACTACCCATTGTGGCCTTCTAAGATGCCAACACCCAGCAATTCAGATTTAAACCCATTTTTAACTAGTTTCATCTAAAGAGGCTAGTCCTAATTTACCCATTCATGCAGAATAGTCCAGCAGCCCAGCCCAACATGCTCACCAGATGGATTCCTTAGGACTGGATATGCTTATGTGCAACCCCAAGATAAACAAATATCAAGGATGAAAAAAAGAGTAGAAGAGTTACAGATGTTAGAGAGGTCCTTTAAATTTCCAATTAGAAGCACTGGAAAAAGGAAATGCTTCCTTTAAAAAACTCAAAACTGAAGCAGAAAACAAATTAGTGAAAGCTCAAAACTGAAGCAGAAAATAAATCAGTGAAAGTAAGATGAAATTAAAATTGTTCTTCTAGAAGGGAAAAGTTGATTGCTGTGGGATACTCAGAAAATTGCTTAGAGCTGAAGCTGCTCTTATTGTTTAATTTCTGTTTTCTTTCATTTTGCTTTTGTAATATGAATTTCTTCACATTGGCGTAGCAGCAAGCTACCTCCCAAGGAGCTGGACAGACAAATAGCTGGCAATGTTTTCCTTTTGAATGAATGTCTTGCTTGAGGCATATTTTCTGGCTTTGGATGAAAGCATGGGAAATTGCTATTATAAGTCTTCAACTTTTGAAAGCAGTGTAGTGGGGAAGACACTGCTATAGTACATATTGTGGAACGTTTGAAAGCAATATGGCAGAACACTATTCTGTCACTACACATGGGTGTAACAACTCACATAAATATAAAACCCACTTTCAAGGATTTCTATAGTAGCAGAGCTAGAAAACTACAATGACTTTGAACAGTACATGTGATTTTCTCTATTATTTGCCAGATTTCAAAAAATTAGAGAGCAAAGAATTTTCAGTAAGATTACCAAAGGATTTTCTTTTTTTTTTTTTTTTGTGAGATAAATGCCATACAATGTTCAGCACTTTGTGTCATTGGCCTGTATTACATCAAAACAGGAGCTTGTAATGTCATACTTCAGTTATGCCATACTAAAAAAAAGTCAGAGCCTTCATCTGGGCAATACCTCACCTGTCTCTTTCTCTATATCCAGGTTTCAAATTCTGCAGCTTGACTGATCAAGAGTTAATAATCAACATAGTTGTGCTGGGTGTTTTCAGACCTTTTTGGATATTGTGTTCCTGAACAGAAAGGTGAAATTCCTGACAAATAAGATGTTTTCATGGGCACAGAGAGGACCTCTTATGGTACTTACATACAGCTTGTTTTCATTAGAACAATTGCAAGCAAGCTGTTTCAACTGAGGATGTTGAAATCTCTGCCAAAAGCACATTGTACTTCAACCCGGTTGGTAGCCATTGCCTGCTTGGATAAGACCATTTCTCAGGAACTTATCAAACACTCAGATAAATATTTGCTTGGTTATTTGCTCTTCCACTGCCTTCTCTCTTTTGAGGGTATCAAAAACTCAGACCAACCAACAGTGTTTTCCAGCCTTGCCATATTTGGTTCAACACAAATGTAATATTCCACCTGAATATCTTCAATCAAGTAAAGCGTCTTGTCTTACCTTTCTGATGTTGCATCTTCATTGCTGCTCAAGTGTGCTATTTCTAATGTAATTCCATTTCTTCTGTAAATGGAAAAGTCTTCCCTGCTGGCAGAACAACAATGTTCTTTTCCAATCCAATCCCCAGTTACCTTCTTTTCCAGTAAACAAGCCTCAGATAAAGTCCTTCACTGGAGAAAGGCAGCAGAGCCAGGATGTGCAATTCCTTCCCCTCAGGTGCTTCGAATCCACTGCAGAGCAGCTTGCTGCAGGGAGGTGAGGGAGACATTCACTATTAAATTAGTGAACAACCCCTCAGGTGGAAGCAGCCAGGACCAGCCAAAGACTTGGTGTCGCCCCACAAAACCCTTCACTCCTGGTTCTTTTTTCTTCACTTTTCCTGGACCATTTTGGACAAGCCCAGACCCCCAAAAACACTTGACAATGGGGCTTTAAAGTATTCATTGAGAAATTTTGGGGCTTATCCTTATCCACAAGAGATTTATGCATAATCTTTTGATCCCATTTTCCCACTGCTGACACTCTCCTCCCCTGAATTTCTCCCAGCAGACCTCAAACACTGGTCCCTCTCCGGCACCTCCCCAACCCTCAGGTCCATGCCCAGCACTCCAGCCCCAGCCCTATCTCCAGCAGCACTGGGGCTGCCTGGGCAATATGGAGACCAAGGTACAGCTACCACCCCACAAGCACGCTACTGTTTACATTCCTCACATCCAACTTTACTAGGGGTCCACCAGAACACAGCACCTCTGCTCCTCCAAACCTTTGCTAGGCCTGTCTTGGAGGCCACTCTCCCAACTTAGGGTCCAATTGGTTCAAAAGAGAAGCTTTGCTCTTCATCTTCATTCCCTCCACCCTATTTCAACCTACTCCCACACCATCCCAGCATGAAAAGCCTTTAGAAGGGCTTTGTTTATGTTGTATGCCTTCTTAGTGCCTTTTTAATAGCAAAAAGATGAATCTTTGATATAATATAAAATCAAAATATTGGGAAAGTTCATAGAAATAAAAGCTTTTTTGCTAAATGGACAAAGAAATTTTGGAATTTTTTTTCACAGTGTCAGATTCTTAAGAGAAAGTGGTGGGGACTCAGTTTACTCTCAGCTAGAGTATCAGAAAGGTTTGGTGCAGGGTAAAAGATATTATCATAGAGTTCAGGAATACTCAGATACTTTTTTCGTAAAAAATTAAACACCCAGTAAATGCCATTGATGGAGAACTTGAAAAAACTTGTGAATTGTTTCAGTGAATGACCATGAATATGACTCTGGGTACAATGAATAGCTGACAAAAAAAAACAGGTAAAAATTTTTTCTGGGGCTAGAAAAAATGACACTAGCAAAAAAATTAATGTTCACCAGCATACTGCAGTTAATTAGACCCATTTCATGGTTCTGCACTTGGAACATTGAAAATCTGAACAGCGATGGGTAAAAAAAAAGCTGTGTTTTCTTAGTGTGGCAAGAGAAGTGTTACCCAGGAAGGCATAATTAAAAAAATAAAATCAGGCAGGTTAAAGAATATGGATTTTGTTTTTCTGATGTGTTATTTGGTGTAATTATGCATTATGAAAAACATGGTCTGACCAAAGTTGGACTGACCAGAACTTAGACTGACAACAAACTCTCTTTGAACTACAGAAAAAGGAAGCAAGCATACTTTAGTGTGCTGTTTTTTGCTGGAGCTCATCAACTATTACAGGATAAAGAGTGCTATTTACAGCTTACACATCTTTCGCAGTCATTAAGTGTTGGCCGAGAACTGGTTTGTAAGAAGTTGGTTTTTAACCCCCTGCCAATCCTTTTTTAAATCAACCAACTGTCCAGAGCAGCTTTTGGTGCACTCCGAATTCCTCACAGCCGTCTGAATTTTGGTTCCTTCTATAAGAAAGCAAGAGCTTGCAGCTTTGAATTTCTGAAAAGAAAGTTTCTGCTTTCCATACAGAATGATCTGTTACCTCTTTGCTCTGTGCAGAGTAATAGGCTTGGCCTCAGATATACATGTGGGTAACAGTGTGCACAGTGCCATCAGTCAGAAGAAGTGTAATTCTGAATACTGTATCACCCAATTCAGTTTGTCCATTTGTTACCAGAGAAGGAAAAATCAGTGATTAGCCAGGGCAGACTTTCTGTATTCTTTAAATAGGGAAGATTTTCTGTGTCCTCTAAATGTTCTTTGCTTATCCAATATATATATTGAACTATACAAAATACCCAGTTTGTTACTAAATGGCAAGGTTTATTTTGAGAATGCAATTAATATGTAATACCTTGGAAGATGAACAGCTATTGTAAATACAGAATAAAGGCTCAAGCACCACAGCTCTTCTGTTCCTGTATTTGTGTTTTACAAGAAAAGACACGCAGCACTAAACTGCATAATTTCCATAAAAGGTGCTATAATTTAGAAAAACGATGCCTCAACAAGATTAGCATTTCAGATTGACATATGTGTGCATTCATGATCACAAGAATTCAAAACAGTGGTTTTTTGGGTCTCAAAAGAGCCCCACAACATGAAGTTCTCTTTATCCCCTTCAGCTGTGCTTTGAACTATGTGCAATACCTTTTTTGCCCTGCTGCCTCTGCCTCAGCTCCGTAAGGCAGGCCACTAATTTTGTCTAATCAGTGGTGCAAGTGTTTGTAAGCCCTGTTAGCTCATTTACAACAGTGGACACTAATACAACAGGAAATGAACCTATTGGTTTCACTTAGATCCCCGGGGCAGCTGCCAGTTACCAAGAGATCTCACATGAGTTTGAAAACAGCAATGCTCTTGTGATTGCAAAATGACTTTTTCCCTGCTGCTACTGCCCTCTTCATACTTGCTTCTGATCAATACACCATTCTGATTCACAACCAGATCTTCCTCAGGAGGCTTTGAATCAACTAAGTAGAATTGCAAGCTGAAAGAAAATGCTGGCATTTATTTTCATGTTGCAAACTAACTCTACATACCCCTCCTCTCTTAACAGAAAAGTTCAGTTTTTTATTGAAAGGCCCTACAAAACTGAGGTGAAATACAAAATTAGAAAGGTAGCTGTAGCAGACAGAGGATGAAACTCAGTGTATATCACACCATAAAGAACACATGGGAATTGGTTTAAACATGACAGAAGTGGGCTTCCTAGTGGCAGAAAATTTAATGCTAAAATCTATGATAAGTAATGTGTATCCCATGACTTTTTATTCAGTTACAGAACAAATCAGTTCCTTTTCAATGTAACTGCTCCAAAATCAAATGTATAATATGCCTTTATAAATAGACTGAAATAGCCAAAAAGTTGTTCCTAATCTGACCAAGACTCAACTGAGCAGAGGAACCTATAATTTTTTGCAATTAGCTTCATAAATTACCTTTCAGCTTTGTCACTAAACCTTTGAATCTGACACATACTAACATCATTTAAATACATAAAGGGTTTTTGCCCATCTGCACAATGAAATTTTTGTATAAGGCTCTAACATGTCCTCTCCCACCTTCCAATGGGAATGAGCTGGTGGGCAGCAAAACCTACTGCTAATGCTTAAGCTTCCTGGAACAGGCTGACTACAAGCATAGCTAGGATAATAATTCCTACCCTCCTTCAACCACACATAATACAGTCTTTATTCAGCAAAGTCGTTTCACACCATGCCAAAGGTCAGCTTTTGCTGTATTAATAGCTGCTCTGGGAGGATCAGTGTTGTGCTATCCTACATTTTTTCCAGGGCCTGGAGATGCAATTTCCTACAATCTGCAGGCAATTTCCCACCAATTTTCTTGGGGAGCTAATAGGCTGTGACAGGAGATGGAGCTAGCTAGCAGCAGGCGGCTTCAGAAAAGACAAATTGCATCTCTGCCACCTAACTGGGCAATCTAGAAAGACAGAGTTTATAGCTTTGTAGTGTTATTGGGCCCCATGCTAACAGTAAATCGTTCAAGCTGCTATCTGAATTTCATATTCTTTTCCTTTCGAATTGTTATCACCACATATCACTTTGTTGCACTTTTTCTATGAATGACAGTTAGACACAGATCATGTATGATTACTATTTTAACTGCCTTTTAACTAGACAAGCCCTGCTAAATGATACCCACATCAGAAACAGAGAAATATACAGTGTCTCTGTCAAACAGCAATATTTTGATTATTTTCATACTTGTTAAGGTACGAAGCAGACACCTATGGAAAGGGATTAATTTGTAAGCTAAATTCAAATGAAACAGATGAAGCAAACTATGGGAACATTAAAACTGTGAGCACACCTACTGTGGTAAGAAAGTCCCACTGATATATAGTACAAAACAAAAGCAATAAAAAACCCCCAAATATTTCTCCCTCTACTCTAGCAGATTTTGAAACTTAAGTAGTTAACCTGAACAGTAAAATCAGTTCAAAACCTTCCATGCAACCTTGCAGATCTAAAATTAGTAAGACTAGTAAAGCTCTAAGAATGTATTATCATATCCACTTTGATAGAAATTAAACTTATTTAAAGCTGTTCACCTCACCTAGGATTACAAAAAAATTTAATAACTAATGATTCAAAGGCACATAGCACTAGCAACTATTGCAAGTGGTATCTGTCACTGTACTTCCCCTTACTGTTACAGCTAACCCAGGGGATAAATACTGTAAACACATTCTATTACAGAACCCTGTATATCTGTATGTTTTCTTCAAAATATAGAACAAATTTCTGAAGGCATGGAGGTTATTAAAAACAATTAACAACAGTAATGAAATTATTATAATTATCAAAATTTGCAAGGTTAATATTTTCCTCTTCCCCCCTGCCCAAGAATAAATTAGGTAGAGTAAAAACAATCCCAGCTAAATTATTGCTGTCCACTGGGAGACAAAATTAGTACTGAGATGTATAAAATTTTACTATAATTCAACCCTAAGGATTTTTTTAATTACTTAAGTAATGAAAAAATGTAAAATTACAGTGAACAAAGTGTTGAAATATTCTAACATGCATTTTGAAACTCTCACATTTAAACCACTTGTCATTAATATCCCCATTTCATATTTGTGGTTTTTAATAAGTTACAGCTAGATAAAATACTGAAGAATCAGGAAGAATTATAAATAGAATACCAGGTCAATAACTTGTACTCAACAAAGAAGACAAATAAAAAAAGCTATGAAAACCATTCAAAATTCAGAAGTATTTCCTTAAACAGATTCACTGATAAAAATACAAGAGTATCAAGACTTGAAAATCTTGAATTTGACAAATGAAAATCAATGATTTATCTATACAAGTCTTTAAAGTTCTTGAAGTACACATTCAAAAATTCAATTATATCATATATTTGTGAATATTCACTCAACTGCTGTCAGAAATACACATCTCACATAATTAACAATCAGAAAGACAAAGAAAAATTAGAAGCATTATGTATGTATAACTCATTAAAACATCTCTAGAGATCTAATATATATTCAGGAGGAAACACAAAGGAGAATGGTAGTAAACTGATTTCTGTATTATTTCAGTAAGTAAATTTAATGTGGCCACAAAAGTTGAATCATTCCAAAGTTTTGTTGCATGCATGGCATGCTAAGCAAATACTAGGCTGACATTAAGGACATTTACATACTTAACACCAGTGTTTGGCTGATTTGTCAACCATTAGAAAGTACTTTGAATTTGCAAAGCCATCAGACTGTATATTTATGTGAAATCTAATTGAAAACAGAATCGTGTCTGACTGTAAAAAAATCCCAATGGCCAACTAATTTTTAAGAATAAAGGGCATTTTCATTGGTCTGCAAAATTTTGTGCTACAGCATGCCACAAAATAAGAGTTATTAGCTTATCATAATTGCAGCCAGTTTTTAAAGTAAGGGGGTAATCCACTGTGGATCACTGAAGGAAGTGTGACAAAGACTGTGAAATGAGCAGATGGATTTTATTTTAAACAAATTAGGCTCACTACCAGGAAAGTAACAAGGATTTTTCTGTTTCCAACTGCTATGGGTTAACTTTCATTTATGACCCCTTCATTCTGCTTGTTAACTTCTTTAAACTGCCAGTAACATCAGTGCTCGAAGGAAAACCAGCATTTATTTGCAGTTACAGGCTATCATCTCCATTTTCTATGTTAATGATGTAGTATACAAAAGGGATAACAGTAACAGCATGTTTGATTACTTAAGTCTCCAGACTATGAGTTATCTTCACCTCAAACTCATTTTTGGCAAAAAACAGAGAAACAGGGTTTGAGAGATACCCTTGTGCTGTGAACATAGCAAAGGCAATCCTTGCCAGGCTGTAGACAATAGAAACGTCTAGTGTTCTATGCAGCATCTCTTCTATGAATCAACATAACCTTACAAAAATATGGGCAAAAATCACATGTGAAATTATACGATAGGAAAAATCTCGTAATTTTAAGTTTTACCTCAGAAGCCACCAGAAAATTTTTCTAGGAAAAGTCAACTATTCCAAACCAGGAATTACATAAACAATAAAAGTATGAGTATAGAATAATACAAATAACTTATATCTAAGTGCTTGCTTTAGTAAGGGAAATCATTACAGCAGACACTGCCCAATATAATTATGCAGCTATCAAAAGAAATAGTCAATCAGATTTTCTGCATACTATGTATCATTAACAGGCAACTAAATTTTTACTAATGCATAGTGGAGCATAGCGCCAGAGAGGACATGGACTGTTGTTCAGCTTCTTGGAGTGAACTGTGAGACCCAGATTTAAGATATAGGAGGGAAAAAAACCCAAACAACCCAAACCCCACAAAAAAACGTGGTCAGTTTTGAAATTGATAACTAACATTTGTCCCTGCAACAGAATTTTTTTTGTAATTCAGTTTTCTAAGCAGAACTTCAGCCTCATGAAAATAGAAATCCACCTCTCAAGAATTAATGTATCACAGCAGCAGTAGGTTCCTTGCTTTGAGATACAGCATCTTCAACAACATTCTGCCCTCTGAAGACTATTATTCATTCTTCTGGTTTCCCTTCATGTTTTCTTGTTGTATTCAATTTATATTTTTTAAAGTTAAGTCAGAAGAAAAAAAAATAAATCAACAGAATTAAAAGCTCAAACTGAACCAAAAAACCCCAAGCCAACCCATGTGCTTAAAATGTGTTCAAAACACACATTTTTCGGATTTAGAAAATGTATCAGTGAGTGTTTGAGCTCTCCTATACAGCTGAGCAGAAATTCTGGGTAAATTTATCAGAAATGTCAATCAGATAGACCTATAGGGCATACTTTAAAGCACCCAGTTCTTAACGTCTGGTTTCCCTAGCAAAATCTACCACATTGCAGTAAACAATTAAGCTGCAATGGGACATTTAGGAGCATGTTGCTGAAAATGGGATTATCAATTGCTTGGAAGAGTATCTTGAGTTACAGAAGTAAAAGGTAATGGTAAATGTTAAGAACTGACTGTGAGTTAACTCCCTTTCCTCTTAAGACGAGATGATTAGATGTTTATGGATATGAAAGAAATGCCCACTTCCAGTTCAAACACACAACTTAAGTGTCCTTGAATAACTGTGTGAAACACTTGAACAATTTTACAGAGAAACAGGTCAGTGAAATTGCACGCTGAAATCTCATTCTACATGAATTGCGTAGATTGCGTGTTAGATTACACCTAAAACGTATGTGTTTCTATGTTCTCATTTTCTCTTGTCCTGCAGTGTGACTAGGTGGCCAAGGTGGCCAATGGCATCCTGGCTGTGTCAGCAATAGCATGACCAGCAGGACTAGGGCCGGGATTTTCCCTGTCCTTGTCACTGGAAAGGCTGCACCTCAAATCCTGTGTTCAGTTTCAAGCAACTCATGACAAGGATATTGAGGGGTCATACAGAGAAGGTCAAAGGAGCTGGTGAAGAGCCTGGAGCACAAGTCTTCGAAGAAGTGGCTGAGGGAGCTGGGATTGTTTAGCCTGGAGAAAAAGGCTCAGGGGAGACTAAATCACTCTACAACTCCCTGAAATTAGGTTGTAGCAAGCTGGGGGTTACTTGGCTTCTCCTCGCAACTACAGGACAAGAAGACACATCTTCAAGCTGAGTCAGAGGACGTACAGGTTGGACCTCAGGAAGAATCTTCTCATGGATAAAGCTGACAAGCACTGGAGCAGACTGCCTAGGGAGGTGGTAGAGTCACCCATCTCACAGGTGTTCAAGAAATGACAGGATGCAGCACAATGCTACTGTTTAGTTAACATCTGATGTTCATTCAAACGTTTCACTAGATGATCTTGGAGGGCTTTTCTAACTGAAGCAATTCTGTCCATGGATTTCCTGCCATGAACTCCCTTGCATTCTGGTGTTTGTTAGGTTCAACTCTAAGTTGCTTCACCTTCCCTATTACAAAATAAAGTACGTCTGTCTGGCAGGACAGAATGAATTGACTGATGTCTTATATACACCCATGTTCTCAAAGTCTTTCTGTGTATGTGTGTTAGGAGAAAAAGCAAAACCCTTCAAAGAGACAGCAGAGTTGGAGTCAGTCTAGATTATCCAGTGAAGTGATTTAAGGGCTAAACACATTATCAGTAGTGTGAAATCAGAAGTCAGTACTCCTCCTTAGCCCAAAAACTTCAAAATCCACCTTTCTTAATTAACAGAATGGTAGAATTTCCCCATCAACTCAAAATTGCACCAATATAATAGAAAATATGAAAGACTACTCTAACTAGACTAATAATCCCACAGGCTCCTAAGTGGGCCAGTCATTCCACAAACTTACAAACAAACAAAAAACCTACCAAGAATTGAACACCAAAACCAAAAATCATTTTGTCAGTCTGAGTTAGTTACTTGAGTAACTCAGAAGCTTCTGAAATTCTACTTATATCACCAATGCAAAAATGTGACCCAAGAATTATGGTCAATCATTCATACACAGAAGTATGTGACTAGATGACAGATTCTACATTGATGTTTATTATTATTTTGATTGTTATAACAGTATATGAAAATCATGTTCATTTAATGCTCTCTCTTTCCTTTAAAGGAACAAAAGCCTTTGAACTGACAAATGAGTTAGAAAGAACTAATGTAGTTGAAAATTCTCTCTCAGGTACCAGTGCCTTGTGGACTAACATGGGGAACTATCGTTGCTTGTAATTATATCAAAAAAAGTCTGACACACTGACAAATACATTGTGTGGGATGATATCATAACTCTCTGCACAACTGATTTATGAAGGGTTATGCTAAGTGCACATATACAAAATATACATATTAAAGATGGCAAAGGGTTTTGTTCAGCTGAATTGGCATTACCACAAATCCCCTCTTCATCAGTTATTGTTTGCACTGACATCCAAAATGTTTTTTGTAAGGACTCCCTGCTTCTATCCAGCACTAGCATTTGCCAGAACAGCATTCAGATATTTCTGAATACTGAAGGCCACCCAGCACACAAAGACTGTCCCAAAAAGGGCTAACAAAAGGAATCTTTTAGGACTGTAAATAAATTGACCCTCCCCATCCCGCAAAAAAAAAAAATTACCTACACAATAGTTACTGGTGTAGTTCTTTTCCCCATATGGTATTCCCAGTGCCTTTTCTGTTACTGCTGATCTTGGTTGATCTGTTTCTCCATTCAATAAGCAAATATTTCCACCCACTACTTTACACAACGCTACAAGAACTTACAAAATTTTAAGCTTCACAAGTTTTACATCTTTTAGGTAACTGCGTAGACAGACATGCTAGGAGTTCAGCAAATCCTTCTTTTCATTAAAAAATATATATGCAAGTAGAAAATTCTTTACTGTCTGACAAATCAAAAAAAAACTCACAATACTTTATAAATACTAAGTGAAATCTGAAACAACAAATGGAGAGAACTAGTAATCCACAAGTATGGACGATGCATCCAGAAGCTTTCAGATGCATCCACCAATTTTTAGACCCAAGGCTTAAAGTAGATATGATAGGAGGGGCGGAGATCAAGAATCAAGAAATATATGGTACAAATATGATTAAATTCATTCATATGCATAAACTTCTGATTCCATAACTGCTCTGACACACTGTGAATTCTAGAAGCCAAGAAAACAAGGTATTTTATGATTTTCCTGACACTATGATTTTGAACCTCCTGATTGACAAGAACGTAATCTTACTAGCAAGCACTATGTCATAACATAGAGCAGACAAGTGTAATTACACTTGTGGGGTTTTTTTTTATTTAAATGGATACTTGCATTCTTGGTTTCTCTGATATTGACTTCAGAGAACAGCAAAAGGATAAAGTAAAAGCCAAAATGCTAGCAGTCTGGCAAAAATCCAGAAGATCCTAACTAAAGCAAATTTGCCATTGCTGCTAAAGTCAATGATCACTGCCAGAGCCAGATGTTCAGAGAAATTTCAATATGAAAAGTGTAAAAATCAAATAATCTCATAAATACTCTTGCTTTAAAACTTTTCCTTTTAGAAATGGCATAGCACTTCCGAGTATTTCAGTGTAGCAAGTATAGTTAGTTCTTTGAAAAGCCTGATGATTCTGCATTTGCCCACTATGTCTGAAAGCAACATGACCAGCATCTGAACTGTCTGTCATTTTCATACAGATACAAATAAACAACTAAGCAATCAACAAAGATATATATGGATACTTACTGACAGAATGCTAAATTTAAATGTCTAGTAGACCAGATTATCCTGAATGGGTAGCATTTTACATTCCGAATGCAGTATTAATATATTAAGGCTATTACAGTTCTAAATGCTATAAAATTATTTCAGTAGAATGGTCATGTAAACTGAATAGAAAATCTGTATCTCTTCAGACTAGAAACTTAGATAAAATTTGCCCCCAGATGAAAAATTCCTTATCCAATCAATGCATCTGTCAGTCAAGCTTGTTTCTTCCTGGCTACGTATCTGTGAAAGAGCAGGGACATAGGCCATTGTCAAATGCTAGCAAAATGAGGGAGCAGCTCTTCTTCTGTCTGCCAGTTTGTGTGATCTAAATTAATTGTTCAACAATATCCTGTTCATCTGTACATTAGCAACAGAAATTCTAACCAAACTATAGAATGTAGGAAAGGTATGGCTCTCAGCAGTGCCACAGGAAAATTTGTTGTCTAGCACACAGTGGCAGAACACATTAGACTGAAAAAGTAATAATTAAATGAAGTGAACACATTCTCTCCTCATCCATTGCTCTTGCATACACCAAGAAAACTTGAAGATGCATAGCTTTGGTAACTGGCTGCTTATCATGGCTCTTCACTGATGTGACACAGTGATGTGACACATGGAAAGGACTCAAAAGATTGTTCAACATGAATACATAGAGCCTACAGGCCTGCATAACGTGGGACACTCAGGAAAATTAATTCTAATTAATTTGTAGAGTGGATTAGTTAAAAAACAAAATATTCCTTTGTCAATATTCTCACCAGAAATTAAGAAGCAAGTTTAACTTAGTTTAGGTTAATTCACTTCACTTGCAACTCTGTAAGAATTTCATATCTTTAAGCAATCCCCTGTAAAACTCACACTTTTGGTAATTTAGTTAAATTTACCTGAGTATCTGAGTATAGACAAGACTTTAAAAAGGAAATGGTCATTAACTACCACTTCTCTGTAAAATATGAAGGATGCAACTTATCTAGCTTATCTAATCACAGACATCTTCATATAACGTAAAAAGGCTTTGATGTACTTAGTTGAATTGCGTCTCACATGATTTGTGTTCAGCTGGGGGAATAAGGACAGGGAAGTCACCTCCTCTTCTAGAGAAATGACCAAATGAGTTATGAACAGGCACATATTACTGTATCTGCAAAGAACATATTCATGGGACATCAGAATAAACTTAAACTGCACAGCTTTATGAAATGTTCAATTTTTATATTTACACTATAATTAGTAAAAAACTGCCTATAAGTTTTCTGTAGAACAAGACAATATCTAATAGACTTGATATCCTAGTATGTCAAATCAACTACTTTGAAATATGATAAAGGAATCTAAGAATAGTTATAAAGAATAAGACACCATTTTCAAACTATACATAGTGTTTGCTTTTGCTTCTAAAAAGGTACTTATATCCCCAAAAGGTTTTTAATTTTAAATAAGCAGGGCAAGCAGGGAGGGGGCAAGGGGGAAGACCGGTTGTTGGTACTAAAGCCTTTACTGTAGTAAACTAAATATATTTACAATTTATACAAATGTTTGACCTTCAACAAAAATACAAAAACACATCACAAGATGCAAAACCAGGAAACAAGTTCATCTGAGACACTGCTGCTCTAATTAGGACAGAATGCAACTTGAACTATAAGGAACAGAAAGGTATTTATCCCCCATATTCAGGCAATGAGAAAAATTTGTATGAGGTCACAAAAAGAAAAAAAAATAAAAGGCTCCAACATTCTTCAGTAGACTTGGCTTTTAAACATTATGTCAAAAACCTAGGCTACGTTTGTCCATCTCGCCTCTGTATTCCATCTGGTCCACGTAGCCAATACTTGGTTGCTGGATGTTGCCTTCTATTTTGAAAAATCAGAGTAGTTTCACGGCAAGGTCTGGAACCTCAACATTTTTGTTCCTTTCAAAAATTCAAAACGTTTCTACTTCTACAAACAATTTTGGCCCAGTTCAACCTCTAAAAGAATATCCCCATCATATTTTTCAGTAGATAACTTCATAGACTGTAGCCTTTTTGTCTCCAGAGCCAGTGACTATGTACTTATCATCCACAGAGATGTCACAGCTAAGCACTGATGAAGATTCTTTGGACTAGAAGAAAAGTAGAAATATATGACATTATTAGAAAGAAGTCTGTTTACCCTTATTTCATAATCTCATTTTAGGTAGATCACATATGTAAAGATATCTGAATCCACTCTTGGAACTTATGCATGTCTTATTTTTTTTCATTAAAAGCAACATCATCCTTACCTGGAAAATACTAGCTCCATAAGGAGTTCTCCATGCATTAAGAAGGTTATCTTTCCCAGTACTCACAAACCATTTACCTAAAATAAGAAGGATTACAGAACATGAAAGAGACATCTGACAAATTTTGGGTTTACAATTAACATCAATAAAATCTGTTAACTAATTACCCTTATAAAAGCTCTTACTACTAATCAACACAGTACTTCTGCTTACAATCATTGTGGATGCTCAGCGCGTTTGCAGTGTGTTACATACTAGGAAATCCCTAAACTCTTCAAACAGAAATAGCTTTTTACACATGAATCAATCCTCACAGCAGTCTCTAGACAAACAGATGGTTGTTTGTAGATAAGTGCATTTGAATTCATAAAGCAGAGATATTTATGCATTACTTAAGAAACTGAGATGTAATAACTAATGACTATGAAATAACTAATCAGCAAAACATGAATTAAGAGCCCTGACCTTCAGTTTTATGTTCAGGGCAACTTACCACAGTAAGCAAACTTGAGTGACAATACACAGCTCTCATGAAGGTGCAGTTGATACTTGTCTGGTTTATTTACATGTAGCACTTCGACATTGCTGCTCTCCATTCCCACAGCTAGCCATTCCCCGGTAGGACAATAACCAAGGGAAAATATCTGAAAATGAAACCAAATTTACACCTTTTAATTTTTTTCCTATAGGTAATTTTTTCTGCAGTTAAAATAATTCAGTAGAGGGAGACAGAAAGACAGAAGGGCAAACTGACAGTTTGATAGAAAAACTGCAGTTCTGAGTAACTAAATAACCTTTTTTTACATATTAACTTAGAAAACCAGGAAAGGAGTACTGTCAGGCTATCATTTTCTTCTGTAATCTAAGCACACAAGAAAGCTTCAAAATATTGTGCTGTGAGCAGCCAAAACAGAGGCAACAATCTGCCAGTTCTACTGGGCTCAGTCTTACCTTTGATCCTAAGGGTTTGCTTCCCACCCCACACATTGCTACAAGCTGTAAGAAAATCCAGTCACCTGTGATGTGAAGTCATGCTGTTGTAGCTGTCTCCCTTCTCTCAAGTCCCAGGATCTGACAGTGTTATCCAAACCTCCTGTCCAGAGCTTGGTACCATCATTAGAAATGTCAATACAGCTGGCTCCATCTGTGTGGCCCTGGAATTGCCTGATAAAACAAACCAGATTGAATAATGATTTCCTGCCAGAGCTCAAGGTAAACACTGTTGTGGTGTTAGTTTTGGACTCTGTACATGTGTCATCTGTTCTGTGTCTGATGATGAGCAAGAATCAGCCCCTCCCTCTCACTGAGCATTAAATACCAGTGTTAAAAAAACATTTTCCAGGTGCTAGAGGATTTAATCACATGACGGCTAGCTGTCTAAAGTCAAATATTTCCTATCAGGTTTGGAAAAAAGAAAACAAAACAACAAAAACCCCCAAAACCCCAAACCCACTTGTGAGAATATTAAAGCACAGTAACTACAGTTAAAACCACTAAGGATAACTCGGATTAAATCAAAGTGATCAGAGAATAATAAAAATTTCTCCCATTTCAGAAAACAGCTTCTGTATTTCTCTTTGGCTGCAAGTCAAGAAGATAAATAACAAGCAGATATACTGACAGAAAAGGGTCCAGATAGAGATCCAGACAGTTAAACACAAGCATTGCTGAGTCACAAAGTTGCATTCTCTGTGGCAGGAGATTAGAAAAATCTAAACGGTGCAGTTTGTTTTATAACCTTCTCATTAGCAACTCTCAGCTTTCAGCATAGAGAAGGTCATCTCAAGTTTTTTCTTAATCCTTTGGCAAAAGCATTCTGAGGCGCCTGCATCTTTCATCAGCAATTAGCTTTAGCAAAGTCCTATGCCTTAGTGTGAAAGGTGGAGGGTGGGTGGGGAAAAGACACCTAGCTTGGGAACGAAGGATATGAATCAGCAAGAGCTGCCACAGAAAGGTCACACGGCACGTTTTCCTTAGTAGCTCTGGTCTCAAAATTCCATGTGTTATCAACCAGCAAGATCAGTGTGAAAGTGGTGGGAATACATACAGCAAACATTTTAAAAGCAAGACATTCATACATGCGTACAGATGTTAGAGAGTGCACCTTTACACTCTAAGTATGCACATGACAAAATGAAAACTTCTTATCTAAAACTGTATTTATTGACCTAAAGGTTCAACAGAAAGTAAAATTTGCATGCACATTAACACAACTCTCTGCATCTAAATTTTCAGCTAATTATGGATATACAGGAAGTTTCAGTGAAACACAGCAGACAAAGTATATTCTTTAGTTTTTGTGTTCAGAACTTTCAAGGTTTTTCGGAACTTTCAAGGTTAAACCTTTCTCAGATTAGACTCTCTCTTCATAAATACTGTAAGCCACCACTACTTTGACAAATATACTGAATTTATCTTACAGTAAGCCCCTGTGTGTTCTCAAAGAACTGAGAGGATCCACCCTTTCAATCAGTTTTGTAAGATTCATTTTACTATTTACCATTGCTAAATAAGAATTGAAAATATGCTAAATATGAAAATACTCTTTTTTACTTAACAAGGCTTAAGACAAAAGAAAAGAACAAACCTCAAAGCATTCCCTAAAAGGCATGTTCAGTCCATATCAGTAACAAACCAGCAGGAATGCTGCATGTAGAAACCTGCAGACTAATTCCAAATAAAAGAGACCTGAAGAAACTTTTACATTGACTATAGTATGTTATGGACCAACCCTGAAAGCACATGCTCCAAGATTAGGCTGAAGCTACCAAAACTAGTTTCTGCCTAACTTGGGTATAAACCACGCCTTTGAATAAGAGACACTATTTACTTGGCTGTCATAAACTCTATTCAGAGAGATAAGTATTTGTGTAGCTGTCCAAAGAGTAACTTCTATTAAAATTTTCTGTAAACAACGACTCACCTGACCAATGTCTGATTGTGCAGATCCCACACTGCAATGTTCCCATCACTGCAGCAGGAAAAGCACACCTTGGAATCAGGGCTGATAGCCAGAGCATAGCAGGCAGGTGCTGAGGATGTCAGCTCTGCTTTTATACGAGGAGTTGGAGCTGCCAGGTCCCATATGGATAATGTGCTGGCTTCCCCACCAACAATCAGGGTGCATCCATCGGGGAGCAATTTACAGGAACGGATGTAGTTATCTCTGTTCTGTACAACACAAACCACTTCAGTTACATGCCTGACAGTAGTGACCACTAACATAGTTGTGACTGCATCAAAGTTTCAAACAGTTTGGTACCTTTTCCATTACCGAAGTACTGAAGAGGAACCAGCAGATCCTAAATGGTTGGAAACACCTACTTCTCATCACTAATTAGAAACTGCAGCTGCAGAAATTAAAACTGCAGACTCCTGTTGTCACAGTCTACTCTATTTCAAATGTGACGAATGGCAAGTTTTCTATCTCATTACACAAAAACAAAGCCAAAGTAAGCTTGCTTTTCTGCAAATGTACTCCATCAGTGAAGGTCACCAACAATAGAAATATTAAAGCAAATGACCTTTCATTTGGCATTTAACAGCCCTTTATGAAAATGTCGAATAGTCTTATGCCATTCAGATTTTTGAATTTTTCTTTCAAATACTATTTTGCTTTCACAGTAATAAAATTGAAAGATTAAGGATTCCTGGATTGGTCCTGTATTTATGTTGGTCCTTTGTTGTTTAACATGATTCTTATTGTACATATTGATCTCCCATTTGTGATACTATTGTTGATTTGAGAGCTACTGTGGGGGAGTTAGTGACAGAAGACATTTCTGCCTTTCCATATTATAACCTTGCTTGACTGGCATTTTTAAAAAAGTGATGATTAAGATCTGTAACTCAAGACATAGAAAAAAACCCTGCAAAAATAATTTAACAGCATTCTTATTATGATTTTTTTTTTTTTAATTTGCAGGAAAGGAGCAGTAAGTAGGGCAGTGAAAATGTTGACTTCATCAGTCATTACTGCTCCGTAACTAAAATGAAGGAAGGTTCTGCATTCAGACAGATACCTGACACAGAAGAGAATACCTATTCAACTTCACTATTACTACTAGGCAATTACAAAATGATAGCAGCAAAAAAAGGATGGAGGGTAAAAAAACCCCAAACCCCAACTTAGAGTTTAATTGGATCTACAAGATTAAATCCAAGTTTAATTGGATCCACACAGAAGCAAGAATTTTCATTTACAGTACATATTGGTGTGCTTGACAACATTAACTTTTCTCAGTTAACACTGCACAAACCTCTATGCTGCTTCTAGTGAGAAGCATCTCTTTTGAGCCATTAACTTTTTTTGAGTCAGCTTTTCAGCTACCTATACTACTGCACCCAGTACCCATATGTGTGAAAATTACCAGACTATATGTGTAACTAGTGGATCATGAACAAAAATTATAGCAAAACTTAAAGTAACCCTTGGTACTGTGTCACATTATTTCAGTATGTGGCTGCTATCATCTTACAAAAATAAGGTTTTCACTCCTTGTGTGAGTGAAAGACCTAAGAAGGTTCTCTGCAGCCCTGCATAAGACAAGCTACATTCCTTTTAAACTCATACACAAAAATCATCAATATAACTAGAAAGGGGAAAAAAAACCCCCACATTTTATTTAAAACATGATGTACATGTTCTATTCACAAATCTGATCTAATCTATTACTTGACCCTTAGTGATAATTATCATTAAACAAACCAGCACTATTCTCTGCAACAGTTATGTACGAAAAAAAAAAGGCAGGAAACAGATCTGCCTGCTATTTCCTTCTAATATGAAAAAGGTCCGAAACAAGGACAGCTATTATTTTTTCAGTCTCTAAGGAGAAGCTACCCTTGTGCATAGATTCCTGTTCACCTACCAGGCAGTCCAGCTGAGAGACAGGGCTCTTGTTGCCAGGCTGACTGATGTCCCAAACCTTGACACACCCCTTCCCACCCGTGTACACGTGTCTCGTGGGGTTGCTGATGGTAACTGCACACACAACTTCCCCGTGGTTCAGGGTGTTGATCTGACGGGCGTGGCGAGGGATTCCCGGACCGATGAGGGCATCAGGAGGGAAAGGAACTGGCTGCATCTGACCATCTGCAGTAACATGAAAGGAGTAGGCTCTGAGGGGATGGGAAAGAAAGAAGACAAAACAATTTTAAAAAGTCAGCCATTACAGAACTACAATGCAAGAAAAACACAGTATTTTAAATTTTAGTTCTTTGCTAATCACCTCATGAAAATCAGAGCTACAATGCCAAGTAATACACGTAGATGAAAACTCAAAAGGATACAAGAACTCACAATAGAAATTTTCAGGTTGTATCAGCTAAGTATTTGTGTAATGGGGAAGGAGGTTAAATTCCACCCTTAACTCTACGGACCAAGGTCATGGCTGCTATCCCTCAGCTACATAGAGAATCCAAACACCTCTCAGCCCCTGGTTTCTACTTAGCAGTTCCAAGTCCCATCTCAAGTCCCACAGCAGCAGTCTCTCACCAGGCTCTTCCATGAGGCTTGCACCTATTGCCTTGCAGTACCACAAGCCAAAGTTTTGCTTGATTACTGCACCTCATCTTAAACATCACCACTGTCTGTGCTCATATACCCCTCTTTCTACCTGGTAAGTAGTCAGTAAGTAAGTAGTGCTTTAAAAAGAAAATAGAAACACACAGAGTCGTTGTACACAGATTCCATAAAAAATTTATATCATCTTCTCATAATTATGTTTTCTTGAATAAGTACACTGAAAAACCTGAAAGGCTCAGTTTTCCAGGTACTTTTGATACTTCAGAAATATCTTTAATTTGTATTCATTGCATGATTTCAAGTTTATGGAAACTGAGGGTTGAGGAAGTGACATTCTAGCACTGAGTAAAAACACTCTTCAGGGAAAGTATATAAAATTATTTTTTCATGGTCACTGAAAAGTTTAAAGTCAGCTCTATTCAAGGACAAGGGCACAAACAACAACTAATAAAGATTTCATTTGCAGGGGGGGGTTTCTTTGTTTGCTTATTTTAACTAATAATGAAAATACTACTATAAAAGGCTGCGTTTTGCTATATTAATGAGTTCCTTTTCTGTTACTTCTGTTATAAGTGCATCCATATAGCTCATGCTTTTGATGCTGTTGTTGCATCAATGGCATCTGTCAAGAGGCCTAAGAAGATAAAAATGGTAAGAGATGTGCTTTTTTTCACTAATAAGCTGCCATCTCCCTACGAAACATTTCTTTTTCTAATATATTCTTTTGTTTTCAGAACTTCCCTTTCTTTTCCAAATCTACTTTCTTCCTCAAAAATCTTCAATCACTGTAGCTCAACTATTAGAATCACATCCATCTTCTAAGAACCCAACAATAGATATTTCTATTAAATCTTCTGCTCTGAATAATAAGCTAATATTTTCAAGGTATTTTATTACATGTTCCCAAGTATCACACAGTTTGAAATGAAGGAACGAGGAAGATGCCTAGTTCTGGAACACAACATCACAAGGCAACTGGATCTTCTCTGCTCCTGGGCATAAGATATTCCTTTGAAAAGGCATGAGGAGAGATGAAAGAACTCTATACCTCTTTCATACAGAAAGTAAGACTGGAAGCAGTCAATGCATGCAATATCACTTTTTTTTCTTAAGTGAAGGGTAAAACTGGTTAACAGTAACTGCTGTTAAACAGAGGAGAAATTACTAATGCATATGTATGCAATTCCTGTACTCATTCATGTTTCATGGTTGGACATATAAGCAGAAAGCTTGCTCAGAGAGTACACAGAAACAGAAGATGAGCAAATGCAAAAGATGACATCGTTTTTATCACAGAAATGTCAGGAATGGGAAATGTAAGGTAAGAAAGGAAGTGTTCTCTCCCTTACATGTACACATCAAATGTATATCAAATGTATTTTGTCCTATGGGGCCCTTTCTGGCTATTTGTATGAAGAATTACAGTAATGATAAAGGCCTAAGTAGAAACCCATTCCTTTCTATGAAGAATAGAGACAAGATTTTCCCAAAGTAGCTTTTCACTAAACAGATCAGACACAGGATGGGAGAGGAAGCAGAACAGGAGTGGCAACAAGACTGCTTGAGGCTGAACTGCTCAGGTTCATCTACAGAATCCAACAAAAGAGTCATACATTTAAGACACTGAAAAGCTTGGCCCCATCCTGGGCTCCAGATCAAAGTCAGTTGCAGAGTATTTGTTAGCAGTAAGAGTACACAGAACTGCACAACTTTGAAGTTTCAGCCCGCCCTTGCTTTTATCATGGACTTAAGCAAAACAATTAAGCACGTATTAGGCAATTTTTTCCAGCATGTCCAAGATGAATAATCTACTTGTCCGTGACTTTTTTTTTTAAAGGTTACAGCTTGAATGTTCTGTTCAATTCAAAATACCTAAATTACTAGTGTTTTGAAATATTTAGGTGCATACACAGAGCTCTTAAGTTCTTGCTGAAATGGGGTGTGAGGAAGACAATAGAAACATTTTTCAAGCACTTCCTCTTTACTGTAGAATTGCAATGACTCTTACACTTTGAAACAGAGGCATACCCAGTGTTTTTTTTAATCATGCAGAATTTAACCAGTATGTCTACATTTAAAGGGGAACTATACTAATCACAAAAGCAGTCACTCTTTTTTAGCATTTGCTCCTCATACTGGTTGATCAGGATGCAGGACAATTGAGTTTGATGGCCTAACAAGCAGACCAGCAATAGTTTCTTTACAAGTCAAGACAGATTTTTCTGTAGCACAAGTTAACTGCAATCCACTGTAGAAAGAAATGGCTACACTTTGCCAAATCCCTCTGCCAAGACAAGCACGCAAAACAGTAAATGTTCCTGTTTGCTTGAGGACATGGGGCATGTAATGCTAACATCACCGCTGCCAGCGTACTTACAGTATAGTAGTCTAGTGACTTGTATCTGCTAGGTATTATGGTATAACTTTTGTTACACAGTACCTCTTAACCTTGTAAAGGCTTGCATCATTTGCCAGACTGACGCTCCTGACACTCCCTGTACAAGGAAAGTGTCTGTCTCCAGAAAAACACAGGACTGGAGACAACAGTGCAAATGACTATTTGCAGCTTAGTCGCTGCAGTTCTTGCAGTTCCTCTTTATCAGGTCACCATGAGAGAGATCCTGCTGCTTCTGGGAAGGACTGTACTTACAGTTCTATACATACAAAAGACTCAAATTTTAATGCAGTAGACATATTCACAGGCCTCAATTCTCAAAAATGACAAGAATTTTCATTATCTAACCTCAACAGCTAGCAAAATCTGGCAAAATCTTGATTTCCCTAGAGCTCAGGATTTCTTAATAGGCACCAACTCACCACCCATTTTTCTTTTAGAACTGACCATGTATGTCAGAAACTGCTGTTTAGTTTCATGACAGTTTTCTGTCTCAGAGTATTCTATATATATGAAAGATGGCTATCCTATCATGGATTCCATGATTATCCCTCTTTGGTCAAAGGAGAGTCCTTCCTTGTGTTGGACTAACAGCAAAGAAAAAAAATTATCTTATAAAAATGTAATTGAAATTTAATATAAAATAAGGGAACTACATCTCAAATAATACATAAATATACACTTTTAATTAACTGAATATTACGACAAGAACAATTACAAGACAAACTTCTGTGCCTTTTACTTAACAGAGTTCTGAGAAATAGTATACTGTCACATATTATTTCTGAATAATGGAAATAAGTCTGAATTACTGCATCAAGAAACTTCTCTCATGTATCAAAGCAGTACTGAGAACCTGTGGAATTCCAATGCACAGCAACATGTTTAAGTGAAACTAATACAAACCAGTTTCTCAGCTAAACTCTTAATTTCCAATTATGTATACAGCAACTTAAGCATCATTTGACATGCTGAGGAGAGTTTAGGATAATTTATTCACTATCCAAGAATGTAACAAATTAACTAAACTACTTGCCAGCAACTCTTAAGTTTTCAGATTGATGTACAAATGCACACAATTCCTGCCTACTAAAGTACCACGCCTTAAAAAAAAAATTCCTCAAAAACTTCCACTTCATCCCTTCGATTCACGTAGACTTCTTTAACTAGCACAACAATACCCCCAACAGCAAAACACGAAAGCAAAACGTTCCTTACATTCATGACTGCATTTTGCTTTCAGTTTTTCTTTGTACTCGAGCTCATTTTTTAATTGTAGTTATCAGACTGTGTTGTTTCATTTTATAGGACAAAATGCTAGTAAATAAGGATAGAGGTATTTGTACAGGAATGACTGAATTTTCATCTACATACAAGTAACCAAATAATTCTATTTAAATGGCAGGGATGCACACAGCTCATAATCTCCGATAAAACAGTAAAATTAGCCTTCCTTAACAATACGTCTCCTTATATATTCACTGTAAAAGTATGAAGATCTGAAGAACAGAACTGAACTGAACTCAAGCAATTCCAAAAGAATATAGTACACTGTAGTGGTTTCAGTTCGCCAGTTTGAGATTTCCCCGCCAATACACCAATTTATGTGGTGGGTTTATCTTCTGCTATGAGATAGGATCAGGAGAAGAGCAAAGCAGGCTCAAACTTTGAAAGATATAAAGAAAATTTTATTAACAGAACTAAAAGAAGATAATTTATTCTAATAAGAATCAGAATAAAACCTTCAGAAGACTTCTTCTCCTCCCCTACACCTTTTGTCTTCTCACTGACAACACATAGAAACAACACCCAGAATTCTCAGTTGGATTTCCACATCTAAGATAGTCTTTCTTCAGTTCACTTAGGGAGAGAAGCATCTCTTGCTATGCCATGGAGAATTCTCCACAAGAAGACAGTTTTCGCATGGCTTCAATTTCCACAAACAGTAGCCTCCCATGAATTGGCATTCATGAAGTTCCTCCCATTTTTCACAGCTCTCTCACAGCTGTGTTTATGGGTCATGTCAAGTTATGGAATATTATTTTAAGGATGAACTGTTCAAAATACAAAGATTCTTTTCATCTGTCTTTAAGATCATCTTTATCTCTGGGAACAGAGATTCTCCTCTTGGGGCAAAAGGGGTCTTCATCACTTATTTCTCTCTGTTTAAACTTCTCATGAGATCACAGCCACTCCAACCTCTACTTGTTCTGTATGGATGCCTTTGCTCAGGTCTACAACTGGAATGTTCATCTCCCCATACCTTTTCCCATGATTTAAAGGGACATTCAATGTCCAAAGGGATATTCTGTTACCATGGCTTACAAGAGAATTTCATCCTAAAAATAAGACTTCTCATCATCTGCCTCTCATTAGAGACCCAACTCCTCTTTTACTGACCTCGGTGCCTTCATGTTTTTTCTCTATGTGTTTTCACACTTCCTATTTCTCTGATTCGAGAGAAGATTTAAGGTCATGCAGGTCTCATCTGTGCCCTGAAATTCAACTGAATTTCACCCGGGGCCTGCAGAGGGAAGGGCGGTGGCCAGGCTGAAGCAGTCATGGTGATGGATTTCAGGCCGTGCTGGGGGGTGTGATGTCCTTCCCTCCCACTGCCTGGGAGCCTCGGGGGCCGGGCCCGGCACAATCCCTGTCGGGCTGTACGGCAGCGATGGAGCGGGCCCGGCACAATCCCTGTCGGGCTGTACGGCAGCGGTGGATCCCGG
>CM031878.1:35492271-35555712 GCA_018697195.1 Certhia americana
GGCCCGGCACAATCCCTGTCGGGCTGTACGGCAGCGGTGGATCCCGGCCCGGCCGGTCCGGTCGCTGCTCCCGGACCCGGTGGATCCCGGCCCGGCCCAGCTGGCGGCGGGGCAGGGCTCGTGTCAGCGGGATGTCAGCAGCCACGGCCCCGCCAGTTCCTGTACTCAGACCGGGAAAGAAAGAGAGCTATTCCTGGGCCTTTTTCATCTAAAAACATGTGTTCACAAAGGCCTATCCACCCGTCATCATTTTAATCATGTGTCGATATTTAAAATTGGCTACTGCTTGGTTCTCTGTCAGGTCCACAGGAAGCTAACAAGGCCCCAAACAGGGAATCACTCCTTACCAAAAACTTAATGCCAAACCAGGACGTACACCTCTCCAAAAACACAATGAGAAGTCACCTTATAAGTAGAAGGAGAAAGATTTAACATTTACCACATTAAGTTTTCCTTTCCTACTAAAATGAGAAACCTGTACTTTCAGCTGTTTTCACTATCCAGGAAAACATGCTGAGAAACATATTTGTCCTCAATATTACTATTAATTCAGAATTTTAAACACCAGGGAAGCAGTACTATGGACATAAATTTAACCACTAATCTTGAAACTAATCTTGAAACTCTGTATATAGTCCACAATGCAAGTATTTAAAAGCGTAGTTCACATAAACCAGAAATCCATAAGAACATTAATTTAGCAGCTATAGAATACTAAAAGCTAAGTACTTGTTAGAAAGACTATACAAAGCAAAACAAAACAAAAAAATTATTAGAGCAACACACCAAAACCTTACAGTCCAGGGCATATTTAAATGCATCAAATCAAGAGTTCAGGGACTCAGACACCACATGTTCACGTCCAAGTCAGTTTTTAACAGGCTAGACATTTTTCTAACAAACAGGTCATTAGAAGATCTCAGAATATATAAGGATTAATAAAACCTGGGTTCTATCAGAAATGTCTGTCCTTTAGAAAGAAGGGAATACATAATTTTCTCTTGGGTGAAGAAACAGTATAAGCATAACCCTTGATAAAAAATGTGCAGCCTAAAGCATACACATGAGTGGGATTCAATAGTTCAATTCAAAAGTTCTCTGTACCATTTGCAACAAGTCTCACTAAAACTTCACATCTAATAAAACAAATTCAATGTGTCTCTGTATCTGCACTCAAGTAAAAGGCTGACTTTGAAAATAAACAAGGCGTACTCCAGCAGTTCACATGATTATATCTGCTCTGTACAGAAAACACCGGAGAAAAACCTGAAGTAGGTGAGATACTTGTAAACGCTGCAAGTAGTTGACAATATCTAGCCAATCAAGAGTAAAGCATGAGATTGTTTCATAGTTTCCAATGGAAAGACAATTCCATGGGTTTGTAGAATTTGACGCCTGCTTCACGAAGATAAGCAAAGAAGTAATTTAAGAAGAAACGTGCAAGTAACATGACAACAAAAAAACCCCAAATATTGCAGGACACATTACATGAAGTGGAGACTACTAGGGAGTAGGTATCAAAGTAAGCAGTATATGAAGTAGTGTGACTAAAGTGGTAAAAACATTAAAAAAAAAAAACAAAAAAAAACCCAACCCCCGCACAGCTTCTTCCACAGACAGTAATTTAGCTAAATTACTGGGATACAAAGTACAGCAATATACATATGCTGTCCTTTTGTCTTGAATAGTGTAACAACAAGAACTCAGCCACAGAAAATTTCTTGAACAAAATTTCTGAATAAAAATAGGTTTCACTAGATTACAATATAAAATATTGCAAGGCATTAATAATGAAATATGCTACTGAAAGCTATGAATACTTGTTTAGAAGTAAAAACTGAGAACCACTCAATTAGGTAATTTTCAAAATCATTTTATCCAAGTATATCAAATTCTGTGAAAGTCGGGAAGAATGTGTTTGAGTTTTGAGCACAAAGCCTGATCCTTACTGCACTAAATTCAAATATACCACATTTGATGCACAACACCAACTCATTGAGCCCTCATTTCCCTAATCTTGTCAACACACCACCAACTTGAAGTACAACCAAGATTTAACAGGTTTCTCACACTGTCAACAGATAGCTAAGTCTGTTCACAGAAGCATGGTGGATAACCAGAAAAACACGTTCAGGATGGCTTTCCAAACTAAGTCAGCACTTTCCTATCCTTATAGGAAAAGATCAGAAGAAAATATACACTTTTTTGCCTGTAATCTGGTACCCTTTCAAGGATGTTTGCTAGACTGACATTACAAGGTACCACTAGTTACTAACATGAGTCCAAAACCAAAGCAAACAGAAATACATGAGTATTTCACTTCTACCACAGCCTGTCTGACAACTTAGCTTCCTAAAAGTAATAGTTTCTAAGTGTTTCCTGAAACTACAAAAAAAATAATTAAATTTAGATTGGTAAATAGACATTACATAATATGAACATCCCGCATAGAAAGTGAACATGTTAAATAAACTTCAAAATTATGTAAGTACCTAGGGTAGAGAAAAACTACTCTAATTGTAACTTCCTGCTGAAGGAGAATTTAGGAGACTGACTGTCAATTGTGAACAAAGAACAGGTTCTAACAGAGTGTTGAAAAAAACTGTTAGTTTTCTCTTCTCATCCTCTCCAGAAAAACAGCTGTGTTAAATTTGCTTTGTTGGTATCCGCATAGACTACAAGTCACAGCATCACAGAAGCATTTTATTTAATAACTGCTTCACCAATAACCAAAACTTTTAAATAAGAAGAACTTATTTTGGAAACTCTTCTACATCAATGCATCAACTGCTCCACAGCTGCTTCATCATCCTTTTGCTCTCCAGCTGCACTCACACAAAAGTTCTAAACAGCTTGCTCCATTACGCAAGGTGTGTGTAATCTGTTGCCCCAGATACCCACACAGTCATTAGTTGCAGACTCCCATGCCTGATAAAACAAGTGCCAGACACGGAGTCTGCAAGTTTGCAATACACATTTATCCTCAGTGTAGTGCAAATTTTAGTTTCAATATAGTTTTATGCAACACACTTTACCACTATTTACCACTTAGTTTGTAGTCCCCTTAACTTTCCCGAGAACGAATGAAATAAAAAAACCCTTAAAATACATTCAACATATTTTCCTTGGAAATATGTAATGAATACACACCTGTTATACACACCTGTTTTGGGATATGACAACTACCATTTGAAAATTTTTATGCTGCAGCTTTTACCTGGAGAAGTCTAAAACACCCTCTAAAAAAACCCCAGACACTATTCCCTTTGAAATCCCCATTCACTGACAAATATAACTTCATTCCCTCTAAACATTGCAGATGTTACCAAAATATTAAAAGTTACTTACGGTTTTCCCCCAGGAATCCCTGCTAGATTTGGAGGGATGCCAGGTACTCTCATGTGAGGAGGAGGATCAAACCCAACCTGACAACAAAAAGTAAATTAATCTCACACATGAAATTTCTCATCCATTTCTCAGCAAGCCTCTTTTCTCCACTCCCAAGATGTTATGCATTTAACCGGAAGGTGGCTTTTACCCACAGTATGAGATAACTACATGACCCTCCACTGGGGGGCAAAACCCCAGACCTTTTCCCTGAGCATACTTCTGATAGAGGCACTCATATGAAAGCAGGAAATAATTTATCATGCATTCACACCACTGAGCATAACCCTGCAGACCTGGTTAGAAGGGAAGAGTCCAATGTTAACCCTGGAATTAAGAGTCCATGTAATCACCAAGCCATGCCAGTGCTCTTTACTCCTGCGAGAACTAGCATGTACTCAGGCTGGCACAGTGTGGTGCTCCTAAGTAGCTCTGATCCTCTACTAGGATCTCACTGCCTCCACAGCATTCTGTGTGGGCACAGCAGCTGAGAGATCTCTCACGCAGACACACTGTGGGGTGCAAACAAGCTTGTCCACAGCTTAAAAAAACGACATCACTCTTTACATACTGCAATTCCACTGAGTTTTTCTATCTTGAGTATGTTTATCAAATAATCCAAGCAGAAATTTTAGACCAAAAGTCTTAGTTTTTCTTCTGAATATTAAACCAGAATAAATATTGTACTAGAATAAATATGATTATTGCTTTAAAAGGAGATTGTAGGCTATTTAGAATTTGCACATTTTCACATAAAGTCCTGTTTACCAGTTTGAAAACAATGGTCATACTAACAATGAGAAGTTGACAAATTTTGCAAATTTACAAGCAGGTGAATTTGTCTACACAGAAAGCTGCCATCAAGCTCATGTTTGCAGAATCAGACCCCTAGGTTATTTGTGTCACAGCCACTCTAACTACCAGGTTCCATTTACTTACTACACCCACAACAGCAACTATTCTTTACACACCTGATCTCAAAGCTCCAAAATAGGTACTGACCAACTTTTCAGGTTGATTTCCAAAAAAAAGTCCCAACAAAATACATGGACAGAGATCTAGATAAAGAGACTTTTACATGGCTCAAGATTAATTTGTTATGTCTATATGCAACACAAATGTGGTTCAGCAACAGAAAAGCAGATGTCACAGCTACAGTGAAATACTTTGTGTCTACTGAAATTACTTTTTACACCAGCACAAAATTTTTTGGCATGCCTTCATCAGTTAAAGCCCCGATGAAGGTGAAGGACAAAAAGAAAACATACTTAATACACTGAGATGCTTTGTTTTCAAGGTGCAAATTTGCTTCTTCAGCCACACAGTAAAGTGAAGCAAGCAGTGATGCACGCAGTGAAGCCATCAAGCCTCTGGCACTGTTACAAGTTGGGAATTCTGCAGTGCTAAATGAAGCATGTAGCTCTTCCCAGTGAACCACAACTCACAGGACTGAGATTGCATGCAACGTATGGCCTACCATAGGAGATCTTCCATAGGCAACCACAGCAGCTGCAGCAGCAGCAGCACTCATCTGGGGTGACATATTGTGCAGACTGGCATAGGCTGCCCCTGGACTGGTTAACTCTCCATTCATGCCAGCATGAGGTACCATTCCAAATGGAGCAGGGTACGGTCCTGGTACTGCCAACGGTGTCCGCAAACCTGCAGCTACAGAATAATGAAATCAAGTGGGTTTATTTATGTATTCCTGCATACAGGAAAGCAGCCCTTTTTTTTTCCCCTCTAAAACCTCACCTTCCCCTCTCACACACTGTCAAGAAACATTGCCATAATCTGTCAGTACTGCCGGCTCTTTTCAGTGTAAATAAGATCTGCTGAAGTCTGAACTTGCTGATTATTTCTTGCAATCTCTTCTAGCATTACCTATTTCCATTTCTGTAATATTCCCCTGTTTACATTAATTTCTTCTTTGCCAAATTAAGCAGTAAAGCTGACAGACATGGTTTACACAGCTCATGTCTGAAGCAACTGTGTGTACCAGCCTGAATAGCAAAAGTAAACTTCCCCCGGCATTTGTCAAGCTGTGCACTGCAGCAAATATTAGTAGACTCGGACAAAGACTGTAGAAGAGATTGCATGCAGAATAAGTACCACAAACTTCTGAGAAGTCTTTTTATATTGCATTCAGTCTCTGGATTATTTGCAAAAAAAGATAAAGACAAAAGTAAACAAAGAAGACTAAGAGACAGAAAGATATTCAAACTCCTGATAATCCAAACATCTGCTTCTCATCAAGCCATCTCTTGATATCAAGAGCAAAGCAATATATTTAGTTAACAGTCACATGTGTAAAAAAAGATTAATTTTGGAACATAAAAACACATGAGGTAATGCATTTACCAGCTTGGTTAACCAGAGGGTCCATTGTTGGAGGTTTGCCAAGGCCTGGACGAAGTCCTGGAGTTGCACTAGTGCCTGGGGTTGGCACATCACCTCGAGGAGTTGGTGTGCTGGATTTCAGAACAGGCGTGCTGGCTTTTTCATGCTGGTATCATTAAACAAATTAAATGAGTATTATTTTTAATCCAGGCCATATTATACAATTTATCACAACAGCAGCTGGGATGCTGGGCACCTACTACCTACTTCCTCAGCCAATTTCCATAAATCCACACAATGCTGACAATATTAACTCGTGAGAGAGAAATGTTGACCTTTTTCATTGCTGCCAAAATTAAAATAAGAAATGTAGAAAGTTATCTTTCCTCTCCTACTGACATAAAAAAAGTAACGCTTGAGCCCATTTTTTTCTTCAGGAAAATTCAGTCTGCATTACCAAACTATTTTAGTTTGAAATCATTAATATCTCAATTATTATTGGACACAGAAAATCTAACTACAAAATCAAAATACCACCATAGTTGATAGTATCAAAAAAACCATCGCACAAAAGTTACAGAGACTTAGATCTAATTATTAGTGATACTACAAAAAAAAGTCTCCATGGAATAACAGCTTATTTTTGTTAAGAGTTTAACAAAAGCTTGAAGAACTTCTTGGTGACTATATAAAGGCCATGTTAAACCATAAGTTATTGCACCCAAAAAAACCCCAAACCAGTGGTTTACAAGCAACTCTTGTTCCTTGTAATAAATCTGCAACTCATTTGATAGAAAAGTAGGAAATACAAGAAATCAAAACAAGGCAGAAAATACTTCTGAGAAGAAAAGCTCAATAATACTTTAAAGATTTGGAAAAGCAGTAGCCAATTTCAGCCTCAAATGTTTAATGTGAGGTAATTTCTGTCACAAGTAGTTGCAGAAGAGTAGAGAGTTAGGGTTTTACAAAAGAAGACTATCTGGACCACAGACTCCTACCTACCAGACCCATTTCTTTGGATTTGAGGGACGTGGAACTTCCTGAAGAGGCTGTAGATGCTGGACTGCTGGAGGCATCCTTCTTCAGTAGGCGTGTTTTATCAATACCATTTTCACGTGGTGAATGAGTGGGACTTGCCCTTGGGGAAGAAGGATCCTAAAACAACGGGAAGGGAAGAACAGCATAGAACCCGGTGATAAACTGGTACACAAACACCAGTAAGGAATCTATGGGGAAAAAAAATGAACAAACTAGAAGAATTTAAGCAGTAAGTTCAAATGATGTTTTGTTATCTTTGCAGAAAAAAAGCTGAAATCCCTTCTTCAGCCTAGAGAAGTAAAGTCATATAATAAGCACTATGTGTAGTGAAAACATAAATTGTTTTCAAGCACAGAGCTTGCAAAGCATACCTAAGTAGAAATTAAGCAAGTGCATAAAATGTGGTGAGAGCAAGGAAGACCAACAGAAACTGAGTAACTTGACACTGTTTTTATCATGTACGTTCTTCCATGCTCTGCTAGTCACAATAAACATTTCAATAACCTCTTTTAGGTGATAAAGACCCTAATCATCTCTACCTTCAGAAGAAGAGATAGACGCGTGCATTCACAGATTTCACAGAGCATTTTGAGTTGGAAGAGACCCATGAGGATCATGTCCAACTCTTAAGTGGAATGGATCCATACAGGGATCTTTATACACCATGAATAGCTGTCACATTTCTACTAAACACCATCTGCAATTGCCTTGCCACTTAAATCTACAGGAAAACTGAAATCACCTCTCAGGTGATTATTTTTCTCTGTTCCAGAGGCACTCTCTGCATTTACTTTAACTTGAAATAGCCAGCCCCCTGAGTTACAATGCTATCAGAGCTCTGCAGGTTCTCCACGCTCCTTTGGCTCATAAGAATAGCACCAGGGAGAAATCACACCTCACAAAAGGGCAGTAAGTCTACTGACTGATCATTAAGCAGTTTCATTGTAAGCTGACCTTCTGAAAGGATTACTAAAATTACTAGTTGGACACCCATTTTTCTACTTGGCTGACATCGTTTGGGCACCTCGACGACTGAGGCACTTCTCTCCCTGCGCTTTTCACAGACCTGAAGACCCTCACTACCGTATTCAGGCTTCCTAAATCTGTGTGTTATATGACATAAAAGATGAAGGAAAGGGAGCACCCATCCCTTTACCTTGATGCCATTACTGAATCTCAGCCCTGGAGGAAAAAAAGTGCATACAATCTCTGGAAAATATTGTAAACTAACTTTATTCTAAAAAACCTAACATTTCTGGAAAATGTCTTTAATGTAGGAGATTAAAATACAAGCAATTTTTACGGCAGTTTTTAAAATAACAATCCTACTATAAAATACAACACTAGCTAATGTCTTCCTTTTTCATTTGAAGACAGCAGTTTGAAAACCTCAGCCTTCCACATGCACTTCACCACAGCCCTTTAAACTGTGTTAGAATGTTAACTGCAGAGGGAACAGACCTGGACAAAGCAGCAGAAGGAAAAACTGAGAAGGCAACCAGATAAAGCTCAGAGGAAGACATAGTACTAACAAAATGGAGAAGTTGTGAATATTTTAACATATCCACACAGAGGATTATTTTTTCTTCTAACAACTAATTGTACTTTTCCTTTCACCTTTGGGCAAACGTCAAGACTACAAAAATGAAAAAAGTTACCTCATTGGATACATCTACAACCAAGTTATCGTCACTCTTGTCCCCATCACTGTCCTATTAAAAATAAATAAATATAGTGTTCATTTCAATTAGTACAATAAGAGCCCAGACAGAAAGACTACACATCTATTCAGACATTTTTTGGTTTTCCTAAACAAAAAACAAACAGCCTTTCATTAAGTTATTACCGTTAGGGAGAACAATTAAAACAGAAACACAACACCTTATTTCTGCTACAATAGTAAAACCCAAGTAAGGCATAACTAGTTGAGATGGGGATCTCACCATTAGTGCAAGATGATCCAAACCCCCTCCTTATTACCATCATAAACAGTGTTAACACTACTCCTAAAAGAGAGAGGTACTTTGTTCATACATTAATCTTGAGTTAATTTAGAGAAAGTACTGCTTGCGCATACCTGGAAAAACACCAAAAAACAGATCTCAGGAAAATGGAACTTTTTGGCATGTGTGATGAATCGTATTTCTCAAAGTGACGGTACCATTTTTCCCTTTTTTTTCAGAAATGCAAGTTTTGAAATCAAAACTTCTGGGAAGAAAAAACTTCAGAAATGACAAGGCATTTCAACATTTCTGCCCAAGAAAAGCAAAATACTTGGATCTTTCTAAACAGAAATGTTCTACTGCAGCTTGTTATGCTGCATTTTGACTGTTTCACTTAAACTGATGTTTGCCTGAGTTGGTCTGCTAATGACTGCTGTTACTATAGTGCCTCCTGGTCCCTCTCTCCAATAGAGGCCAGGATGCCCCAGCAGACATATTCTAATACACAGAGGTCCAGTGATTTCCGCAGTACCACAGAGTGTTCCAGTCAGAAGGCGAGCCTTGACTCAAAATCAAATAAAGAAATGAAATGAATGTCAAAACTTTAAATTTTAGTGGGAACAATGTTGACATTTCCAATAAAAGTACTTTTAGTTAAAAAGGATTCCACACAAACAAACCAGGCATACAAGATTGCTCAACCGTCCTCCATCTCTTGCTTTAAAAGTGTCTGAATTTTCACACATAACACTAGATCCTTCCTCTCACTTCAGGTCACAATGCTTTAAAAAAACAAAACAAAACCAAGCCACCCAAAACTAACTAAACAACAAACCCCAAACCAACCAACCAATAAAAAAAACCCCCAAAATCCAACTTAAAAAAACTCCTAACCAACAGAAGTTTCAACCTTTCCCTTCTTGCTAACAGCTGAATCTTGCTCCAAGAAATACCACAAACAGTATTAGGGATCCAAGAGTGCCACTGGACACAGAATGGTCACTCAATCTGCTACTCAGAAAGCTATCCAATCAACAGGTGCAAATGAAGGACATGAAACCTTTAGCTCTGGGTATCTGCCTCTCCTTGTGAGGTACGAAGCACCCAGAGTGCTAGAACAGGTGGGAGAATGTGGGAGATGGGACACTTGTTTCCCAGAAACGCCCCTCTGGAGGAGGGCAAAATTAGTTGCAAAGCAATGTTTAAGTGAACCCCACTGACTTTGTCATCTTAATAGACAGAAATTTCCTGGGATTATCAAAGGCATCTTCTATTAATATCGGAAGATTCTCCTCACTAATAGTCTCTCACTGAAACTACATAGGTACTACTATGAATATTAGTAAAATGATAAAAAGGGGGAAAAAAATCACTTTTCATTCTTATTACAAAAGCTACAGGTCCTACAACTCATTTACGCCCCTTTTGACAAAAGCAGTATTTCCTTGTCTCTACAAGGGATTCATCTAAAACAAGCTCTGTATTTGCTTAATTGGAGGACCTTAAAAAAATAAAAAATCATCTTCAAGATTAGAATAAACCTGGAACTTTCAAATATCTGTACTTTGCCCCGTTTTTTAATTTGATGCTGCCTTTAGCTGTAAAATCTACTTCAAACAAACAGTGCGCAAAAACATAATAAAATGTGGATAAAAACTGCTTCTACTGTGCAACAGCATCCTTTACATTTCTTTATGGTAGAAACACAAGAAAACCAAGTAAGTTAATCTTTTATATCAAGCATAGCTTAAGGATGCCTAAGCTCCAAATATTTAAAATGAAAAATGCCAATAGAGTATCAAACCCTTAAAGTTGAGGGAGTAACATGGGGAAGTTTGCCAAACCCTTCTGTAATCAAAACATTATTAGAAAGTGGTGGAAATACAACTTGTAAAACCATAACAGCACTAAAATATCTAATAGCTGCTCAAGTGGAGAAAAATTAAAATTACCTTACCAAATACTGAGAAAATAAAACAGCACCTAGTTTTCTCTTGGGTTTCAATAACCAAGAACTAACTAGTGATCTGAATCACATAAACCAGACCATTTGCCACATTACTGCTATGTCAAAGTACAGTATATTCTATTAGACTTAAATTTGGCTTTTCAGTACTTTCTCACATCAGTCCTAGTCTCCTAGGCCTGTTCAAGTACCATCCTGTGTTTTGGCTGAGCATTTAGACTTGAAGTCGAAAGCCTATGTGAACCTTCTGATATCCACATATGTTGTACGGAAGTGTCTCTTTGAAAACAAGCAACAAGCAAGCCAGTCAAAAGCAGAACACAAAACTCTGAACTTTCAGTATCGATTTGCTTCCTGCTGAAATTGCCATATCAGCCAAAAGAAAACTTCACTAAGTTGGTACACCCAGACAGCATATGCAGTATGTAGTGGTAATTATAGCTCAGCATGGTAATAGCTACTTATCATTAAAATTTACCAAACCCCTCTCAATAACAAACTCCTCCATTTCAAACTTGCAGTTTCTAAAGCAGACCAGAAAGACTGTCACTCAAATTCTGAGCCATGAATCCCAGAGAACATGTGAATCCCAAACAGCTACTCCTACTGAGGACTATTACTTCACAATATCCCAAACTACTGAGTCACAACTCTTCCCACAATTTGAATCTTGTGCCTCTCTTGCACAATACATATAAACATTATTCATGTACTACTTCAGCCATAGGAAAGTTGCCTTGATCTTCACACCTCTTTTACTCCTCATACAAGCACAGTATGTGCAAATAAATTAATCATTTCCTTGACACAGATTTGCTTACATAGTGGCTGGAATCCTTATCATCCACCTTTCTCTTTTTGATGTCATTGGCATATTCAGGGCCATTCCTGCGTTTATCTGTGCTTCGTAGACTGTCTGGGACCAACAGAGAATTACTCTGTAAAGACAAAAAACAAGGTCAATCAAAAATTCCTTTTAGGATTCCTTCATATATTCTTAAAAACTCAAATTGATGTGCTGATTTAGTAATGTGATACCTACTCAGTCTTTAGTTCAATTTAATTCAAAACAAAGTCCTCCAGGAAAACATGTACAGCTTCCCACATTCTAAGAAGCCTGGCTTTTCATTGTTCAACTTATCAAAAGTTTAGTTCACTTGTCAGTTACCATCTATTTAACTAATTAATTCATCAGAATTTATTTTTGAGGAAAAGAAGCAGGCTTGTGGTTTATTCATGAGCAAGTAACAACCATTTTATTATTTTTTTAATATTCAGGTACTATATAATAAAAGAGATTTACTACACCATGTGATTGAGCAGTCACTTTTAGACCATCATAAATAGATGAGGCTCTGATACATACACCTGCAGGTGTATATCCATACATGCGATTTACAGATACATAGCAGCTTGCCTTTAATGCCAAAAATAATAAGTATTTGCTGAATACGGTTATATAGTAATCAACTGTTAGCTGGAGTAAACTCCAATTGGATTCCTTCAACAAATGTATTGCAAACAAAGATCAAATATTTTTACTTCCACCATAACATTCACTAGTAGTGTGAAATTAAGGCTAAAGTGTTGCTTAATCAGACTTGCTCTGAAAAACTGAGGCCAACACACTCACACAAAAGACAAAAGCAAAGACTAATCTTTTCCTCAAACTACATGGACTGCTTTCATTCATGCTAAGTTATGCTAAGTACAAACTGTTGACCCAAAGAGCATTTTAGACATTTTTCAGTCACATGACAATTTGATATGCCTGTGATTCCTGATTCCCATCTGCATCTCAGTTCCAGCTAAAGCATTAAAATGTGTTACAATGAGTTCTTTTAAGTGCAGGATTAGCATATGCAAGAGGGCAATTTGTTCACTGATGTGTTAATGCTGTGAACAATACTGAATGGGTTGAGAAAAAAAACTCCTTTCATGAAGACTTGGTAAGCCTAGATCCTAAAAGCCAAGTACATGCTTAGATAAATAAATATAGGCTCATATAAATATATAAGTAAACACACGTCTACATCCATACACGTTTTTCTCTCAAGAGAGAAGACTAATACCAACATGTACTTCAGTGTAAGCCCTCAAAGGACATATTTAGACCTACCCAAGAGATATTTACTTGCAATATATCATAAACTAATACAAAAATCCAGTGAACTGTGCACTGAATAGCTTCCCCTTGAAAACCTGGACATCAAGGTGGCTTTGCTCAGACACAAATGTTTAGCCCCAAGGAGAAGGACAAGGAAACAGGGTACATAAGGCAATCTGAATCCTCTTTTTCCTAATTCAGAAGCTGCACTTTAAAGCCAACTCTAAGCTCTTTTATTCATGACTATTCAAGCTAAACAAATGCCAAAGAGCTTACATAAAGCATATAGGAGGGTCTATTGAAATTCAGTATAAAGAAGCTCAAAATAATGTCTTTACCAAAATGTTTTGTAGCTAAAAGGTGGGCTTGTTGGATCATTGAACTAATTGCCTTGACAAATACATTCGGAATTTAACCCCTTATCTCCTCCCAGATGCAGACAAATTCAGGGATTCACTAATCTGAAAACCATTAAAACTCATTTTCAACATTTTAATGTTGAATCCATCATGTTTGAAACAGTAGAAACATCTTAAGAAGCAGCAGAAACACCTTAAGAAGCAAGGTTCCAATTCAAACTTGATCAGAGATGCTTTCCTCTTAATTTAAGGAAGAAAGTGTTTTAGTTAAGAGATACTTTCCTTAATAAAAATAATTAAAAATATCTCTTTTACTACTGAAGAGTTTAGAATAAAATAATTAAATTAAAGCAAATGCAATAAAGAGAATAAAGTCAGCTCCTCGCTTTAAGTTTCTAAAAAACTCTGTGTGAATAGCAGAAAGCTTGCAGAGTCAATAGCTGGAAAAAATTTAGCAAACCTGCTATTTGAAGTTACAGCTTGCAAAATTTGAGAACTGATAGGTTTATTTTCTTTTTTTCTTGAATTTAGTCTACCTAGACAATGCTGACAATATTTTATACTGTTTCTCTTGTAGAATTTCAGAACTGTGAAACATAACATAGGAAATCCCAGCTCACACTGTATCCCAAACACCAAAGATTTTTAGATTTTCTTTTTTCTCCAAAAGACTGAGGGTTTCTCCCATGAACAATATATCACAAGTCTCTTCTGCGAAACATATCCCCTATGATATGTAACTTACCACATTATTTTAAATCACTGTTCTCTTTGATCAGAATATCCATGCTAGAAACTGTTGAAGAGCAACTCATTTCTCAACAGCTGCATCAGAAATTGCAGATAAGATTGTGCTCTTTTTATGGCAAAATCTATCAGTAAACTCCAAAATTAAGAAGTTCCTGTTTTGTTTTCCATGGAAGTTGAAGTCAGTTCTAACAACTGTGACTAAAATCAGGTAAAGAAAAAACAGCTTGCTACTGTAAGCTACTATCATAGTTCAAACTAACAAATATGTGAGATTTCATTCAACAACATAAAAAATGTAGTTTTTAAAGCAGTGCAAATGGTAAATCCAGAACACTGAAGAACAAATTAAATAAACGAAAATACAAATGAGAACTCGTAAAGACATAATCATATAAGTCTTGGGCTATTGGTAACTCTCACCCCTGTAATGTTAAGGCTCAGGGAACAGTGAGAACAGCGTACATAAAAGCCACATTCCTCATTTCAGCTCAGGTAGAGTTTATACTTGCTGTATGCCCACTTTCAAACAGGGCCAGGCAGAAGGCAGCAGCAACAGCTTTCGCAGTATTAGAGTCTCCTTATGTTCTCTTTAGAAGAGTAACCTGTTTAGTTCTCCTAACTAGTCTACTAACAACTGACTTATTTTCAAAAGTAGGACAAGAATTTTTATTTTGGCTATAACTTTTTTTAATAAGTCTACAGAAATTTTCAGTTGGGATTATCTTCAATAATAATCAGCTTATGTGAAAAGGGCAAAAATATATATACATATGTAGTTTATATCCTGAAGAGAAACTGCATGGCACTGATTTTTATTTTGTCTTAATTTCAATACAGATACATGACTGACTCATGCCCCTTACATACCTAAGAGTTCAATTTATTAAGGATTACCAATGCAACATTTGCAAATCATGAAGCTCAGATCAGAGCAAGTGGTCAAAATCAGTTTTATGTGTTTTCTTTCAATCATTTGCTTTATACACATGAAGCCCCTTTTCTTCAAATAAGTCCCAAAAGAAAATAAAAAGGTTTATGTAATACTGCTTCCTGTCAGAATTATGAGATGGCATAAATGCTGTACAACAGGCAACTTGTGATGTTAAAGCAACTCTGTTGCCAGCAGAAGTTAAATACTGAAAACACCAGAAGGCAAATGCGAAACAAAAACCTAGTCCTGATGCACAGAAAGAAAGCAGGTCACCTACTAGGAATAAAATGCATATTATTCAAATGCACCTCTTTGACTGCCATACTCTTCCCCGAAGGAACCACTTCCAAACCTCAACTATGTGTGCCAGAGGTACAGGCTGAGAGCACACAGTATCCCATTTATCACGTTTTCCCACCTATAATACAGCACAGACAATTCATACAGAATAGTACATACTGAACTGACAGCTGACTTCATGCTGATCATTACAGCAATTAAATAACAGTATTCACATTACATCTGCGCATATGGTTCACACCTTGGTACTACACCTTGTCCCAGTTGAGATCTTAGTGCCGGGCTCCTTAGTCCTCTCACTCCCCTTTCCCCCAGAGATTTGCACACAAATAGGCTTGCTCTGTGTTTGGTCATTCCCTGACTTGCTGTACATGCCAAGGACAGCCACCAGCCATCACAGCCAGTTACCACAGCTAACAACTTGGGCTTGCCTGCTTTGCTCGGTGGAGACTCTATGTTTAATTTATTAAACCATGCATGGGACCTCTGCCCTGCCACTGCGCCACACATGAGTGCCATCTACAGATACACACATACAGACAGGAACACATCCAATTCCTTGCTGAGTAGGCAAAACAGGATCAAGTCTAACAACTGCACCCAAAATGTTAGCTGCTCTTTGTTAGGACTTGCTGTCAGGAACGCAGCAGATGCTGGAAGATGGCTTTAATATCCCCCAGAGAGGCAAAAGAAGATGGCACTCAAAGCTGTTCTACTCCAGAATCACCATCTTCAATTTGCTCAATATGTTTACTGCAAACACGCATGTCAAGAACCCAAACTCTGACATATGAAGTCAGTAGGTTTTGTGTCAAATTACTCCTGATGGAAAGCTGATTGACTTTACTTTCTTTTCAAGCACCATTTTAATTTACATTGATTTTACATTCAGAAGACATTAAAAAGGAATATGTTGATTTCAGTATTTTCAAGCTACTGTTTGTCAAAAATCAAGGTATCCATAAAAATTTTACCAGACCACCTCAACCCCGCTGTCCTTTGCTTATGCTGCTTTCTATCAGCTACAAACTAAACTGCAACATGGCAACCCACAGCTCTTATGCATGAGTGAGCTCTGCAGTAGTCTGGAGCCATTCTTTCTTCAAGAAGTCCAAGAAACATACTTGTGCTATGCTGATCAGTACCCTAAACTTTCATATAACAACTTTTATGAATTTCCTCCCCACATTAAAAGAATGAAAACACAAAACAAAACCAGTTTGTACATAATATCTTCCAAAAAGTAGCACTCAGTTGTTCATGCTCTGCTTCTCCAAGAATGGGAGATGAAGAATAGGATAGAGAGCTCAGCACACAGAATATTTTCCTACTGGAGGAAAAAATCATTGACCTTACAAAACAATAGCAATATTTACGCTTAACAACAAAGGCAAAAAAAGGTCTTGGAAAATTTATGAATACTTCCTAGGCCTTAGAAAATCAGCTCAGTATTTTTCATGAGGACAAAAGATAAACACCAACTAAAGTAAATCCTAAGCACACAATGAAGAAAGATTTCACTGTCTGAAAATTACTACTGATACAACAGAGTGCATCAAAACATTTGCATTTCTGTGCTGTCCAAACAGGATACTAGAATAGAGGGAAGACAATTGATAAATGAAAACCTACAAGGATTTTGAAAAATGTCGCAAGTATGTTTCCTAAAGAAAGAAATGTGCCCATCAGAGTTCTTTAATATTGACCTCTCTCAAAGCTTTCAGTTTCAGCTGTAAAACTTGCCTCTTTTGCCTGGCTTCACTACTTGTGGCCAGAATTTGCCACGTTAGAAGGGATGCCTACATTTGCACAATAACATGACCTAGTCTGGGATGGTTAGAGATACATCAACCAAATACCCATGTAGGCACACAACTTAAATCTGACAAAACAGTTTTAGCATTCGTGTAGTAAGTGTACTATTATTGCTAACTTTTATGTTACACATTACACAAACATGCATTTATCAAAAAACTTTTTTCATTTTCCTTTCTGGAACTTGAGCTAATATAAAAATAAATAAATAAATAAATAGCCCTTGCTATTTAAATACAACAAAAGTAGTTAAACTGGCCAAATTAAAAAATAATGAAACCATGTCTTTATATTAATTTATAAATACAAGAAATTCATTAATTTTGGTGTACTTCTAGACATACAATACATAAAAGCTTGTGACTGCTTATTTCTCTAAGGAGAGTTTAAAAAAATCAAAATATAATTTAAAACTGAGTATGCTGGAATCTCACAATATGATATAACTCAAAATTATGTCACAAAACCCAATTTAAAACCCCACAGGCAAGCACTAAATTTTAACTTTTCAAACTTTGACATTTCAAGCTGTTAGCTTCTACTGATAGTGTTCAAAGGTCATGCTAGACATATTTGATGGAAATCATGCTGTAGAACTGCACAGTAATACCAAACATCATGGTGAATTTAGGTAACTTACAAATAGCATGGGGTTTGGTGTCTTGGATGATGAAAGCATGCCTGTCAGGATTTTTAGCAGCACCATTACTCTTAAAATGTTATTCTGAAAATCAAATTTATTTTATCTTGATGACCCAGATGTGATTTCAACCACACAATACAAAACAGACCTGCTGCTATCCTTTCTGTATTTGAGACCCATTTTCTACTATCCTTAAAAATGTATTTTATATTAAAAAAATTCCATTAAAAATACAAGATAATTACAGAAGTTTGAAGAGCCCATAATTCCCAGCTGATCATTTTAGCCACAGAATTGAACTTAACTATCTCTTGAAATATTCTTTCATTGAAGGTGTCCTTTACTGTTAAGATTTTGATGTAACACTGTATTTAAACAATTTAAAGTTCACGTTCACCTGTGTCCTGTATTCAGCTATTTAAGTTAGCTATGTAGTATAATCCTACACTGAGACCAAAAAGAAATTAGAATGACCATAGTGCAGTTTCCAAAACTCAAATATCCACACAGCAAAATTCCTTTATGATATAAAGCCTCAGATTATTTAAAAGCTAATTACTGATAAACCTAGCATAAAAACAGTCTGCTTCAGGTAATAAGAAAGCAATCATCAGTTAGACATATGCATACAGAAGCAACCACAGCAACAATTTTACACAGTTTAAGTAAAATTTACATCTATAGAAAACTAAGCAAGTGATCCTGCAACTCTCCCACAACACAAAAGCTAGGTTTAATTTTTGATAATTCTCCTTCCATAGGCAAGACCTATTCTCAGCTACAATATGAATTCAGAGTTCAAATTTCACAGCATTAAGCATCTGATTTTGAATTCAAACCCTTGACCAAATTACAGGATGGACAGGGCAGGGGAAGCTGGGAGCAGGGCAAGGACAGGAAATGTAAAACCAAATCAAAACACAGAGCCAGGTAGGGATTTATACAGTCAACTAATAGCACTCAAATAAGTAGGTCCTACACAGAGCAAGAAGTCTTTAGTAAGTCAGAGACTTCATAAAAACCCAGCTTAAAATTATTTCTGCAGACACACTGTTATTAATAACATTAAGCAGCCTGAAATTAATGCTTCTTGCTTAGAAATCTAAAACTAAAAGACTGTTGCAAGAGATATGCAGATAGTTTCCAAATAAGTTGTTTCCAACTAAGATAGTAAACAACCGTCAAGCAAGCCTTATACATACATTATATAAGCAGCAATAAAAGTCAGAAGCTTAGTATTCTACAGCTATCTATCAAATGATATTTCCTAGCTCTTGTCTTTTGTAATTGAGAAAAGGAACAAAATAGAGCCCAAATTCACCTCTGACATAAACAAACAGAGTAAGCTTTGTTATTTAAATTGACATTAAGTTGCACATGACCATCACTAACAGATTAATACAGCAACATCACTCAAAACAGAACAGCATGAAAAGCAGCAAGTAGTCTTTAGAGGGCTTTGCAGACAAGGCCAAATCTATTACAGCTTATGTCTACAGGGAAAGAAGTATCACTGTAAGAGTTATACCTGAAGTACAAATTAAGCAGTAATAACATTAGCATGGCTTAAACAGATGCAGTTAAAAAAGCCTCCCTAGGGCCAAACACCATCATGACACATTTAAAATTCTCACATTTAAATTTCTCACCTCCTCTCCAACGCTTATTCCTAAAAATCCTACAGACTAAAGATTCTGAACTAAAAATGCTGTATTTGCAATGCTCTTTTTGATTTGAAGCTTCATGCCCCCTTTCTGCTTCCAATAAGCAAGCTAAAATTCTAGTTTAGCTAAAAGCATTCTGCTCAGAAACAAAACTCCTTCATACAGTCGATCAAAGAAATGATATGGTGTTCTGCATAAACCAAGACATATCTTAACAGAAAACACATACACTTTGTATCATGAAAATAATTAAAAGGAAGACAAAACAAACAGCACAACATCTGATTATTATGTTATTGGAAATGGAAACATTAGCAGGAATGTTGGTACTTACTGTGCCTGGCTCTCTGTCTGCTCCCGCAGTAACCAAGAGATGGACAGACATGCCCGTTCAGACACAGAGGCAAGAACAGAAATAAAAAAGGGGGGAAAAAATTAGAACACAAGCCACACACAGTTTTAAAATGGCTTTTATTTATATAAGTCATTGCACATTCCTAATACAGTGATTTCCTGAAAATTACAGTATTTTTGTAAACATGATTTACAGTTTAACCATACACAAAGCCTATTTTTATTTCATGACAGAATAAATTACTTTCTTTTCAAAAATTAGTCAAGTGCAATTTTGCCCAATATTTAACTAAGTACTAGAATTTAGGCTTATGAAACTAAATAACAGATGCAATTATCTAAATCTTTTGTTTGAACACATTCAATTCAAAATTTAACTTCTTGTTCTCCCTACCTTCCCACCCTCCCATTTAACAATATTACTTTCTTTGAAAAAAATCACCATTATGCAGTTAAGCAATTTTCCACAATATGGTGCAGGCCACTGCTATTACAACTAATAGGACGTCAAAAGGCCCTGCAAAGGATAGAGCAGCTGACATCCAGTGATCCCCTTTAAGATACTGAAAAATTCCAAGCTGAATTTTGCTTCAGTGGGCTATATGCAGACATTCTAAAGTTTGCCAACAGTTTTTTCTCATTCTATATAAGTTGAATTCTTTAGAGATGCACATAATTTGCAGCAATGTGCAAATCTGACCATGTCCTAATCAGGCCTGCCATGGCGCTCACCTCTGTGGTGGTCTGCATCATGATGCTTCTTGTCATCTTTTATTGCCAAGTGAGACTGCCCACCCAAAGCACTGGAGAGGGCAAGAAGGCCAGCACTGCTTCCAAGGGGAGGGATTCCTGGAGGCTGAAGTCCTGATGGATGTGGCGTTAGAGGCACTGGAGGTCCATGGCCATGGGAGAGATGCTGAGCCTGCAACTGCTGCTGCTGTTCCCAGTGGTATCATCATCCCCAGAAGAACAACATACAGCACATAGTTGGGAAGGATAAGGCAGAATTTTGGTTAATTATTGAGAATCTACAGTGGATTTTGACATTCATTTGTTTTCTCTTAATCTAGTCCCTCCCCTTTAGGCCACTGCACTATATACACTGCAGTATATCACACTGAGAGCCACTCTGCTCATGTCCCAAAAAAGCTAGCTGGATAATACTTATTTTGCCATGAGTAAATTCAGCAACTATAGTTTTTTTCAGGTAGCTACTCTTTTGCTGTTGCCACAGCATCTCTGGCAACAAAGAACAGCAGCAGAAGAATCCAACACCTTTCCCTTTCTAGAGAAAGCCTTATCACTGCTCTGAAAAAAAAAGTTTCAGCAGCAAGACTGATTTAAACTCCTGTCCCTCTCTTCCCTCAATTTGGAAGCAGCAAGTAGATTTTTATCCTGAATATTAAAAAATGTAAAAATATGCTGAATTTCATATTTGGTAAAGTTTATTTTGCATTGTATCCTAGACAAGATTTTTAGGGGAAAGAGGGGAAATTATTCATGACTTTTATGTTTAGGAACCAGCTTTGTGCTGAAAATCCAGGTATTTTAGATAGCATGGAATTCTCAACAAAAAAACATACTATTAATTAATACCTCCACCTGTTTCAAAAGGATCTTGAAAAATCAAAATTGTAAGTGGCCCTACAACCCTGTAACCAATCTGCTAAAATAATCCGTAAGCAATTTTAGAAACAGAGTTTTTACATTAGAATGTCTTCCTAATAGTTTAAATATTAAGGTATTTTCTAGTTAAAACTTTCATGGTTTTATTAATGTTTACCAAGTTCAGCTATCCATTTATTTTGTCCAAAATGCTCAGCACAGGATTTTTTTACAAAAGGGAAGCTTTAAAAGCACCTTTAGCTTAGTCATAGCTCCCATAATCTGATCCAGATTAACACATATTCTGTCCATCTCTCCTGTGTCCTTGTATCTGGGCATATGAATAGAACAAACCTCTCCCCCTTTGCAATTCTCCACTCTCCCTCTGCTCAAGGCAGATACCAGGAAAAAGCTAGAGTGCCATTCAATTCATGGTATAGAAAAGGAGACAAATAAATGTATGTCTGAACAGGATGAACTCAAGTTTGACCAGGTGAATGCTAGTGGTCCTGTAGTAGCATGTAAAATTGTTACAACACTGCTGGCAGCTACTGTAAATCATACCCTGACTATAGCTTACAATATTTCACCCAACACTCCAAAGAAACTCAACTCAAAATAATGCAGAAATATTGTATTTCTTTAGGTGTAAAGATTTTTCGAGACAAACTGTCGACAATACTTGTATAACATCTACTGGTATATGAATGAATTTATTTATTGCTATTTATATATATAAATACACTTTTACTTCTCATAATACCATCCCAAGATACGCCTTTAGCTGTTTATAAAATTATGCAGACACAGGGGCTGATATTCAAGAGCACTGGGCTGCACTTGCTAATTTTTCGCTTTTCTGCTGTCCCAACTGTCATGCAGCAGTCATTTACTTATTTTGCTGTACAAGACAATCTTAAAATTTACCACAATCCATTTAGTCAATTCTATAAAGCTACACGTTTACCAAATCTTTTTCACACCCCATATCAGTAATTTATTTTTGAGTTCTGCATAAAAAGCCATGCTAGTCTACACTTCAAAACATAATTCTAATCACCACTCTTTTTAGTACGTTTATCAAACAAGGTAAAAGGGAAGTACTTCTTATTCTTCTAATTTACTGTGTTTATAACAACACAAAAGACAACATTCTGAGGGAAGCATTAGGAATCATTTTGATCTTAAGTAGTTAACACAGTAGACCACTTTCTAAAATACTAATCAGTTTGTGCTAGTGAAGCTTCACTTAACTGAAGAACTATCAGTAAGGAGGCACTGTAAGGTCTGCAGGACTGCAGAGGTTTAGTTTGGGGGTTTTGTTTGTTTTTTGGATGCAGTCTCTAAAAGAACAATACAACATCACTCTCCACAGAGACTTTAACAATACCCCAGTAGTTTCCAGCACATTTCCTCAAAACAGGTGATAATCTGATATTCTGGCAGCCTCTCACAGAGATAGTAACTTAGTCACCTCCTTCCTCATCGACCACTTCAGCCAGTTCAGTCATCTGCACTCCAGCTCTGAGGCAATATGAAGCAGCAGTACTGTGCAGCATTGTTGGCATTGGTCTTACTTGTCCCCAGCTGCACTACCACCTCACATTACCAAGTTTTGGTGTACAACTGCCTAAGAATAAGAAGCAATTTATTCCTTCCAAACTGGCTTCATGGAGAAAAGCCTCCTCCCTTCTCTAACAATAAGCCCAAACTAGCTTCTTTAGCAGTGATGGCAAGGTCAAAACAGGGAACAAGGAGCTGTGTCCATCCTTGTCCCTACCATTTGGGAAAGATTATGAAGATAACCCTTATTCATTTCTCTCCTGCTTGGTTTAGTCAGCAAACAAGTTAACCCAACTGATTTCAGGAAGCACAGGTTAATGCTTTTAGAAATATTAGGGGCACATTACCTACGATTGCCCTGGCTCTGGTTTGCAGCCCACATACCACGCATTATCAAAGTCTGACAAATGAGGAACAGTAATACTCTATATAAGGTTCTGAAGCTGAGAGTGTGATTGTGTCCTGTGTTCGCTGGTGGAACTGCAAGTGGATAGTGGGGAGCAAGGGGCAAAGCATGGTGTGAGAGCTGCAAATGCATTGCAAAGCTGCTCTGCATGTTTTTGTAGCTTTGCAAATGGTTACTTACAGGCATAGTACACAAAGATCCGTAAATATGGCACTACATGAAAGTGACTTAAGACTGAAATCCTGATCATGGTCTTTTAAGCCACAAAAGTTACGTCATGATTTCATGTTTATTATCTGACGTTCATTGCTGTTCAGGACTTTAATATACTGACTTACTGCTTATCTGTTATTTATTCATAATATTATATTTATTCATAATATTCATAACATTCATAACAGGTTCTCCCTAAGAGACGAGGGATCATCAATAAAGATGATCCTTTCCAGAAGTTCATATTCTTTTTATTTAAAAAACTTTAATTTTTAAAAGCATATTTTATTATCTTTGTAGAAGAGATAAAGGGAGTATTTGCTGCACACAAAGGAAGAAAATAAGGACCAGGGAGAGGGGTAACAGCAGTGTTCACCAGATGCATTTAGTAACTAAACATTTGCCATAGTAGATCCTACTAACAATTATGTTACGCATATAATCACTTTCCCATCACTTCAAAGACACTAATGCCTGCTCTGTAACCTTTTAAGAGCTTAGCAGCAGTGAGATATAAAACAGAGTAGGTTGGCAGCAGTATCATGGTCTACTAGGCATGTTCATTAGCAGTTAATTAAAAACTAGACATCTGCCGTAAGAAATGTGCTCAAAAAGGATGAGTAACAGGTCTGTCTTAGTACCAATTATTATCATTACTTGCAGAGCAAAGGCTGTGTCCACTTTCAGAGGAAAGTGGGAAGGCAGAGAAGAGTGCAATGATGCATACTTAAGTGACTGCACTTAAGATAATTAGCCACAGCAGTGATTTTAAAAATATTGGTAGTTCACCCACCATTTTGTTGCAAACCCGAAGTTCTTCATATATGCAAAGGGACAACAGGAATTACAAACTCATATTACTGTACTGCTTAGACATAGGTTTTATTGCCTCAGATGTTTATTTTGCAGTGTCTCCAAAACCACAACCATAAAGATCCCAAACTTGGCACATAAAAAACAGCTTTAGTGTTTCTGAGCAAGCACCTCCTAACAGTTTTAAAGGTAGGACTGCTTTCTATTTTACTCTCACATTTTAGGCAAAGTCCAGCTATGAAGAGATCTTTAATCAGAACTTAAAATGTGAAATTGCATTTTCAATCTCTGACAAAGACTTCCAAAGACAGAGTTAGTATGTCTTTGTGAAACAGAGTTCCTATAATTAAACAGTGACGGGTCTCCCTTAGGCTCCTTGCTCATAAAGACAGAGAACAAGCTCCTATAACCTCACCCCTCACTTTAAAGCAGCTCTGTTTAGGTCTCAAATACCTAATTTTACTTTAACACCTTTTTCACCTAAATATACATTTTTTAATCCTTATCATTAAGCTTTTATAGCGTTCTTCTGTTCTTAAACAGATGTATGATTTACTCTCCTGGATCTCTTGAAAAACACTGAATTAAAAATTCAGATGTGATTGTAAATGAACAGTGGGCAAAAGGTTATCCTTTGTCCCAAGCTACAATAGCTGTCCTCTCTTGTGCTTTTCTAAATAAACACTTGAAAAATAAACACATGAAATTTTTTTCATAATCTTATCAGCACAAACATCAGTAACACTATCAACAGTTGCCTCCAAGCTCCATAGAGGTGTTCTGAAAAAAAATCTGAAAAAAACCAAATCATTTACAGGCCTAAAATGTAAAGGACACTATTTAATGTCAACTTTTGTAAAATAGAAGAAATGTGATTTTGTATAACTCAAGCAAACAGAAAGACATGAGAAAAGATCATACTACTGTGTTCAGTTTCATTATCATATTTGCTTCCTTTCCAAAGGGAAATCTTCCGGTTTTTCATTTGCTTCCTTGAATTTTGTAAGGAAGTGAGAGCCTGCATCAAATATCTGCAGCCAACAAACACAAGAGGGCCACTGTCTAAGCACATACAGGTAGTTAATCAAGGAACAACCTCATTGTTTAGAAATAATCTTAAAACTAGTATTGCAAATATGACCTTCCAAAAAAGGCAGTAACTCAAGACTATGCTCCTGTGACATCCCATGTCTTCCCTTATCCTAAAATAAGTGAAAACCCTGCATGCACAACACACAGTGCCAGCAGCCAAATTTAGCAGGAGGAAACTCAACAGACACTCTGAGCCATTAACTAATACTTACATTTAAATTTCTGTAAGTACTTTCCAAGGAGTATTTCAGATATAGAGAAGAACGTATTTCAGGACAATAAACAATTATGTGGAAGAATATATTCACATTCTTCTACAGAAGTGACTGCATCCATGGACATGGGAAGAGTAACAGATACCCTCTGGTTAGGACTTGCAGCATGTCTTTGATATGGTCCCTCACAAAATTCTTGCCACTCAAAGAAACAGTGCATTGAGGGATGGATTATTATAAAGATGAGCGTCGGAGTCTGGAATTATGAGGAATATCTCTTTGCATGTTTGAGAGATTTTAGAATCTCTGACAAACAATGTTTTTAACCTTTGTTTATGGAAAAAGGGCTTTTAGGCTCTGGAATGAAGCAGAATTTTTAAGAGTGTGTAATAAATAGTAGAACAGTGTGTGGTTTTATCACAAGGTGAGAATTTTAGATATATGGGGGTTTTAGGATGGCAAGCAAGTGAAGACAAGATGGAGGAAGCACATGGCTTTTGGGTTTCTTCCTTCTCCTTCCTTACCTCCATCTTCTGCTGTGAGGTGGCACATTATAGTTGGCTTAGAATAGAGTTTAACCTTCCAACATATATAATAATTATTGGTGAAGAATTATAAATACTGATTACATAGAATGCAATAAATATCCATGCCACCCTGAGGGTGGGAACATTTAGACATTTAGCATTTGACATTAAGCCTTTTGCACTTTGTAGGGAGCATTTTAGTATTGGACATTTGAACATTAGACATTAGGCATTGGACATTAGAACATAAGCTTTGGTATTTGCAATGATAAGAAATAATAAACTATGAAGAGAAAAGCCTAGCGACCAGTTCTTTCAAGATCTCTGGCTGGTGAAAACAAAACTGTGTACATTCTCGGAAGAAGATAAAACAGCCGGCTGGCAGAGGCACAGAAAACAGAAAAAAAATAAATTTATCTAATTCCAAGAGATGAGGAACTGGATGGATGACTGTATCTGAAGAGTCAATGAAACTTAACCCAAAGAGTCAATGACTTAACACCTCTATGGAAAACAAACTAGTGGGGTCCCACAGGAGCTCAAAATGTGACCAACACTACTCAACTATAACACAGGTAATGGGATTGACTGTGCCCTCTGCAAGTTTGCAGATGACACCCAGCTGTGCAGTTCACTTAAGGGAAGGGGTGACATTAAGATGGACTGTGACAGGTCTGAGAAGTGGGACCGTCTCATGAGGTTCTTGTGAGTTTCCACAAGGCCAAGCGCAATGTCCTAGACAAGTGACAATTCCTAGACTGGGGGATGAAGGGCTTAGGAATGGCTCTGCTGAAAAGGACTGGCAGGTAGTAGAAGATAAATCACTGGATTATTGCATCTGCAGTCCAGAAAGCCAACTGTATCCTGGCCGCATCAAAAGAATTTGGCAAGCAGATCAAAAGAAGTGATTCTGTCCCTCTTCTTCGCTCTCCATCATGAAACACCTTCTGGGGTACCATGCCCTGCTCTGGGGTCCACAGTGCAAGAAAGACATTAAAATGCTACAGCAGGTTCAGAGAAGGCCCACAAAAATGATCCGAAAGGGCTGGAACCATTCCTAAGAAAAAAAGACAAAGTTGGGGTTGTACAGCCTGAAGGCTCCAGGGATACTTTACTGTGATCTTTATACACAAAGTAGGTCTGTAAGAAAATGGAAAGAGACTTTTTACTAGGGCCTGTACTGGTAAGATGCTAAGTTTACACTGGACACAATGACAAAACATTTTGTATTGTGGATAGTGAGACAGTGGCTGTCTCATACACGGAAGTGCTCAAAGTCAGGCTGGATGGGATTTTGACCAACCTGTCTCGTGAAGATGTCCCTGACCATGGCAGAGGGGTTGGGCTTGATCTTTGAACTTTTTGTCTAATCCAAATCTTTCCTCCAATTTATTTATGAAATACCATTCATGCACTGCTTATTGCTTCACTTCCCAATTTTGCTTTGGCAGCAGCTGTCATATTTCCTTTTTGATGCTTCTACATGTTTCTTTTTCCTTGATAATATCACCACACAAAGTGTGTTAATAGTCTCCACAAAACACTTTCTTCCAACCTATTTCAACCCTAATCTTCAGTACCACTGCAGTTTACAAAACTAAAGTCTGAGTTTGCTTTCTTTTGCCAGTATGCAACTGTGAAGAGTGGCTGATGCACCACACAGCTGTGATAACATTCACAGAGAAATCAACAGGCTGGAAAAATGGACTCATAGGAATCTCATACATTCAACAAGGGCAAGCGCAGTATCCTACAATATCTCAAACTCATGTATGTTGGGACACAGCTAGGAAACAGCTTTGCAGTAAAGATCCTTCAATACCAAACTGTGCATGAGCCAGCAGCAATGTTCCCTTGTGAAAAAGCAGGGGAATGTCATCCTGGGCTGCATTAAGACAAAGTATTGCCAGCAGGTCTAGGGAGGGAATCTCTCTTCTCTGATTATCAGTGTTGAAACTACAGCTGGATTACTATGTTCTGTTCTGGGTTACTCCTTACAAGAGACATGAACAAAACAGAGAGCATCCAACAACATGTCTAGAGATGGCTAAACAGTCACAAGTCTCTCAGCCCCATCTCATATGACATACCCCAGTCCCTTACTATGCCAATCACTGTATGGCCCAATGACAAGAGGCAATGGGTACAGACGGGAGGTTTGTCTTGAACAAAAACACGGGGGGTTTGTCTTGAACATTAGTACATACTCGTTTTTGACCAAGCCCTGCACAGGCTACCCAGGGAGCTTTGGAGCTTCCATCCTTGAACATGCTCAAAAGCTGTATGGACATGATCCTGTATAACTGGCCCTAGATGGTCCTGTTTGAGCAGGAGCAAGTAGATCAGATGACCACCAGTGGTCTCTTCCAGCCTTACCAATTTCATGATTCATGGACTGCAGAATCACAGAATGCCTAAGGCTTCAAGGGACCAAAAAGGGACACCTGGTCCAACCTCCTTACTCCACCTGGGTCATTCCAGAGCAAATGGCACAGGATTGCATCCATGTATTTATTAAGTATCTCCAGTGAAGGAGACTCCACAACCTCTCTGGACAATCTGTTCCACCAGTAGGTTACCCACAGAGTAAAGAAATTCTTCCCCATATTCAAATGGAACTTCCGGTGCACCAGTTTTTGACAGTGGACTCTTGTCTTATTGCTCAGCACCACCAAGCAGAGCCCGGATCCATCGTCTGACACTCTCCTTTCAGATACTGATAGGCATTGATGAGGACTCCTCTCAATCATCTCTTCTCGACACTGAACAGACCCAAGGCTGTAAGCCTTTCCTCCTAAGTGAGATGTTCAGTTCCTTGATCATCTTTGCAGCTCCCCTGCTACTGACAGGCTGCCACTAGACCATGTGCCAATTCTTACTGCTGTCTCTCTGTTTAAACAAGTTGTAGAAAAATGAGTCAGGTACCACTTTAATTTCTTAATTTTCTAACTACTTCCTTTAAAATATTTATTTTGGTCAATTTGATTTCCTTGCTTCCTCATATCCTAAATCTTTATTCTCACAGGAAGAAAGTCACATTTCACAACAGTGAACAAACTTTAAAGTGCCCACCACTGCATGTCTAGCTATTGAGCCAAGAATGTGGGCTTGTAGAAGTTGTTTGAAAACTATCCTTATGTGAACAAGCCATAGTGCCTAGTGTGGGAAGAGAACGTCCCTTCAGAAATAAAGAATAGTGTCTTCAGCAAGTCTCTTCTAGATGTATAAACCACATGAAATGTCATTGTACTACAGAAATTTAAGTCCATAAAAGGACAGCATTGGAAAAAACTATTCAAAAGCCGTGTATTTCACACATACAGAATTTGGGTGGCAGTGGCATAATCATTTAAAGGCCCAACTGTTTCTTTTTCATGCTTTATTAAAGGAGATGTATAGGGTAACATCTTGGGATCATTGACTTTTCCACAAAAAAAAGCAAATGAAACCCCACAACTTCACTGGGAAGAGAAGTTATGTCAGAAAGCAAATAGCCAAGTCAGAAAGAAGATGTAAGTTAACTCAAGTTTCTTACATTTCTGAACAAAACGCTCTTCTAAGTTTTTCCCATTTCCTGTTTTCTCTTGTTTAGATGATGCAAACCTACTAATAAGTATCAATTGCACAACATTTTTAAGCAGTAAAGAGTTGCATAAATTGACTCTCATAAAACAGAAAACTGATCCTATAGTGGGATAAAGACAGCTTGCCACACCCATTCCCCAAACATCCCTTTTTTCACAGGTTAATTTCAGCTCTAAGGTAACTGAAATAAGACCAAGAAGTTGTATTTCAGTGCTCCACTGATACAGTGATCAGAAGTACAATAAGCCTTTGTGTCACTTTAACTGTTAAAAGAAACAGGTAAGTTACAGAAGGTCCAGCAATATGCTCAAGTAATCCATGAATGTACTTCCAAACAATATGAAGCCTAGCTCTTAATACAAATCTGAGCAGCAACTCTTATCTTTGCTTGAGCCTTCAAGTTTCACTGCCCTTCCTTTTGGCACCTTTGAGGGCACACCAGGCACCAGAATTAGAAAGGCAAGAGATAACCCACTTCAGATCACTTTTATAAACAGTAAATAACAGGTGTGGGTGACCCCACCCAAGTGATTTGCCATCGAACCTAGTGAATAAGCCCATCAGCTGTTTTTTCCACTAAAGCGATCAGCAAGTAACTATTTAACAAATTTTTAGTGATAATTCTTAAATGGCAGGATTTTCCATTATCATAGAGGGAATAATTATACAGCACTGCCAGCAGGACTGGCATTTTCACCACAGTAGGTCTGCACTAGCAACCTCCCTGCACTGTGGAGCCTCTGTGGATCATCCCACATCATGTAGGCAGAGCCCTGCAGCGAGAATGCAGGGCATTGCCAGCAGATGGAATTCTTCCAGTTCACTGACATCTTCTCCCCAAGGTGCATTAACACTCCACTACTATAGCTGCACTCACACAAAGGCTTTTGACTACAGAAAAGGGTTTTCTTCCTTCCTCTCTGCTTTTAGGCAATGCAAGTCAACCTATAACTCTGTACCACGTGCAGACCCACTGGAGCATGAGTAGAGCAACACAACAAGCAGCCCACAAACTAAAGAAGCCCTTTTGCTAAGTATAACCTTTTCTCTATGTACAAATACACCACATTTTACACAAAATACAGTATTTTACATCTTAATATATCACTAATACATATATATATATGTAGCAATATGTTAGCTATGTATTATCTGTACTCTTCTGTGTATGTTACATATATATATTGACTGTTATAATATAGATCTTCGGTGTGTCTGTCCATATGAAAAATGTGTATTCCAGGGCTTGTTTACAAACAATTTCTTTCTCAAAAAGTTCACTGGAAAAAAACCCAAAAAAACCCAAACAAACAAACAAAAAAAAAAAAAAAAAAAACAAAAAACAAAACAAAGCAAAATAAAAATAGCACAAATAGAAATTAATCCGAAGATTATGTTTTTAAGGGCCCTTGTATCAATTATGTTATTTGCCTTGTTTTTAACTTAGATAAAATTATGTTGTTGAGGGTTTTTTTTAATTTTCTCAGGCTAAATTGCAAATAAACAATGGATAAACAGCAAAGCTGAAGGCAACCAGGAGAAAAGGACTGCCACAATGGAAGAGTCAGAAAAGCCTTTGTGAAAAACAGATGCCACAGGAGAGGACGGGTAGTCAGAGTCACCACAGAAAAAAATAATCCTTGGTCAGGAAAACATGTCTCCACCAAAGGACTTCCCAGACTCTAAAATAAGGTAACAAATTCAGAACCACAGTCTAAAAGCCACAGAAGATTACCTTAAAAATCTCCTGGTCTAGACAAGTAAGACAAAGGCTGGTTTTCTGAAACCATTCGCATTCCTCTATCACTGTCAGTCTAAGTCAGTTCAAGAACAAAGCTTTTCTTGAATTTTAGACAAATACATACTGCCTTCTCTGAAGACTCAGATGCAAGCCTGAAGGCTCTAGAATGAAGCTGTCGGCACACACTGCTTCTGCTCCACAGAAACTGCCAGCACATTTCATTTCTGCGGCAACCATAAATTCCTGCTATTACTCACCTTCTAACCTCAAATCTATGTATTTGCCTTTTTAGCTACTGTTAGCATACCACCACCATCCAACAACACTTCAAAAACATGCTCCTGCTGCACAGCTGCCAAAAACAACTAGTTCAAGCATGCACCTATTTGGAAATGACTTACAGATATTACTCTAGAGGGTTTTATTACTGACGTATGATTATCTTAAAAAGTATTTATTTTCATTCCAGTTTTTTTTAGTCTCCAGAAATTTAACTCTTGCTGAACATGACAGAAATGATTAAGTAGCAAGGTTTTTTTTGGTAAACTAAAATCCAGAAGTTAAACAGAGATTTTGAAATTATAGTCACTACCCTTTTGTCCCAGCTACTACTAACTACAAGAACATTTCAGAGACACCAAAAAAAAAAAAATAAAATAAAAAGACAGTCATTAAAAAAGCATTACACCAATCTTTATTTAGTGTTCCAAGCCAAGACCAGAATCTTGTGTGTTTTCTCTACATTCAATAACGACTTCAACACACCAAACAATTTCTTCTGAACATGCATTTAAGTACTTTTGCTAATTCTTGCTTTTACTTCCTCACTATTGCTGCTTGCAAGTACTCGAATCTGAAGAGCCAGTTAGCCAGCACCTTTATAAATAGTACTGGATACTGTTTTAGGCAGTTGAGTATTAATTTCTGGCAATTAACTATTATACAAGATAGCAACCATGGTAGTTCAGCAAGTACTCTGAAAAATTAAAAAATAATCCAGTTACTAGATAACAGAAATTCTGCAATTGAAACAAACTCATGCATATTGAAGAGTTACAGCAAAATGCTGCGAAAACTGTCTTTGTCACACCTTTACTATTTCCTAAAGTTATCCTAACTGCCTATGCTAGCTTTTCTCTATGCAAGAATAAGGAAAGCAAGCTTCTTGCCTAGTCCTCCCACACAGTCCCTATCTCAAATATGTCCTCCTCTTCCTCCATGAAAAACGCAGCAAGCAGATTGCTGTTTTCTTGTACATTTCCAATTTTTAATACTTGTATACCCCTATATCTTCCTCCACCTGCATCTTCCTCTGCACCTTCCTACTCTTAGTGACTCCACTGTTGACACTGGCACCTAGTTAGAGGTATATTTTGTCTGTGCAGCTCTCATCACTCCCATCCACACAATGGCAATTAGTTCACCTCAGTTTATCAGTGTTTCCTTCTCAGAATCTGTATGGTTCACTCTTTGCACCACTTTTACTGCAAAGTACGCCAACCTGCAGCTCTACATCTTTCAACATACTAACTCCCAACAACCTTCTCTACTCCTACTCATGCTGGGATGGAACAACTCCAAGAACATAACCATCCTTTGCCCTTACTCAGCTAGCTTTTTTACATTTCATTTCTCCTCATATGCAGTCCAAGCTGAATTTTTATTTTGTCTGCACCAACCAATTCACTTCTCCCACCCAAATCCTTCCTCCTCCAAACATACCATACTTCCAACTACTTTCCGGACAAGTGCTGAAAGTTACATCACATTTTATCTCAGCCTACTGACACTTTATCTACTCCAATTCTCCCACATATCTCACTAAGTTTGAAAGCAAAGCAGACATTTGTAAGAGAGAAAAATCATGTGTATCTCTTCATTTTTGTCTCCTCTTACTTAATAACTTAGTTTTTACAAATATTATCCACTTTATCACTATCCTCAAACAAGGTAAGCTATTCTGCCTATACACTTGAACCAAGAAAAGTGAGTTGAATCACTTTCTAGAGGAAGTAGTACTTTCCTCTAGGATTAAGTAATCTGTGCCAATAACATATATGAATACACATGCACACTGCTCCAACCACATTCTGCAAATTCTTGCTTTCTACTGCATTATTCCAGCATTTGTATCCCACTTCAGTCCCTTATAGTCTACCAAAACCAGTCTAAACTAAATAATTTGGAGCCAAGTATTCAAAATGAATCAATCGACTCTTCCATATCAAATCCTTCTATCTAACCCTTGCTGAAACCACATGTTCCAATTAGAATTTCTTTTGTTCACTATTATCACACGTGTTTTTCTAAACTTACCATTTACCTCTGCTGCAAAACAGACCAGTTTTGAGATCTACTGCATTCAAAGAATACGTGCATTATCCCCAACACCCACTCAGTAAAAAGGAATCTAGCAAGAGGTACCAACTCACATCTGGTAGCTCACATGTTATCTCATAAGAATCTACTTTGTCTCTCCATTCACAGTTGCAGCTGCATATCTTCAGGTTTTAGTAATAGCTAGTAATATTTTTGTTCAACTGTCATATTTTTTCACTCCTTTCCTGAAAGCTCTTTGGCTTCACAAATTTGTAACTATACTTGGTCTCACCTTTCACTGGTAGTTTAGATACTAAATCTTGATGAGAGCCACCTGAAGTTCTTTTTGCTTTTTGGGCAAGATCCAAGGTCAAGCTTTTTCCACCCACCCCACATGAAACCTTGTAAGACAATGAAGGTCTAGCCTGCAATTCCATTTGACTTTTGGATGCAATTTTGCCCTCCCCAGAATGACTGAGAATACCACGTTCTGCAGAAAACTGATACTACCTTCCTCTTTATTACCTTGTTTAGATACTACCTTCCTCTACAATGCTGCTCCAAGATTCTTCATTTCCTATCAGTCCACAGAGAGTGGGTGTGTGGGAGTGGGGTGTCAAGAGGAAACCAAGTTTGGTTAACACCATTCTTTCATATTTTATACACCTTCTCCCAGATTTTCTCTTTTCAGTATGTCAAGCTACCAATATACATCAATACCACTTCCTCATTTTTCCTCCAAGCTTAGTGGCACTAACAGTAAAAATCTGACCATTGTTTGGTGACTGGTATTTTGAGAATACTATCATGCTGACAAATATCTTCCTCCCTTGCTATCTAAACTGGTGAACTAATTCGGGAGCCTTTGTACTCTGAAAGTCGCTACCATGAATCCTAGGATAAAACTAAGGTTTTTATGTGTTGTAAAATACAAAAAAATAACCCAGGATGTTGCTACACAATAGAGCTCCTATTGCCAGATCCAGTAATTTAGACTTGGGGTTACAGAGTTTATGTTAAAAGTAAGGAGAGTGTCTTGTGCTCACTAGATCTCATTTTATTTAATTTAAAAGAAGTAGGCAATTTCCCCTCCCTCCGCACATAATGCAGATCATGGCTGAGAAGGATCTAAAGTAATGCTACAGCTGCTTAGCTCTTCCCTTGCACTAAATTCTGCATTCATTTCTGCTCTAGTCTGTATTTCTATTTTATAATGAAACATACAGCCTAGTTATTTATAGGCTTTCTAAGGATTAACTACACACTCATAAGAATAAACCCTCAAGAGGTTAACCTCATCCTCTTAAGCTTCACACACTACAATCCCAGAGATAGCTGGCAACCACAGCCAAGAGAGAAAAAATAATCCCACATCTTGCTAATCCTTTAGCCAATCACCTCACGCAACAGTGGAGAGGCCTCTTGGAGGCCAACAACTCAATCTGTCTCAGGAGCACTGTCAGCCCAAGAGATACATATTTCACTAAATCATTAGCAACCCACCTCAAAAGGAAAAACAAGACATACCTGGCTTCTCAGTGGTATGCTGAAATCATGCATCAAAAATGCAGTGCTGAAGAAAGTTTCCAGTGTGCTGCTTGTATTTCACATTCAGATATTTGCATATTCTACTCATAAAAGTAGTTTATTGATTAGGAAGTAAATCTAATCTTGCATTATTCACACCTAGACATACCAATTTAACTGCCACTTATACTCCCTAACATGAACCTGTTATTTTCTAGACATATCTCAAGAAAACAACCCCACAAAAAAACAAGCAAACAGTGAAACACACCACCCACAAAGAAATCAAAACAACACTTCAAGTTGAACCAGAATAGTTTATCTAATTCTCTCATACCATGATCTAGATTAGTCCTTAACTGCCGAAGTGGACGCTGCCTGCAGCTGCAAGCAATGCCAAGGAGTTAATGGGGGCACTTATCCTTTTATTTAGGGTTTCTGCTTTGTTCATTATTTATCTAGCAAAATTGCTACTTCATTCTACTCTAATATAATAAATAATAAATAGTTCTATTAAAAAAAAAAAAAAAGAAGAATGGAGATTGTTGAGCCACACTGCTACCCCACGGCTGAAAATAAAAGCCTTCAAGAACGTGTAGGAAAAGTGTAAGGCCAGGAGTATGACTGTTAATAACCAAACATCATCCAGGGTTTTTTCCTGAAGGATTTTTAATCAACACAGAGGATTAGCACTGCTTGCAAGCTCACTGAGTCCAACTATAATACTTCCTTAAAAAAAGTGTCAATTTATTCATTCTGTTTTGTACATGCTTAATATACACCTATTCCAAAGCCCAGATTTTGATTTTGTAGGCATATTCTCTGAAAAGCCCTAGTCCTGTGAGACTGTAAGTCTCTATCTTCATATTTTGTCCTCTAATAGGCTTCCCTCTTTTTAACTGGAAATAAAAAGTATAAAATAAATATAGTTCAAAATCATTTTGAATTTCAAAACATTATTCCCAGTAATTAAAAAGTCTTTGTTCCCTTCCAGAATTCACACATTGCACAGAAGTAACAGGAATTTCTCTAACTGAAGGAAGTCTATTGGGAAACTATTGAATCATCTGGTGTCAGGAAACAACGGCCCTTAAGGACAGAAAGGAAGAGCGGGGAAAAAAGGCAAATCCTGTCAAAAATGCAGAATTTTATTGAGTCAAGAGAAACCAGGCACGTTAGTACCAGCTAGCAAAATGAAATTTTCCTCCTATCCACAAGAATTATCATATGCATGTGTTTTAGGTAGTGCGACACCAGAAACCCCTCGATTGCATCTTCTGTTACAGATTGGTCCAGCCTATTTTTTTAGCCACAACTGAAAAGAAGTTTGCCGATCTTTCATGCCTATAATAGGTGTCTAAACCGTTAAATTACTATATCTTTTCTTATCTTGAAAGACACTGCACTTTAGCAGCATGGCCCTTCCATTGTTCATTACACTAAGTCGAGCCCCTGAACAATACTGACAGCTGCTATCAAACTGTGCCGTGCTCACCCTTGGTGCAGCTGCCGCTTGTAGGAACAGACAGACTTCTGATGTGTCCTCCCCTCTGGGGAAAGGGTCTGACACCCTGAGTGCTCAGTGAGGGGGAGCAAAGGTCCACTGAATTGTCAGCCTGATTTTATGCTATTCAGATTTTCCAGGACATACACCATCCCTTTCAAACAAAACCAAGCATGTGTCAGAGCATGAAACTTATTGTGCAGCACAAAGTAACTATTGATTAATAAGACTGTAAAAGATCACTGGGACACACATCTAATTTTGGCATTATGTAAATGCATGCATCTACATGGTCAAACAAATTTTGTGCCCAGCATGTTAAGTCCTTCACTCACAGTTTTGGATTTGTATGGCATCATTCAGAAGTCTTTCATATGACATAGTGAAGTATTTCTTCAGGTAAATCTTAGATAATTATACAAACAAAATTGGTAGAGCCTACTATTTCTGCTTCCAAAGAGCTTCCCTTCCTGCTCCCCCCAAAACCCTGAAGTTCTTAATGGCATAAGTTGCAGATCCTTTGGCTTTTCAGACCATTTTATGCAGACTTTAAAAAAAGCAGATGACATGCTTGGGATAGCAAAATTTTGTCTAAGTAGCACTATTTTAAGACAAGAAAGAATTTTTTAAAAGATATTTTAATATGTTTCCTTTTAATGCATAAACTCTTTTTTAAAACTAGTTCATAACGAAGGGTTTTCCATTCCATTTTCATCCTTAAGAAGCAATTTGTTTTAAAAAAATGCATGACATTACGGTTCTCTAATCTTTGCTAATCGAATACCACAAATGTACATGTGGTGTATTTCAAAGATTAAATCAGGTATTCATAAACTAATTCATTGCACAAGCAAGGCATAGAGGAGATTCTGACAAATACAGATGTAATTGTGTGGGTATCTAAGATGTGATTAGCAAATCAACTAAGTAACAGTCAAAATTTGATACGAAGGAAAAACAGCACAGATTTGAAGGGGGGGGGGTATGTTTATGCAAAGCTAATCTGTCAAGTGTAATAAAGCAGCTTGAATAAAATTTAAGCTGAAAATCCACTGAAGCTCCCCATTTCAGGGAGGAAAAGCTATTAAAAGGAAATGAAGGTCACCCTCCCAGTTTATTTCACCTAATTGACTGCCAATAGCTTACTACAGGCAAACCGACTGCAGATCTGCAATTGAGAAACTGATGAAAGGAGCATTTTCAAGCTGAGGCTCATTCTTTTAATCCTCCCTCACTCCTATTTTTTCTTCCATCTCCAGTTGGGATGTAATTTTAAGCACAGATGGATTAACTGGTTCCATTGTCTGTAGACGTCATTGGACTATGGCACTGTTAATCCGTACAGCAGCATGTCTAATTATCATTACAAAGTGTCTGAGGGAACTATAAAGACCAGCAGGGCATCTTCTCACAAGCAATTAACATAAATTGATAAATGAGTAATTTGAATCCGCTCAAGGCGCTCATATATGAATAAAATCAGAAAGGACAGGTTCTTGTTTCGGCTACTTCTTTCACTTAGTCGGAAGGGCAGAAAACATGAGAAATATTCCAGACTTAGTGGCAGGGGAAATGAACTCATACAGTGGAAGGAATGTATGGTTCAAAAAGTTCATTAATACAAAGCAAATGACTTGTGATTGACAACCAGTCACAAGCAAGTAGTATTAACTTTTTTAGCATATTTAAAAGCACATTCTTGGTGAAAGGCTATTAGAACACTGTGTCAGACAATTAATACTACTTCAAAAGCAAGTGAAGTTTCTATTCAGTAGCTTGCTAATTTAAAATTCATGAAAGATTCACAAGAAAGGGAAAGAAAGAAGAATGAATAGTTGTATAAGCTCCAAGAACTCAAGTGTCACAAAAAGCATGAGGAAAAAGTATCTAGCTCAACTGACATACAGTACCCATAAATAAACAAGCAACTCGTCTAAAACTAAATTTCTTGGAAAAGAAGTTTTGTTACATGCAGCACTGCTGGACAAAATTATGTTCTGACAAAGTAAACTATTACCTTTATCTCTGCTAAAATCTCTGTGAAGCAAAAACACTTCAGCAATACCGGGCATCAAAACAGTCTTAGATATCAAAGCATTAAACTTATTTTAAAAATTGCAAAACAGTAAGATATGAAAGCAAGTTATACACACTGTAGGAGGTAGACCTGGAAGGCCACGTACCCCGATGATGGCATTCAATTCAGCCATGGTCACTTGTTTGGCACGTTCTACAGCTTGGGCCACTTGTTGCTGATGCTGTTGAAAGAAGGGGTATAAGGAGGAATTTTTAAGTTAAGGTATTACCACACCATATCAAACCAAGGCCACAAATACTTGAATAACCAGTTTGTATGCAGCAGCCCACACTACCCATTGCAAGACATCTCATGCAGGTGAAAGTTAACAATGCCCTGTTTGTCACCTGTTCAAAAGGAAAGAAGAGAACTGAAGGCAGCCAGCTTATTGCTTACCCTATGTCCTTTCATTATTAGTTTTCTGGCAAATTATTAATTATTTTTAATTGAGCTGACAGGATAATTATTTGAACTTTACATTAGTTTCAGTTTTAACATTTATAGACTCCGTGCGCACATAAAACAAACTGAAATTTCATACAGGGAGAACTGACCACTGAAATCAAGAATTACAAATACCCTCTACAAACGTAGAGTTTGAAAATAACAAGCCTCAAAATGTAACAGCAGCTGCCCACAAAATGCTGAAATCACAGTCATTCAGACCAAATGTTGGTTTACAAACTTTTCTGCATATGAGCTTACACACTCACCTTTGATATAAATTGAGAACATAAGCATGCTTATTTCACTAGATCTACACTTGACAACTGAATATCTAATAAACAATCAGCATGATTAGAAATGAAAGCATTTTCTTGTGTTGCTACTATTTTACAGACTCCCACTCTCCTCAGACAATGAATGAGGCCGAGCCATTGTCACTAGTTTGAACTCAGATTTGTTAGATCAAATTAGCAGGGGGTTTGCACACTTCAGCTATAACAGATGTTCCTTACACTTGTGTATTGTGATAAAATTAACATCTTTAAACTAGCTAATTTGCAAACAGAAAAATAACATAATTGCACTTTAACAGCTAAACCGTTTTACTTACTTCCTGAGACAAAAACGGGATGACTTGTGCACAAATTGTATTCAATCTCTTTGCGATTTCTGTCTATAGAGGAAAAGTATTTTGATTAAAAACAGCATTTTAGGGAGTTAGACATATATTAACTAATATACACAATTATATTACATTCAGACAGTGAAGAAAGTAACAAAAAAATTACTCATTTTTCATACTACTGCAAATATAAATACTTAATATATAAGCCCAGACAAGGAAAGAGATTTTGTTAGCTACTCTAGGACATCTGCCATGTCTAAAGCACCTAATCTATATATACATTTAGGCACAAATCTGGTCCTTGTATATAGTTCATTAATAAGCAGAGCATTTTTGAAATCCATTAACTACAAGATAAAGCCTTTTAAAAGGCTGATTTATTATTACTCAAATTATCAAGCAGTGTAAGATGAAGGCAACAGGCGTAGACAAAAAATGCTTCTTTCACGATCAATTTCATCTGCCTATTAGAAGGTAAAACAACAGAAATGTACCATTGGGAATACAAAAGGAATACTAAAACGGAAGTGAGGAAGAGTGGAGACAAAAAGTACAGATTTCAAAAATCCATATTGAAAGAGAATTAAAATAATACAAACGAGGAAAAAAAATCAGATCAGAAAATGTGACAGTCTATAAGAGCAAATTTATGAAACCATGAGAAGCAGAAGAACAAGGTTAGGAACCAGTAAAGAATGGAACAATCCTTCAGTTAAATCAACAGATTACAGCAGGACAAAGAGTTTTGAGTCCCACTTTTCAACAGCTTTATACATCTTGTACTTGCTCTGTCTCTCATTTTGGCATATCAAGCTAAACACTGGGGTAAAGGGATCTCTCTCATTACTCAATGTTATCTGTGTTTACAGCCTTTCAGACCTACACATCTACCCATAATTCAGTAGCACTATTATAATTAACTCTCAAGGTACCTGTACAATTTCTCAGTCTTCCTTAGAAACAGTTATTTCAGTCACTGTAGCGCAGTTGCACAAAACCAAAATCACCAACCAGACCAGAACACAGCTTATGTAAAAGACACTGAACAGCTCCCGTCAATCTCTGTTGTACAATTAACCCATAAAGATATTTTTTGATAAGTTGGGGGGAGGGTTTATGTTTCAAGAAAGAAGAAACAAGCAGTCACTACCACGAATCATTAGGCCTTCTATGAAATGACATATATTAAAGCTGAGCAAAGATAAACTCACTAAAGTCAGACTAAAACCGTTAACTCTCAGCCAAGCCTTTTCCTTTTCCTTTCCTTCCCATAATTCTGATGTTTTTTTTAAGAAGAGACTGCGGTATGTTGATCTTCATACATCAGTCACAAAATAATTGGAATGCAAAATCCACCTTCTAGTTTTATGACTCAGGAGACAGGTGATTTAGCAAGTTTTAGCACCTCCTTCCCGATCTCTGGCAGACACAGGGGAAATGCATGATGGCATCTTGACCTGTTGAACACCTCATCCCTCTTGACATGAAGCACTCCACCTGACCAAAGCCTGATATTTGACACACCAACTCCATATAAAGTTTCGCAGAAGCTTCCAAAGAAGCTCTTGGATGGTTTCTTCCTCGGATTAAAAGGTTTCCCTTAACTAAGGGCAATGAAGTGACAGTTGCTTTACAGGAAATCTCTACCCCCTGCATCAAGGTGAACTTATTTTTATTCTCAACTGAAACAGCTATCATTTCACAGAGTACCACAGGGGTCTTTTCCACTCCACCTGGGCCACAACCATAAAAAAATCTATAATTCCATGTTTAATCTTTGGTACTAGGACTACATACATAATAGCAAAGTCAATACTTGGAAGTAACCAGTTTAACTATTAGTGGTTATCAGACTTAACTAATACCAAATCTGTTGGCATTTCTCTGTTAAAGGAAAAAAAAAACCAAACAAAAGTACTCATGGGCATTTTTCCACATACCTAGTGTCTATCCCCAAAAAGCAGGGTACATCAGCTGTGGAAAAGTACTCTGCTGCACAGCAATGTTTTGCTGATGTTTAGCTAAAATATTAAGGATCCAAGGACTTAAATGCCCTGGACCAAAGGGATTAACTTTGGTTTTCAAGCAGAAACAAGAATGAATCATAGCAGGTGACAAGAGGAGATAGAGAAAGAATAAAGTAAGAAACTCGTTTGATGTCTACTGAAAAGTTCTTTGGCCTGTACACGGTCTACACAAGTTTCCCTATTCTGAGGTAAATGTCCCTATTGCTGCTGTAAGGAAACAAAATGCAATCCTATTTTAGTAGAGTCTCTAAAACATGCAAGTTGTCCATATTATTGGATTTTTCTGCCCCAAGTTCCAAATACCCGAGCTACACTGTAATAACATAGCATACATAACACCAAACAGTAAGATAAAAGAATGCAGTACCATGTGCATCAGGTTGTAATTGCCTTCCAATGACGGTCGGTTAGATGTTTTAATTTATTTTCTAAAAATGAGGGTATGATGAACTTTCCCCCTTTCCACACCAAAACTTCTGTTAAAATTATCGTCTCAATACTATCACACCTGATTTAGCATCAGAACAAAAAAGTGAAATTATTCTTAGTTTCTCTTTACCAAAGCTGGGCATCATTGATGAACATCAGCCTTAACTTAATTCAACTACACTGCCAGATGTACATGCCATAAACTAAGTTTATTTTGAGATTTCTTGCTGTTGTTACAAGTGCCATTTAAGAGATATCTACACTGAAAACTGAAATGCCTATTCTTTTAATCATAAAAAGTCTGCTTGCATTTAAAAGGCAGTTTCTCTAAGAATTTTCACACACATGTTTAAATAGATAAATAAAATTATTTATCTACTATGCAATTTCATGCACCTCCTGTTTGCTGCCCTCTAATATTAAGTAAAAAATATTTTCATTCACAAACACATTAAAAAATATTTTTGCTGTCTAGCAAGTTGTGAAAGCTAAGTTCTAATGCACAACTCAAGTAATTTTGCTGATCAAGAGTTGCAAAAGGTTGTTTTCAGGATTGAGAAAAAGGGATATTTGTTACTTTAAAATGTACATGCACAGTTCAATACACAATGTACATTTGCTTTTTAAGGTGAAATACCCTTGAGTATGCATGCACACGTGCCTGTGAGTGTATAAACATGCATTCTGGAAAGCAAAACCCCTTTCTGAAAGATAAGGACAATTTCGTTAATCAAGACTAGACATCAGTAACTGGTGTCATTAGAGTAAGCCCCCAGACCTGGGGCTCATGAATTTGAAAGTCTCAAAATAAAGGTACTTATCACCTGTTTCTAGAGGCCTTGGAATATAAGGTAACTATTACCTAACTGCTAATCTTGAGACACAGAGAGGTCCTAAGGATGAATAAACAAAGGAAACTTTGCAGAAAGCTGCTCAAACACAGAAAAACGCGACTAATTGCCCCATGTTCTGTGGCTCTTTGGTAAAGCAGGCTACAGAAGCTTGCATCTCTCATGAAAGTCCTCTGAGCTCTATGGCAGCTCTTAGCAAAGCATCTGAAGTGCCCTTAATTGTTTGTGTTCTTAATGCAGAGCCTCTTGAACACATTCATTTTTAATAGAGAACTTGAGTGTGAGGCCCATCAAATAATAACAAAACTACATCATTCACTAGTTCTTGCTGCTGTAATGATTGTCTTCTGATTTATTTGCAAATGACTAGCTTGTCAGACCCCTGACTGAAGTGCTACCCTCCTTTCTGAAGTATCATTAAAAATTAACACGAAGGAATTCAGCTGCATTTCGTTAAATTAAGTTGAGCTGATGGATTTTTTTCTCTTCACTTGTATAATTTTTTTTGCCTCTGTTCCATTTAGTTAAGGACTTAAATGTTTTGACCTAACCATTGCCAAACTCAAGTGTTTGTACTTAAGTTTGTCTTGCTCACTTGTTAAAGTGAATTCTTAACATAATGACAAAGAACAAAACAGCCAGACTAATCACTAAATATAATACTCACTTAAATAAGGCATTTTACTATGGACTTAAGCTTGTTTGTAGAATTGAATTTTGTTTTCCTTCTCCATTGTAAGAAAAAACTATTGACCTGTCTTCACAGTCCATTCTAGATAATTTTCCATTTTGATAGCCTGCACTTTCCAAAGCTCCAAGTAAGGTGCCATACCAAAATCACCACAATTTCTTGAAAACTACAGATTTTTGCAATGAAACTAAAATTATAGTACAAGTATCCAAGTTCTATTTCACAGCATAACAAACACCTATGTGTATTTTAGTTCTAATGTAAAAAGCCCTAGCTTATGGGAACCAGCAGTTTAACTTCTGAGTGAAGAACAGAGACTTCCTCTGAAGAGAACTAGTTAATCTCCTTTCAGCTTCAGAGGTTTTGGGTTTTTTCCAACCAGTGTCTACCAATACATATCACATTAATAACTTCAGCTATATCATCCATGGTGATTTAAGACAAAAATTAAGTCTTACAACACATTAGTTTTAGCAATCTCTTGCGCCGCAATAGCTGTTCCATTATTATTGCTGAGACTCATCAAAGCCCTCCAGATTTTATTTTACAAAGCGATGCTGAGCTAAAAATGCCCATTTTATGTCAGAAGCTTGTAATTCTTTCCTGCACTAAAATTCCAGTATCACAAAGTTAGATCAGATCTGAAAGTACCAGTTCTGAAGGATGTGTTTATGTATTCTTATTTATTATATTTTTATGTTATTATTTTGATCCAGTGTTGAAAATAAAATTTGCAATAAATTCAGAAAAATGCAGCTTAGGAACAACATGACTAAAAGTAAAGCAAAAAAACCACCAAAGTTCTGATAATACCAAATGTCCTAATTCATTTCCTTCAAGCAAAAGAATCAGAGAATCAGCCTTTAAAGCACAGAACGGATATACTTAAAACACATTCACAAGAGTCTTAGAAAGTAGTTCTTAAGCATTCTGCCTCTGCTTACACTTTCAAGACTTAGAAATCCAAGTACAACACTGAACTCCTCCTGGAAGAACAAAATGGACTTCCTGCCATTTACAGCATGTAACACAGTAATCCACTAGGGAGGAAAGGTCAATGTTGCACTTTTGGTCATTACTGAATCATTTGAGATTATCTGTGGCAGGGATGAGAAGAAAATCGAAGCCTATGAGAATGCTGCAAATGGCTTGACCTCAGCCCAGTTTTCATCTCCATCTGTCTATAACGCATGTGAATAAAAGCCCTCTTTATGGGACATGCTTGACCATTTTTTTTAATCCCTGCTGCAAGCTAGAACTCATTCAAATACCCAAAGACTTGTGAAATACAGTAAGAAACTGTGTATTTTAGTCTTGTGCTGAAGTTTAACATCCATTTAGTGCTTTAATTTTTCCAACATAATTATTGAAACAAGCTGTGCACTTAAATGACAAAGCTTTTATTTTTTTGTGATCAAGAACTTCAAAAACAACAGAAAGCAGACACATTCAGAGAGCAATTACAGAAAAACACATTTTTTCACTGTGCTTAGCTTTCTGTATGCTCTGTTAGTACTTGCTATAGCAAGACTCGAGCACCTCCAAAAATTTGTTGCTAAGAATTCAGGGGATGAGGGGATGTTGGAGTTATAATTAAATCTCAAAATTTAAACACTCAAAAGCTTCAAATGATTAAGGCTAGCATTCTGTGAACTTTGCTATTCATGAGTTATTGAATCCAGGTTGAGCACAGAGATATGCATATATTATGAATGCCCTTTTATTTAAAATTAATACACCACATTCCATTTAGGCAATGGCTGCAAAAGAAAAAAATAAAAATAAAGGCAACATGCCACTTAAAAGTTTAGGCCCCCATAGTATATCAATGTCAAACAACAGCGTGTCAAGCTAAGATTCAATTCAGGTAAGTGCCACTGCCAAATTTTCTTGTTCCCAGACGTGCTTTAAGATTATTTTATTGCTTAAAATTTAATTTGTTCCAACTTGCGTTTCCATGACAACGTTGGCTAACCCTGCAAATCATTTGGGTAATTGGATATCTTATCTTTCTATTGCTCTCAAATCCAATGATTCTGGAAGAACTGCAGCAGCCAATCAAATTTACAGGCCTCCTGAGTAATAGACTTGCACAAGTAGCCACATCCATCTCCCCTCTACTGCCGTATTAACCAACCTGTGACAAACTGCGGAAGTCGTCCTTCCAACTGTATTTTAAATTATAAACACTGTCATCACTAATACTCTCACCAATAGGAAGGAATAGGAAGGTTTATTCTCAACAGATATTTGATATTCAGTCTGACAATAAGCAATGGGTAGCATTCATTTCAACAACAGAAATGATCTCTGTATTTTGGGCATAAACTTCAGTTTAGCATGACATATAGTTAATAAATAGTTTCTCTTCTGCCCCAAATTTGTACTACTCATTTTAATTGTGAGATCAGTCACCCAAAAGATGATATTAAAATCCCAGATGATTGGGATGAAAAATCTTTAGCAATGAAAAAAACCAAAATACCATCATATCGCAAGTGGAAGTAGGGAAAGGAAGAAGTAGCAGAAATATTAACAGAAAAAAAATTCAAAAATATAAAGCCATAGAATGCTACAGAGTATCCAAAGTCAAATTAAATGGCTTTAATTCAGCATCAGAACTACTTTTATTTGAATCCTCTTGGATGTTCGTTTAAATTTTAAAAAGGTCACATTAATTTGAACATAAGCTACATATGATGCATAGGACAACAGCTACACTTGCCAAATACCTACTACAGATTTGGATCTTATTCAAGTGTAAAGTGACTGGATATATTTCAGTTGTCTAATTTCAATACCTTATAATAATAGAGAGAGGCTGTGTGTAACTCTCAATGAACCACTGTACACAACTGCCCATCCCATTTACAGCTGTAAATCCTGTTGAAACAAAGCCAACTGGCAGCAAAGAATCTGTTGTTAAGATGTCTAAGCGCTCCTTTCACATATCTTCACTATGTCAAGACTCTTCTTAAACTTGGCTAATGAGGGCAGTTACCACATTTCTCCTTTAATCTAACTTCAGCCCATCTTGCTTAAGCACTCACAACTACAGAAGGTGTGTTTATCTAAATTTTAGTTCCATTGTTTAGTTTCCAAGACTAAGCTAACCTTAAATACACACAGAAGTATTTACATCTCTTAAGTGAGCACACAGCTTTGTTTTACTTCCAAGCCGTTTTCCAGAAGCAGAGTTCCCGCTTTTATTTAGATTCCAAGAGATGCTGAGCAAATCAAAGGCTGACTCCAAACCAGAAGAGGTCTTTGCCACCTTTGCCTCCAGGGACACAATTTCTTTGAACCGTATTGCTGACATCTAGAGACCTGCCAAACATCTCAACAATTAGTCAGGCAGAAAACATTACTACAATACAAAGTGGGAAAAGGCCAGTTTAGTAGACCACTACATCAGGGAACTAAATAAACTCACAGGAGGTATCCATCCAGTAGGACAACAGCCCAAAGTATCAGGAGAAACAAGATGGAAGCAGAGGTTTTGGGGAGAAACAGAAGCTATCAATGAGTTCCCCTCTTCTCATCAGACTACACTCTAATGAGCTGTTATGGTGCTCTCTTAGCAGCATGGTCTCCAAAATTATCCAACACACTTTGCAGTACTATCTTTAAAGTCACTAAGAACTTCATTTACTCTGGACGACAGAGAAACACTTCGCTTCACAGTAACAAGGAGACAAAGAGAATAGAAAGATAAAAGAGCATATCTGTAACTGCCATACTCCTACTAGGAAAGAGCACCAGTGGCTCTTCATTTAGTTTAGGATATTATAAAGCTGCTTCCTATTTGGCTCTTACTCCCATAAGCCACACTGGAATTTCTGCAAAATATCCTTTCACTACTTGTCACATTGAGCCGCTTGACTGGGATGGCAGTAGAAAGTCAAAGCTCTTACACAGCTGGAGAACTACCTGGAATAACAGTTCCTAAAAAATCAGAGCATTAAGTTCCTCAAACCAAGCACACACATTTACAATATGCAATTTAACAATAAAGCTCCCGGTCAGGATTCTGTCCTTATCAACATTCAAGTAAGACTGTAATAGCAGTAGGACTAGCATTTATTAACTAGAACAATAAGAATGCCATCCAACAAAAGAGAAATATTAAGAAAAGGGTCTGAATTACGGGGGGGAAAAAAACTAATCACTATGCTACAATCAGACTTTAGAAATAAGTACCAAATTAAGCACACCAACTAAGTCATGTACTACTCTAAGTGTAGTTTCACCATTTTAAAATACTTAGTACATTCACAGCTCAGTTTCAAAAACCTATCAACTCAGAAAAACAATTTAAACACTTATTCATATCAATGCTTCAGGTGCCATCAGGTGACTCACTAATGAATAACGAGTTAAGAGGATTGACAACTCCTTTGATAGTAACTAGTGGAAAACTACCCACCACATAAGATTTGCAAGAAAGTGAACATAATGGATATTTTCACTGTGTGGGGAAAAAGATTCACAAATCTTTCAGTAAAACTTTGGGAACATGACAGTAAATTCCTAACCCATTTTATTATTTTTTATATATATTCTGTTGCTTACAGAAAAAAAAACAACAGTAAAAAGACCATCTAAATTGCATTCTAATAGACAAGAGTGCATTGAAACTGCCCCAAACAGAAACAAATTTGATTAAGACTGAAATCACTGCAATTTATAATGATTGGGATAGGAAGGAAATGAAAACCAAGTAAAACTTTAGAAAAGCACATCCCAGCTGGTAATGTCAGCTTTATAGAACCTGCTACTGACGAGGGAGATCAAATTCTATTTTCAAGAAGACATTTTCTTTTTGAAACAATATTAAGGACATGAATTACAGTTAATAGATCTACACACAGAGGTGGAAGGGAGAGAGGAAAAATAGGAAAGATGGAATTGTGCCAAGAGACTAAATCCCGGATTCTTCACTGACTTCACACCAACAGGAAAGCATACATGAAGTGGAAAATAAGTCCAGTAAGGCAGTACACAGCACAAGAGCATATATGCCAGTAGTAAGAAATTACTAAATTAAAGCTTCTGCTTAAAGATTGGAATAGTCAGGTTTGATCCTCTCATTTAGAAAAGGGGATCAAGAGACATCAAGAAGGCCAGAAAGTCCATGCTTTTTTGCATGCATCTTAACCATATTAGAATCATTACAAATCATTTATTATAAATTAATAATTCTATAAGGTCAACACTGCAGCTTAAACTGAAGCCTGAGGATTTCAGCTTTTGTATTTTTCAAATCCTGTACTGCTCTGTATGACTCCACATGGAATGTTAGCTATTAGTGCTAGTGTTAGTCTTCACATTTTGGTCAGACAAAACAACTCCTCAGGCCTGAAATTCAAGGATATTCTACTGCCTCAGGCCCCAAAAAGTATAATCAAAAGTGAGTTAGAGGCAGAGCAAACTGGGGGTATATGACTTCATTACTTGAAACTGTAACTGGACAATTAAGCCCTGATATGTAAATGGGCCAAACTTATATCTGTCTGAAAAATTCATGACCATGGCCCATCTTGGGTGTAGCCCCTCTTGGAGGCTTCTGACTTCCTAAGGTGTACCTATTGAAGGTCTTTAACAAACACCCACTTTTATTCTCTTAATCTTGTCTAGCCTCTATTCTAATAGCTACTCCAAGGCATCAAAACAACAAAGAAATGTGAGGAAGACTTCCAAGCAAAATATCTTCATATTGACTAGATCTTATGAAATACAAAAAGCCCATTAGTGAGAACTGAGCATCTAGTGGACACCTTGCAGAACCTCAAAAGTAAAATGGACAGGAAACACAGAGACTGTGCCTAACAAAACACAGCAAATGAAAGAGCAAAGAACCCCAGCTTAATTACTCAACTTTAGGCATTTAAAAGCCTCTTATCCACAAAAAATTAAGTGAAATAGATAAAACACCAAAGTTCAGAAATATTTTTCAGCAGAAAACATCAGAATTATGCAAAGTCCAAACAGGTAATTACAAATAAGAGCAGCATATGATGTTAACATCTTTGCTAAGAATCTAAAAGACACAGCACTATTAGGAACAACACTAGCAACACAGTAAAAACTTCATGGGAACAAGGACAAAACCACTTGATTATTAAACCATGTATGGATAAAATCAGTTTGGTCTTTTTTTAAACTAAGAAGCTCTGCATTCATGATAGGTCCAGTATTTTTTAGTATTTCCCACTAACAAGCATAAAGATCTCTTCATTTTCCCCTAATCCTCAATTTGCAAAGAGTTTCAAGCTGAGAAAGACAGAATATGCTGGAGAATAGCTCCAGAACTCACTTTACAGTGAATGGAAAAATGGACTGAAAAGTAAAAAGGACAGGGATAAAGGCCCATAGCATGCCTAGACAGGAACATAAAAGAAAAGGAAATAATGGGCCTTAGGAAAGACTCTCTCGGTCACAGAGGATCAGAAGTTGAACATAAGTCAATAGCAGGCTGTTGCAGAAAAGGCTGCCACCACAGTAAGCCGTATTCTAAGTAAACCTTCTATGCTACTCAGCACGGCATTTCCTCCCCTGGAGTACTGTACTTCAGCTGGGCAACACCATTCAGAGAATGAACACTCGACTTCAGAGGTATGCAGCACAGCTCGAAAGCAGGGGAATGATTTGCTCTCCTTATTCAGGGTGAAGAAAACACGTAGTAAAGAGCTGAAGCTACAACAGAAAAGACTGAAATTGTAACTGAAGAAGCACTTCAACAGCAAGGACATAAAAGCAATCTGCTACCTGAAGAGCTTGAGGGGTGCCACTACTGTTGGAAGTCTCTGCTAACAGGGAGAACAAGCACACACAATGATGCTGGTATAGCTTATCCTGATAGGAAGACACAGGGAGGCACCAGGTCCCTGCTAATGACATGATTCTAGAGTTCTTATTTCAGTTCGAAGAAACAACCTAAAAGCTTTCCATAGGTCTTGTTGAAAATTTTCATTTGCTTAGCTTCACAATTTACAGTCACCACTTGAGGCCACAGACAGCTAGCCTAGTTTACTGTCTGAAAAGTAATGGCTGGAAATCTTACAACCAGTTACAACAACAGAAATTCAGAGTGGCCCTACAGCTTAAAGAAAGATGAATGTTCCACCTTTTTTTTTAAATGAAACAAAAAACTTTGTAGCAAATAGCAACTTTTGGAGCAAAAGTACAAAAGAATGAACTTTCTGTAAGTATTTTTCCCAAGAAAGTATAGGGTTTCAATCCCTTCTCCCAAGTTTAATTCAAATTTCTATACTTAAAGTTGATATAATCACGTCTTGAAGCAGAGCATGGCATTTCAAGGGGTTTAGAATACTTAAAAAACAAATACAAAAATAGGCAGATTTTCACAGATCATAAAACCCACCCAATTTCAGATGTCCTCTCTTTTTCTTGAGCACACAAAAGCAGGTTCTCATAGACTTAATATCTTATCAAGATGCAGCTCAGCAAACATGCCCATTCTTACATCCATTCTCCAAAATGAAAGCTATCTTTTGTTTTTGCTCACTAATCCATAGAAGCCCTTAAAATGGCAGAAATAGAGATGGCAGAATTTTATTCTCTAAATTTAATTTTATCCTCAGCCATCAACTAGATGTTCCAGCACACAGAAAGATCAGTTCTTCCCTTCTAATTCAAAAATCCATACTACCATTGCCCTTGCAAACTGCTAAACAAGCAGTATCGGCAATGCACTTGTGTTCTGTAATATATTTACTGCAAATCCCAACGGCTTGCCTCCTAATGCAGTTTTCTATTGTGTCTGTTCTTGTCAATACAGTGACTGGTCACCTTACAAGTAAGTTGCTTTGACCAACTGTTTACACAAACACCAAAAACCTTCAAGACAAAGAAAAAAAGACCAAGCAGAAAAAAGAACATCCATGTTGCTGAGAGAGTGGGACAAAAGTAAAAAAAAAAATCCAAAACCTCAAACAAACTAAGAAGTCATAAACCAGAACACAAATTAACCTCAGTTTTCTGTTTTGTTATCACATAGCGAAAAGGCTAGTAAACTCTTCAAAACATGTAAAAGACACACAATACTTTCAGACAGGCAGCCTGACACAAATCTTACCTAACACCCCTCAAAGAACTTTAATCTGTAATTTAATCATCAGTGCTAATTTGCTCACAAAGAACAAATGTTCTGAAGAACATAAAGCAAAGGTGGGAACAACCTAGCCTATCCCCTAATTAGAGAATAGACTCTTCTAATACACTCTGCAATTTCTCATTAGACACAGAATATTATCATTATAAAAAAGTCCAGGGACACTCACCAAACACATTAATTTCCTGAACTGATTTCCCCATACTAGGAAGTGGATTTTATAAGTAGGCTTGCTAACAACTGAAATAAGACTCAATACTCAAAACAAAAGAAACCCAAACAGCCCACCTTGATGCTGTCAAGATTCATATAAACCTATGGAAACAATATTAAAATCTCTAACTTGAAAATATAATCACAATATTTTCAAGTGAAATTCAAATCAAAAAAATGCTTATAGCATTATTTCACAAGGTTGTAGTATTTTAAGCTTTTGTTTTGTTGGAGGTTTTTGTTTGTTTGTGCAGCACCTTAAGAAAGGGCCTCTTTCTCAAAAGAGACAACCTCAGGAAATAACTGATTTTTAAGTCTAACCTGATTTAACTACAGTTCAGTTAAGATTAAACTCAATTTCAGCAAGCTGTAATCCACTTTTCAATCACCTACTGCACTATGCCAGAAACAGTTCACTGGTGGAGTTTCACAGGGGCCTTTGCTGCAGTCTGTTTTACTAATATGATAAGCAGCACAGCCTGGAAAAAGCAGCAAATAAGAATACTTTCTTTCTAATTCTTTAATGGAGCAAGTTAACACAAAGGCTGCAAGGAAACAGAAATACATTATTTTATCCAAAAGAAAGTAAAACAGCTAAAGAATTGCAAAGAGACCTTACAAGAGCAAATGGACAATGAAACAACTGTACATAAACAAAAAAATTACACATACTAGGACTAGACATCCCTAGCTACAAAAAATTATGGTTCCTGAGCTTAAAATTATCATTCATGGGCAAGAACTCAAATGTGAAAGGAGTCTCCAGCAGTTCAGCATTCCATGGAAGTCAAAATGAAAAAAACTGGAAATTTTACTGAAGAAAAAATAAAAATTAATAAAATAAGCAAAAACCATCCAGAAAACAGAAAAAGGTGGTAATCCAAATCTCTGGTTTACTAGTATCCTGAGAACTTCATATAGTTCGAGTTTTCTTATTTCAAAAGTATAAGTTAAAAATATTAAAAAATGTTGAGTAAAAAGCAAGGAAAATGATGAAAGAAAGCTACGCAACTGTTTAAGCTGGGACTGCCCAAGCCAAAAAGGAGTTAACACAAATGGGCTGCAAGAGGTTTTGATTCCATTGAAAACACAGCTAGGCATCAACAGCTTCTGTCCTGAGAAGTAGTAGCCATCAAATAAAGACAGTGGAAAGCATGTTCAAAGCAAATAAAAGTGGGGGTTTGTCCTAAATCAGAAACAACTTTCTCCCCCCAACAGCACAGCAATGTTGGAAACACACTAGAAAGCAGTTTTGCAGAGGAGAGCTCCTGAGAACAAATGCATCAGCCCCACACTCATGTTCTGATGAGGGCTGCACCTCATATGAGGACACAGAAGAAGGACTGTAACCAACTGGCTGCTTGAAATAATTCCCCTTTCTCTTCCCCTTGTTAGGCAAGAAGGAAGATGTTGCTAAACTGGAACAAGTCTCTAAGTGTCACCAGAAAGTTGACCAGGCAACCAGTGCACACATCATGCCAGGGAGAAAATACATTTGATCAGCTTCAAGAAGAAGATTAATGGGAGACAAGACCTCACTGCTGACAAAGAAGTGATTATAGAGAGGACTATGTCAGCTCCTTCTCAGAGGTGCACAATAGAAGAACAAAAGGCACACAATGGTTACCAGTGCGGAAAGGCAAACTCACAATTGGTGAAGGATAAAATTCCTCACAATAAGGGCAGGTCAAACACTAGAAAGTGCTGCCCCGACATGTCACGCAATATTACCTCCAGAAAACTGTTTTAAGTAGAACTTTGATACTTACAAGAACACAGATTGCAAATTCAACTTGACTATGTGACCAACTTGCAAGAACATTGAAGGCCATAGCCTCCAGGTAATCATAAGGACTAATCTGTTAAAGTATCTGTTTTGACAATTAAATGCTGATGAAATTATGAATTCTCCTTTCCCTTCCTGAGAGGAAGTATGTAAGCAGCTATTGTTATAATGCCTTCACTCAAGAAACCAACTAACAAGTGTGATGCAGAACGTGACAATAGTAGTGTTCAACATAACTGCCAGCAGATATCCCTAAATCTTACCCCAAGCGGAAAAGTAATTTCATTAGTTCCATTCAAAGCTATTATAATTTTTAAAGTAGGTACTGCACAGTCCTCTCTATCAGAAGTACCAGTTGATCCAAAATTGGTTTTAAAGGCTTTTACTGTATATGCCAGTGGTGATCTATCAAGCCTACAGGATCCTAATTTTCCATCTTGCACAGGAGACATTGCAATTTTAGCACTTCACTGCAGACACTTAAGTAAAGAGGGATGAAAGGCAATTCAAATGCTCAGCTTGATTTGATGTAACAACCAACAGAAGGAGGAAAACCATTACGCTTTCCCCACAGAAGTTGTTGTGACAAAAGGATATTTGCACATTCACAAAGCATCTCCCCTCTTACACTTCCGCATACCCTGAAAGTTACTGGGATGTTTTTTCCTTTCCTCCAACTGAACAGACACACGAAGTACATCAAAAAGGTGGCAATGCAAGCTCCAGCAATGCAAGGGAGGTTTAACAACGGAGCTGGTAGGAACAGTGTTGCTGACTCCGACTCTGTGTGGAACCTGAAATCTGACTGACCAAGTATAAGATGAAAGATGATCAGGCCCTATGAAACATATGCACGGTGTTTACACTGTGATACACTTTTGAATTAAGTTTTATATGGAGCTGACATAATAGATGGTATCTGACAACATGGTTATGTGAAAGCCACATGGAGATGTACTTCACAGTGCCCTGAATCTGTCAGATAACTGCTTCACAATGATGTTGGCCTCAAGCTTGAAATATGGTTCAAAAGTCACCAAAGCTGAGGTAATTACTCTCATTTTTTGTCCTTTTTCAAACTATTTGTGGTTGAAATGACTAGGCTGCTGACACAACTGTACTCATTTAGAAACCAAATATTTGTCAAATTAGTACAATTTTTTCAGAGGAAAATACTTCACAACCAATCCTACCATTTTCTCTTTTAAATAAAAACGGGTTTTGCATGTCTTTTGTGGCTGTGCCAACTGTAAAATGCTCTTGAAACATTCACTGCACACCACCAAAACCTTAAGGAGTTTTTCATTGCAGTAATTAAAACGTAGGAAAAAAGAAGAAAATTAATTTATCTTTAAATCCCTTTCAACAGCAAAGCCATCCTACTCAAAAGCTGCAGAGTAGAGCTAACTAAGCTCCTTAATTCCCTCCTGTTTAACCCTCTCCTGAAGACTGATGTTCTAATGAGATATCATTAGAAGACTTTGTCCTTTGCCGTGAAGCATTAGAAATGATTCCACAGAATAGTCCAGGATAAAACAGACATGTAACTCCTGTACAACTGGTTAATACAATGCAGCTTTGGAGTTTGTATACTCTCCTACAACAGGCAAGCTACTGAATGACAGGTCTGCCTCCAGGCAGGTCACAGAGATCAAAAAGACCCACCCAGAGAGAAGGAAGCCTTGCCATAACTGTTGGGATAGCAGAAACCTAGACACTGCAGTAGTTTATAAGTCTAACATGTGGTTCAGCACTGAATTTTTTTTCCTGTGGCTGCCTGCCAAAGAACAAAAAGATTATCTTGCACCTAACCAATCTAGACATTAAATGCACAGGAAACATTATCTTCTGACTTATGACAGAAGATGACAAGCAGAGCTCGTGAAAATAAAGACGCAGTGCCCTAGGAGCCAAGGGCAGCAACTCTAAGTACAGAAGGATTTTTAACACCCAACCAACTTTTCATCTCAGCACTAGCAGTTGATTCATCTGCTTTGCCAGCCACAGATGTCACACTGGGGAAAATCTCACTTGGACAACGTAACACAGGAAAGAGACTGAAGACCGTGCAATGTTCTTATTCATTCTGTCTTGACACATATGAAAACAACACCTAAATCAACCCACTACCCACATCTACCTAAACAAATCCTCAGGTGGTTGTTTCTGTTTCAGGAATGCAAAATTTGGTCAGTAACTATTCACCTTAAAATAATTTCTAAGAACAGTATATAAGTGTCTAATAAAACATGCTCTTAAGAGAAAATCTTTGGAACTCTTAAAGAAGTTTAAAAACTTACACAGAAAAAAAAGGAAACAAACAAAGCCAAATCTAAACCAGACACAAATGTGTCAAGAAGATTATTTTGTGAACACTATTCAGCCTGCACGTTGAAATGCAGCTGCACCTTGATTTAAGCACACATCATGCAGCTAAATAATGCAAAGGGCCAAAGCTAGATTTGTGAGGGAAGCCATTTCTCGAGTTAAATGCAAAATATTCAAGTGAAAAGCTCTGCCAGTACAGCTGTTTGTGTATGCAAAGTTCAACTCAGTTAAGTCCATTCATAACAACATTCAAGTCTTGACTAACTTTATTTTAGTTAAATTGTAACAGATTACTACATTAAATGAAGATAGAACTGCTGACACAAATCCATCAGTACAAGAACTCAAACTCATTTACATGGAGGTTAACTGCAAGTACATTATTTTATGTAAGTGACTATACCATAACAATGATGTACCCACCACACTCCATAAATAAGCTCCGCTGCAGTGTAATTTTGTTTTTCAAACAGCAGCCCAAGCGGTCTGAAGTTTCACACAGAGCAAGTACAGCATCCAAACAGGAGGAAGACCTTAAAAATGTTAAAGCTTGCTCAATAGAAAGTTTCCCCATCACTGCATTTTCCAGTAACAAAGATGTTGTCAGAAATGACAATTTTTCATGTCCCCTGATGATGCCTTGCTAGCATTTGGTTATAAGCCATAAAGCAGGAATAATTTCAGCCTGTCAGGAGTCTAGCTAATGCCCAGTTTCCCCCTAGAGAGAATTCCTGTCAAACGTAATGAGAGCTCCAAAGGCCCTTTCTACAACATAATGAGCACTTAGGCCATGCTGGTGATCAGCCAGCAAAAAGCATCAATTTGAGCCTGGCTACACCCTTGGGGGTAGACGTCACCAGTTAATAAGAATTATGATTACTATCTGTCAAAAGCCTCCTCAGAACTTATTGTTAGCAGTGAAAAATCAGAAGAATGTCATTGTTAGGCGCTTTTTTTATTTTTTTTTTCTTCCTGTAATCTAAGGCCACCTACATACTGAACTGTAACACCATTTGGCATCCTCACTGCAGGCATCTAAATCAATAGCCTTTAACATGAAGGCGCTACTTTTACCACAAATTAGAATTACTTAACATATAAAAGCATAGTATCTGAGACTCACATCCAGAGAAATGTATTTATACGTTCAAAAGCCTATTCTTTTCTTAACAGCATGCCAGAGCAAACATGCACCACTCTCCCCAACTACAACTAACACAGATGTAATGCTCTGTCATAAACCTTAAAAGCTTCCGAAGTATCACTGCCTACCAGGTGCATAATTCTAATTGCCATAAATACAGAACATTAAACCTTTATACACATGTTAAGGTCAAAGTTGACAACTTAGTTCTCACCCACTTTAATCCTGTGGGTTTAATTGATTTTACCTAAAGTTAATTACTAGTACTCTAACTGAAATCACACATTCTTTTCAAAGATCTCCTGAAAATAACATCCATTTAGCAGCAAACAGACTTGTACAAACTATACAGATATTGGTTTCCTTACAGCCTACAGTATGTCAAGAAGCTGTTGAAGAGAAAAAATGCAAGAAAAAATATCTCGAAATCACAAAGCTATGAAAAGTCACCTTATAGAAAATCTTACATTCTTCTAAAACACAAGCCACAAGAAAAGTAGTTAAGCTACAGTACAGAACCAAGCCAAATACTAAGCTTAATGTTCCAGCTAGTTATTTGGTGCATTATTAAAAAAAAAAAAAAAAAAAAAAAAAAGAAAAAAAGTTGTCATAATATAACTCCTTTTAATGGCATTTTGAATTGAAACAAGCATGTCTCCAAAACTCTAAAGAATACCTACCTAGATTTGCAGAGAGAAAGCTATCATGGAACTAAAATGCCACCTTACCAAATATGATATTTTTACGGGAAAACAAAACAAAAAAAATTCAAAGAGTTCAGAGTTACAAAAGCAAAATTCAACTCCGTAATTCACTTGCTTAATGAATGTCTTTGAATATACTGAAGATCTGAAGCCTGAACTAATCAATTTCTTCGCTGTGCCCTAGCCGGTCAGCCATGCTCTTTAATTTAATGAAACAAGAGTTTTAGATGAAATAGCACATACACATCAAGAAAGAATTGTATTGTTGCACTTTGAAATGTGTCCAACTGTGCAACTTCATCTAATGATAATTTTTTTAAGAGGCCATCGATTTCTGAAAGACTTATTGTACTAGCATCTTGATGAAAAAGTGAATGTCAGCATATCTACAGAATACTTACACCCTGCCATTAATGCTTTATTTGGCAGACAATGACTACTCAATTGAGGGTCCTCTGGGCTGTGCAATCATTTAGCTTTTCTTCTCTTATGAGGTCCTTAGTGTCTTGTTCCAGTTCAATACACTTTTTATTCACCATTATAGTGGCCATAAGTGTGAATTTTATGGGAACTTGCAAACTCATAGTTATAACTAGAGCTTTCCAAGTCACTAATCTCTTCATACCTTTATAAGGCAGGGATTTGTGTAACTATGACTACATATGCTACACAGACATACGATCAGTTCTACATGTCAGAGCCTCTACCAGTAACAAAACAAACAAACAACAAAAACTCAACCAAAAACACCCAAACTTGTAAAGTACTGAACTACATTCTCAAAAACATAGATACAAGATCTCCCCTATTTATGCTAAAGTCTTTCGGGACCAATACCAAGAAAAGGTATTGCTGCTTAACCTAATCTACACCTCATCTGACAGAAGGTAGGCAAAGGTCTACTGATCAGGCTACAAATCAGGCTATTGATTCAGACACGATACAGACATCTAAGCATAAATAACACAGCTACATTTAAATGCACCAGACAGACTGCAGATTTTGCGGTTTAGAAAACAAAATGTCTTACCTGTTTGTGCATTTCAATGTTTAATCCGTATGACATTTCATAGTACTGAAAAAAAATGAGCATACATTATTTTCTTATGCTGACTTACATTGTATTAGGAGATATTTACTGAAATAAAGATAAAACCAAATATACTTACCATCACATAATGCCTCTGCATTTCCGTCTTTTCACTTGCCAGTTTCTCACATTCCAATTTAAGGCTACAAAATAGATCATGCTTTAATGTAACATGTCTTTTTTTTCGACATCTACCCTTCCCTGTTTAAATTTTGACAGAAGCTGCTAATTAAAAAAACCTCATAAACTCACTTGCAGTATAGGAAGACTTAATCCATACTTGAAATAAAAAGGCCAAAGAAGAAATTTACAGAACATTTCACAGGTGCTGTATGAGGCCAGAACTGTCTACAGAACATATCCACCCTTCACTTTGACAAAGAGCTGCTATTAAGTGCTGCAACTTACAGCTTAGAATAGGATCTTAATTTCCCTGAACTACTTTTCCGGAGTAAAAAGAATAAAATACAGGCATTTCTTTCTATACAGCGCTTAGTAAATGACTGCCAAGTAACATCACTCAGATTTACAATTACAACTTGAGTGTAATTCCTACCTTAAATACTAGCAAATGTTACCTCACACAGTGCTTGAAAACTGGTAATTCTGAGTATCATTTACTGGCAAGTTTCTTTTCCATTTTTGTTTTCATAAACAAAAATAACTTGCATTTAGCACTTGCACATCTCATCACAAACAGTGATATAATTCTACTTCCACTGAGAGCCTCAACATTCCCTTAGTTTTCTATCAAACTGATTTTTTTTTTTTTTTAAATGATCTTGTGAGCATCCTATGGAACAAGGTAGAGTGCAAGCAGTATTTTTCACATACAGCTACAAAACCGGATGCGTAGTTTCCATTATACTTCTTAAGCAATAAATGGCTTAACCAAGTTAATGATTTTTTATAAGAGTACGGTATCATAGGTAAAGGAAGAGGAAGCATAACTAAAATCAGGCGATTTCTGACTGGGAAAACCTGAATAGCTTTTACTTCTATCTAAATAATACCCGTGCACGTAAGAACAAAATCAATGAAGACTAATGCTCTTTAACAACAGATACCCGAGGTCAGAAATCTCTGAAAGGACCTCAGCGGCAAGCACACACCCTCGAAGAATTTCTGATGGGCAGAGCACCAACGAAGAGCACATCCCACAGCTCCCATGGATTCTGGTAAACTCTGTAACTACTCTGAGTACTTGGGTGTTTTAACCGTCCTCCCCGTCTCTTAACCACAGGACGCTGGCATTTTATAAATTTTTGCATTAACACTAAACACAACTGAGCAAACATGAGAACTAGCCTCCTTAACGCACTGTGCCACAGAACTGGCGCAGGTCCTCTCCTGATCTGCTGAAATGACCCCTCCTCAGACGGGTCCCCAAGACATACCGTATTTTTACAAGCGCACAGAACTGCCGAACTCTCAGTTTCGACAGTTCAGCTTTCGCAGCTGACCGGGGAGGGCAGAGCAGGGCAGGGTAGGGCAGTGTCCCCGTACGCGGCCCGTCCCCGCGGAAGCCCCCGCACGCCGCCCCGGGCTGCCCGCGCTCCCCTCCCCGGACCGTCGCCGTCCCTCGGCGGGGCTCTGCCGCGACGCCGCACGCCACCGCCTGGACGCGCTCGTTCGGTGCAGCCCCCCGCGCCCGGCCGGGCACCGGGTCCCCGGTCCCGGGGCGGCCCGCCGGCGCTCACCTGTGGTACTGCGCCTGGAGGAACTGGAACTCTTCTTTGATGCGGTCCAGCGACTCCGGGATGGTGAATTTGAAAGGCTGGCCCGCAGCCTGGTGCGGGGTCTGGCGCGGTGGCGGCACGGGAGAGAGATGCATGTTCAGATACTGCGCGGCCGCCCCGCGGGGAAGAGGAGGCGGCGCTGCCCATCGCGGCCCGGCCAGAGGAATAGAGAGAGCGCCCGGCTCGGTCCGCCCCCGCCCCGGGGCGCTGAGCACTTGTTACCCACCTTCCCATCCCTCATCTGCGGTGGGGCCGAGGTTAACCGCGCTCCGGCTCCGACCCACCCGCTCCTTCAGCCACCGTCTACACGAAAGTGGGGCGTGCCGGCTCCTCCCCGCAGACCCCCGCCGAGGAGGCACAGCCAGCCCCATTCCGGGGGCTGTATTCGGCGGATGCTGCCTGGCCCGGGGGCGACCCCCCGCCGTCCTTCCCAAGGCAAATAAGTTGCCCACGCAACAAAAAGTAGGGGGGCCGCTCCAGCAAGGCAGGATGAGCCGCTCCACCCTGCAGGGAATGAACTTGCGAGGGCGCCTTCCTCTCCCTTCCCCCCCAGCTCCAGCCGAGTAAGCGAGCCGGAGGCGCGGTTCGGACCGTCCGGCCCTCGCCCCGCGCCCCGGACCCGCGGAGCGGCGGCCCAAGCGGTACTTACGGGGTGCCGGCTCTGGGGGAACATGGCTCCGGCCGCGGCGGGTCTCCCTCGCAGCGCGGTTCTCGCAGCAAGACTCCCCGCCCTGCCCCGGCTTCACACCCGGTGCGCCAAAGGGACAGGAGCGGCGACACCCGCCGGCCGCTTTCCCTCCGCCGCCGCGGGCAGCAGCGGGGCGAGGCACAGCTCAGTGCCCCCGCCGCGGGGACATCCCCCCAGCCGCGGCGTTCTTTGTTGCTGTCGTTCCAAGGAGGGCTGAAGGTGGCCCGGAAAGGCGGACGGGCCGCGCTTGGGACGGTGACCAGCGCTCCTTGCTCCTTCAGCGGCGCTTCGACCGACGGGCGGCGCCCGCAACGCCCGGGCGCGTCGGGACGGGACCCGACGGGGCGCAGGGGGGCAGGCAACAGCCGCCCCTCAGCCGGAGCGAATAATCCCCTTCACGGACTCGGTCGATGTGATTGTACGGCCGGAAACCCCGAGCGGAGGCGACTCCTCTCTTCACTTCTGCCCCTTGTCAAAAGGGGAAAATCCAGCCTGAGGGAGCGGGTCGCAGTGTCCGCGGCGGAACCGTCGCAAGCCGAGGGGGAGAAAGAAAAGTCTCCAGGGAAGGACGCGTTGCTCCCGGGCGTCTGCGCAGGGGCCAAACCACCGACAAGACACAGAGCGATGAACAAGGGAGGAAGGCAGAAGGAGGAGGAAGGAGGCGGGCGGGGGCTCTTGCACGGCCGTCCCCGATCGGAGGAGCTCCAATAGCACATGCACGAAACGCTGGAGGGCAGAGGAAAGGGTACCACACACGCAGCACAGACTCTTCCGTTAGTTGCAGAGAAGTCTCTAGGACAAAAGGAAAGCAAACCCCTCGAGATGCTCGCTGGCCTTAGCGTCCAAGCAACAAGCCCCGTTGAGGAAGATTTTAAAAAATTAAAAAAAAAAAAAAGAAGGAAGAAAAAGAAAAAAAAAAAAAAAAAAAGAATTGAAAGCGTCCGTTTGAGGTTTAAATCAGACGGGAAGCTCCTTCGTGCAACGGCACCACTACAGCCTCCTACAGGCGGGCGCGTATCTGGGAGCCGCGCGTCTCACCAGAGCCCCCCGAGCGCGATACATCGCGGCGACAGCAGCAGCATCCTCATCCTCGCTCTCCTCCGCGGTGCCCCGCCGCTCCTCGTCGAACCGGGATAAAGTTCTCCCCAGCTGAAAAATCCGAACCCGAGCGGACGGGAACACCACCAGCTTCCCTTTCCCCGTCCCCTCCGCGCCGGCCAAGGGCAAGGGGAAGCCGAGGCGGCGGCCTGGCGGGCGGCGCTCGGCGGGACCTGAGCGCGGCCGTGGCCGAGCTGGACACGCCGAGCTCGCCCGCGCCGCTTACATTAGCACGCGGTTTCACACTCCGCCGGCTAACCAGCCGCGCCGCCCCGCCCACAACGCCGCGCGGGGGGGGCGGCCGCCCAATCGCCGGCCCCGCCGCCAACGTGGGCCCGTGACGTAGCGCGGCGTCGCGGGCCAATGGCGAGAGCCGGCGTCGCTCCGCCTCCAGGCTTTCGCTGGGAAGCGTTTCTGCGGAGGAGCGGCGGGAGCGCTCGGAGCTGGCCAATGGGAGAGCGCGGTTTGCGCGGCGCCGCGGGGGGCGGGGAAGGTCGGCGGGAAGGAGAGCGGGGAGGCCGAGCTGTCCATCAAAGTAACGTGGGGCTGCTGCCGCCGGGCGGGGCTGCTGCCGCCGGGCGGGGCTGCGGCAGCGGGCAGGAACGCGCCTGCGCACACCCCGGCTCTGCTGCCGCCGGAGCCCCGGCCGCGGGGCCGGCTCGT
>CM031878.1:35575712-35691382 GCA_018697195.1 Certhia americana
CCTCTCCTCTCCTCTCCTCTCCTCTCCTCTCCTCTCCTCTCCTCTCCCTCTCCTCTCCTCTCCTCGAACTCTCCTCTTCCTTTCTTTCCTCTAGATTTTTCTTGAGCTGAGAAACACTTCTCTAACAAAAGGAAGATTTAGGGTATTTCCTATGTGCATTTTGCATGGCAAATTCTACAGTCTTGCAGATTAGTCTAGAATATGGCATTTAATTTTCAGGAGAAATGTACTACTTGCAATGAAGAGCAGTTACTTCAAGGCAGCTCCTCTAAAAGAGCAGAGGCACTTAATTAATTTAATTAATGTGGTAAAAGCTTTGTCCATTTTGGTTTTATTTACATTATTTTATTAGGAGTTTGATTTTGCCTGTGTTTCTTATAAATTCTGATGTGTCTGAGTATATGTAGTCATCTGAATACCTATCTAAAGTCTCTATTTAAGTAGATTTTTATTTTGAAATCACACCTAGTTTGAATTAGAGGATTGTGCATTTTATTTCCTTAAACTATCAATTTCACTGGGAGGAAAGAGAAAGCAAATAAATGTGGGGAGACAAAAAAAAAAACACAGATTGTTGAACTTTAGGCCTGTCTTAGTCTGAGATATTATGGGAAGCAAAGAGATTGTATTCTAACAGCTTTTTCTTTAAGTGGTTCACATAGGGCTCCTGCTGAACTGGTCAGATGGTGCAGACAAGGTCTCACATGTCTTTAAATAAGTTTGGAGTATTGGTTTTTCTCTCTGAACTAGCCAGCCAAACCACAAGACGACTTCTGAATTCTCAATTGAGTGAAACTCCCCACAAGCAAATTGCTCAACAAAGCCTGGCATATTTTGCCCCTGCATTTGAAAACAATAGGAGAGAGAAGCATGTTTACTTCCATTCCAAATTATTTTTATCTGAAACTGTCAGACACTTCACAGAAGGCCTAAGAGTGCACCAGGTCATTTGTGGAGTATTACGCTGGGATGGTTTTCTTCCAATGGTTTCCCTTGAAAGTGGGCTGCCAGCTGCAGCACAGCTGTAAACCTCATCACCTTTCTCTGCCTCACACATTATCCTACTTTGTTTAATAGCATAAGTCAGGCTGATGTGTGTCCCCATCCCCTGAGTCATAAAGCATGAAAGACTTTCAATGAATGAGGTACAGAGCTCACTATAGGGTTCTATGCATTCAACAGGTCCTATTAACTTCAAATGAGGCGGGATTTCATCCTAGGTATCTGAAATGTTTAGTAAAATATACTGAATGCCCTAAGTTGTACTGAGAATTTTCCTTTCTCTCACAGAGAAAAACAACTCTCCAGAATCACCTAAGTTAACCTAATTGTCAAGCACAGCTTTCTTTTCAAGGTACCTGGGCAATTGCAGAAATATTGCTGGGTGTAGAATTTTACTGTAAGAAATATTTGTCCCTCTTTATCCACTCTTTCTTATTTTAAGTCTTTCATAATATTGCTGCTCTGCATTAATATCTTCTTTTGCCTTTGAGGAACATCTGGGACTGGTTTACTTAACTTGCACAAAGAAGTGCTAGAATATGGTTTATCTGGAATGCAGTACTAGAAAATATTTATAAGCAGCTCTTGACTTAATGAGAAAACAATTCTTTATCAAGGTATCCTTCTGTCACTTGTTTTTTGGGATTTTTTGGGTGGGGTTTTTTGAAGGTTTTTTGTTTGTTTATTATGGTTTTTGGTTGGCTAGTTTTGGGGAGGGCAGTTTTGGGTTTTTTTGTTTAGTTTGGTTTGGTTTGGTTTCTCATTCATTTGTTTGGATTTTTTATTCCACAGAGTTTTCTAATGGGAATGTAGTAGAACTTTAAAAATAGGAATCTTCAAATCAATCAGCTGATTATATTGATAGTACTCTGAACTTTTTTATATCATTGCAAGACATCTACAGTAAATCTCCAGTAAAAATGAAGAAAATAATCATGGGCATAGAAAGTATTTAAAAAGCATGAGAGAGTGAAAAACAGAGTTTAATCTGTCTTTAAGTGCTGCTTTAGATATTTGCTTTGTTGGATTTTTTTTTTTTTTCAATGAAAACTTTTGAGAAACCATTACATAATGTCTTGAGTCTAGTTAGATATTTTATTACTGAGTGGGAGATCATTACAGAAAAGTGGGCTACTAGTATCTGGCCCAATCCAGGAAGATTTTTCCTTTGTAGAAGGCAGATTGTACTGCCTTAAGCCTCTGATTAAACTCCATCTTCTGTCTAGTATGTGACTATGACTGCCCACTTAGGAATAAAATATATCACTTGAATGTAAAAGTGAATATTAATGCTTTCACAAATTTTCTGGAAGAGTATATTTTATAAATATCCTGAACATATGAAATAATAGAAAAATGTATAAATGCTATTTCCAGCTTTCTCTTGCATTAGCTGAGCAAAAAGGTCAACTCACAGGCACTGTTTAGGGCGTTTATTCTGGTAGATACAAAATTATAGATAAGACTTAAAATATTGTGTGATACAGAGTATAATTTTGTTTCTTGATTTTTTAAAAAAAATAATGTACTGTTCTTCAGTAAATCAGAAAGATTTATATATATATATATATATATATGTGTGTGTGTGTGTGTGTATATATATATATATATATATATATATATATATATATATATATACACACATGTATTTACATCCATGTAAACATAGACATGTACATGTACAACAGCATGATATAAGAATGACTGATCTGTTTAATTCCCAGGCATGGAATTCAGTGAACCTGAAGAGGTGGGGAAGAGAACCTTATCCAGAGGTGTTAAACTTCCAGTTTATGCCATGATCTATTGAAGCCAAACCAAAGCAAGCTCACTTTTGGGTTTGTTTTTTTCCTTTTCCCATTCAAATGATTATTCAAAATGCATGTTAACAGTCTGGTTAAAAGCATTTCTTTTAAGAGCATCAGATGCTAGGAAATGCTGTTGTCTTCTGTTTTCAGCATTTTATATCTTCTGTTCCTTAGTATAAATGGCAAACTGCAACTGGCACCTAAAAAATAGTGTTGAAATGCACTGAAAGTGTTGGCATGACATTGATAAATGCAAGCAGCCTGCTGGAAGATATATCACCTTCATTTAGATCATCTGTTTGAAAATGTGTATGTCTGTGAAAATAGACATATTAATGTAGCTTTTACCACCAAATAAATACATGGAGAATAATTGAAATTAAATAATAATATCTGTTGATATCTTAAGAGGAAAAAAGCTCTTGGAAATAATTCTGTAATTAGGAGTCCAAAAGACCTTAACTTTTTATCATATGATAAGGAAATGCTGGAACATTCTTCTTGCAGATTGAGTTCCTGGGTTTTTTGGGTTTTTTTCTGAAGTTTTATGCAAAAATAAGGCAACATATATTGCTTCCTTTTATTAAACAATTTGATTTTATTAAGTGCAAAGTCAGTTGTAAAAGTGACACTATATTATCTGATTCAAAGTTGTGCTTTGGACATTTTGTGGATTTTTTTCTTAGAAATCATTCTGTTCATTTCTGGGGCTATATGATTTGCTCAGGTGTGTTTTAACACCCATGTTTTTAAATATGATACAGTTGTTCCACTTCTTCTCTTCCTCTGTATACACAAGTCTGCACGCTCACATGCATTCACACACAATAAAAAAATAATTGATATGATAATTGATAAAAAAATACATCACAAATCAAAAGATGCTTCATGAGTATGGAGATGCAAAGCCACTGGGATTTGTGATCAATTTATGCAGAGTAGAAGAAGTTTTAAAAAAGATTGTGGTTGTATTTTGGTGAAAAGGATTTTCTAGTTGATATATATATACTTAGTCCTTTAGCTTATTAGATGACATGATATTTTGCATTTATATATAGGAAGCAAACAAGCTGTGAACTTACCTTTATCCTTGAGTCTGGTTAAAGGAGAGTATGAGAATAGATGGTACCTTTGTCTAGATACAAAGGTAGATATCTTACCATGTAGATATCTTACATATGGTGGTTCACACTGGGTCTTGGCACCAAGAGCAAAGCCATATTCAGTACCAGACTCATACTTTTGTATAGTGAAGATTTTGTATGTAACAGACTAAGGTTTTTGTATAGTTATATCACCTCATATAGGGTGATATGTCTGTATTTTCTATTTTAATTTAAAACTCTTCATTATTGTTTTTAGAATACGTGATATTCTTTTCCACACACTCTCTTTTCCCATTTGAATAATTCCTGCTGCCTACTGACTGGTGAGAGGGGGAAAAGATGTGTCTTTCAAGTCTGCAGAAAATCATTGTAGGACATACGCAGAAGTTACTTGCTCTTCAACTTATGCACAACAAAATGAAAGAGTTAGTGGTTCACTAGGGGAATCCAAAAACTTCTGCTGTGATGTAGTCCTCAGGTTTTATGAAAGAACACTAGCCAATAAATTCAGATACTCCTACACCATTTCATGTGTTTAGTGGTGTTGGTTTGGTCCCACAAAATACTCACTGGTTGGCTTCTTTTTTTAATATACCAAGTAAAAGCCTCAGGTTTCAGGGTAAAAACAGCCACAAATATGAAACCCTGTTTCATCCATTCTTGTAATTCCAGATTGGAAAAAAAAAAAAAAAAAGTCGGGGTTGTTGTCTATTTCATTCACTTAAAAGGGAGGTTAGAACATTTTTGTGAAGTAAAGAATAAATTAGTCAAATTACTTTTTTCGTTATATTAAAAATATTCTAATTCAAAATTTTGTGTTAGGCAGCCTAGATCAAAGTGTCTATTGTTGTGTGACCACTTAAAACTAATCTTTTACATAAATCTGCTGAATATTCATATGTCAGAGGTATTTTAAGAAAAAGGATTTAGTCAAATGGAGTTATTTTGTTGCGAGTAGGTTGGGCCCAGTCATTTCTTTTCTATTTGTAAATCCAGCCTTCTATCCATGGGTACCTGATGATCTAGAGGGGTTTCTGACTCTGAGGATAGGACTGGTCATGTGTCTAGCGATTCTTTCCAGCTCAGTAAGAACTTAAAGATCCAGCTACAGTTTCCTGCTAAAAGACCTCTGCTTTTAGTTCAAAAAGAAATTTGTAGTTTTTAAATTAAGAATCAGGTTTCTATAGGTGTTGAAAGTTATTAGAGGGAAGCAATCACAACAAGATTGGAGTTTATCCCTTTTGATTTTTCTTTTTCTCCTAAAAGAAACCTCATAGAATTCTACTTTTAGGGTTGTATCTCTTTCAACTAGAACACAATAAAAATGTTGGCTAAAATACCCTGAGTACTTCTTTTGAAGTACTTTTTAAATAATTGCTTTGGAGTATTTTGCAAAGTGCCTAGGTTTTAGCTTCAATTACCTGATTATTTTGTGATCTTAGTAAGAATATATTTATATTTTTCTCTCATGTCATCAAAGATGTGCTTTTAAGAGGCAGAAACAAAAATTCATGTGACCAAACTGTCCTCCACAAACCGTATTTAAGTTTCTTCTTCAAAATATATGGGTCTTTGCTCCTAGTGGTTGTGGCAATGATTTAAGATGGAACTGGAAGCATACCAAAAAAGAGTAAAGAGGCACAAACCTGCTTTTCAATTAGCGGTCACAGCTAGGTCACCTCTAGTGTCCATGCTATCTCATTTAGAGCTTGTTGTCAATCATGTGCTTGGTATTTTGGTGGAAACTGGTGCTTCTTGAAGTCCTTGAAATGCTTCTGCAAGAAAAAAATATTCTGTTATTGCTTGTAGTTTTGCAGTACACTGATTTCCCTTCTGGAGTAAGGATGAAGTAGTACAACCCATTGCAATGGGGAACTTGCTGTAATAACCACAAAATAACTGGAGAACTAAAGAAATAAAATTGGGTGCTTATGATACATTAATATAATTTTCAAAGAGCACACTCAGACCTCCAGTGTTAAAAAGCAGCTGTCAAAACATTGAATTTTTCATGTGGTGAAATTTTTCATTTGGCATTTACAACTGCTGAAATACAGGAATAGCAGCCATACTTTATTGACCAATGCAAACTGCTGAAATGGCACTAGCATGACAAGATTAAGTGCCAAAGTGAGAGAGGACCAACAGCAGCCATTGGGAACACTGTGTTAGCTTTCCACAAAATATAGAGATAGCCAGTAGGTACACCAAGAGGAGAAGCTTGCTTTTTCAGAAAAGAGTGGAGTGGTGTTGACATTCCTCTTAGGGGAACACTGCCAGTGGTTCCCTTCTTCTTTTGTCAGGGGGGATGCTATTATCAGATACTTTCACCTGGTAACTGCATAACAGTGCTTGTGTGTGGAGCAGTTCTGTGCAGGTTCCTCTGTACTGCTCCAATTTCATCTGCTTCAAGAAAAACTTGGGGTATGTAGTCAGCTGTAACCACCGAGTTACCCTTTAGTTATTTGATTTTGTCTGATACTAAGATTTTACTCAGAAATTCATGACAGAAAAGAAGTGCAACTGAAAAAATGGTAAGAAGTATCTGGTGTACCCAGAGATTTAGCAACTAAGCCAATATGAGAAGAAAGAACTCCAAGCAACATGAATCACAGCTTTGTGCTCTTAAACGCCTAGATCTAATAGAGCTGCCGTAACTCCAAAGGGGAGGAGCCACATCCACAGACAAACAGATTTCATGCTAGCAACCACATGCTGCATTGATAATGTGTGGTCATAAGCCATGTCTTCTGGCGGAGTTTCTGCTAACCTTTAGCCAAAAACTACTTTAGAACAATCTTTTGCTGGAAGTCAAAGCAGTTTGGGGAGTATAAGCAGACATTTCTATTCAGAGTGCATGGTTTTATTTATGTGTACTAGAAAGCTCTGCTTTATCCATACTTAAGTGATAAAAACTAGGGAAAGTGTGAAAAAATCAATCAATCTACATTTTTAAATCAAATATATATTGCTCTTTCTCACAACCAGCAAATCACAGGCATTTCTACATGTTTGTATGTACGTTTGAAATAAAAATGTATGTATGTTTCTATGTATGTTTGAAATAAAAAAAAACCCATTTGATATGATTCTCTTTATGATGTAGTTCAGGTCCTACATTATTTATAAAAGTAACTTTTGGAATTTTTTTTTTTCCATATTAGCCATTTTATAAATCTTGACTCAGGTTTCTTAGACCTGTGACATATCTTAATGAGTCATAAAATAAACCTTTCTTAAATAAGAACAAAACCCAGTAGCTGTGAGTTGCTCCTATGTGGTAGAGGTCAGACTAAATTATCTTTCACTTCAACAATACTCTATCTACCATGACATTTTTTAAACATCTACCAGGTCTCCTTCTTCATCTAGCTTCCAACATCTGAAATGTAGTACACTGAGGGAAAGCAAAAACACAGTCTATCCCTAAGAAAGTCGGACTCTTTTTGGTGGGTAAAAAAACACTCCTCTGTCACTCACATATGATATTTCCTTAGGACTGAGATTTTTTATAGTAGTCTCTGCTGAAATTAGTAGATTGGCCAACAAACGGTTGCAGCTTTCAGTGTTAAACAACCTTGATTGTGTTTCCTGCTGTATTACTGCTGTTACCTTAAATTTACTTCCTTGTCTTTCAGGACACACGCTTTCACTCTCTTTATTAAAAAAAAAACAACAAAAAAATCCCCAAAAAACAAACAAAAAAACCCCCAACCAAACAAACAAAAACAACAACAACAAAAAAAACCACAAAAAATCCACCAACCCTTAAAAACTGAACAAACCCCCAACTACCCAACCCAACACCAAACAAAAAAACCCCAACAAAACCCAGCAAAATGGCTTGTTAAAAAAGTGCAAGTGCATCCAAATTGATAACACATCAAAGTTCTGCATCTTTGTAATGTCATTGCTTCTTTATAACTGGTTTCCATGATACATACCAGCAGATATGCACATTTCTCAGTTGAAAGCACTTACAATTGAAAAATTATTTTAAAAATATCTCTTTTCCTAAAGACAATTATATTTTTTTTTTAATATATTATAGTGGTCTGGTAAACTTTTCTGCAATTTTTATATTTCCTTGAGTTTTCATTGCATGTAAGAACCATTGATGTACATTGATATGAGGAAATACCCAGGAATGACTTAGTAGCACAGAAAAGTTGCAATGTCTGCTATGCAGTAGCCCAAAAAGGACATTAATTGTTGAAAGATCTACAGCATTTTATGGGCTAAGTCTTCTGGAAATAAAGTCTTGTATTTACCTTAGATATTTTTCCTAATCATATTTTAAAAAATAGTTTTAAATATTGCAAGTCAGTTTTTTTATTCCATTTGGAAATAATTACTAGAACATCTTGTTTTGCCTATTTCATTACATGGAACCCATATTTCAGGAGTTTGAGATTGCCTATATTAATTTTTATTTTCATATTTTAGTTAATGAGGTTGTGAAAATTTTGCAGGCATTGCAACATTCCTCATCATCGTCTTCTCTTGTTTTCTAAAAATGAAAATTGTTTAATGCTGTAAAAATAATGCATTCATACAGGGATGATTGGCATTTTATGCTGCAAAATCTATGCTCATCTGTTTGTGGTTCTGTGAGCCTTTCGCAGAAATTCATTAATGTCTGCTTTTTGTACTGAACTGAGATGAGGCTTGGAATCCTTTCGTTATAAACACAACACCATAAAGAAAAACCAAGACTCACAGAAACTCACCATCTGAAATTAAACTTTATATTCATCCTTCCTGGAATCTTTTTTCTGTTTAAGCATATAAGTAAAATCTGATCCGTGTGAAAGATGCAATGTAGGGGAAGAAAAGTGAGAGGTAGGCTTGCCTTAAGTGTCTTTCCATGAACTACACAAACAAAATGCATGCTGATATTCCATATCCTGCTGTCATGGACAATTCAGCAATGCACATAGTGAAGAAATGCTGGGTAAGGTCTGCTTGAATTGATAACCCTGTTGACATCCAGATAAACCACTATTATGAAATTCAGTGGCAAAACATAACTTGTGTAGTTATAATGTAATTAGGAGTTTATCTTTATTAGACTTTATGGAGGAGTGCAACTATTTTAAAATGGGGAAGAAGTAGGAGAGGAAACGAAATTCTGAGTTATTCTTATGTCTGTTCTGACTTTGCCCTTTGAAGATTTTGATTAGTTGGTCAGGTACTGCATGGAGCCTAAAGCTTTGCCCATGTAAAGGTCATTGCTTTTTAACACCAGCTATTACTGCAGCAGATGCTGTGTTGGAAATTAAAGGTCTAAACAGTCAAACATCTGATGAATAGCATACTATCTGATGAGTAACAAAATAAATTACTCTTTCTATATTTCCTTTTTATCTGAACATGTATGCTTTTGCATTGTTTGGCCTACAAGAACTAGTTTAAGAATGTTAGGATTTTTCTCTTGTGTAATTTTGATTTGATTCACTGCATAGAAGGAAAATAATTTCCTAATTTTCATCCTGTTTAAAACAACTTTTGAAAGTCACTTTCTCTAACACCTATGTTAGAGAAAATGTGAGGGTGCTTTCAGGGAAGGCATGTTTAGAGCAAATACCTTTGTTTCCTACCCACAGTAAACACCCAGTCTATAAGGGCATTTTGGCAACGAGCAGGAGACTGAACATTGTAATTTTCATTTCTGTTTATGTGTCAGCCTATCAGGGTCATGTCGGCAACAGTGCTTTTCTTACTGTATGACATGTTCATAGGAGGAGTGGCAAGTGGAAATACTGCTCTGAATCAGAAAGCTGACACCTGGAAAGGAATTTCTGGCAGACACTAGAAAAAATGTAAATACTTTTTATAAATTTCTGAAGGCAAGGAGACTTTTGAATAGGGGGGACAAAATATAAATGCTACTGCACATACCCCTTCAATTTTGTCACCACTCACTTTCTCATGGAAAAATGTCATTGGTCCTCCTAGGGAAAGTGACAACAATTAAAGTTACTTTTAAACACAGTAATGGTATTAGATATGAGACTAGCTGTACATAGTTAAAATGCACTGTTTCTTTTCTGAGTAGAACACTGTTACACTGTACCAGGGCTGCCAGATAGTTATTTTTCACTATGACAAGGCTAATCTTGGCTCTGTGCAATGTAATCTTGGTGTTAAGATGAAGGCCACAGTTACAGGGATTTTGAAGAATGTAGGAAGGAAGATGATTTAAAGGGCCTTCTGAATTTAACAATTGTTCCAATATTTTTCAGTTACACTTTCTACCATTTCAAGTGAAATTGAAGCCTTACTCCTACTGCAGTGTGATGCCTTGTTGAATTGTGTAGGGATATGACCAGGCCCTGAGCTGAGGCCACAGTTCATGTGGAGATGAGACTTTTGATAACCCTTGGGCTTGTACCATATAGTTGGTGAATATGCAGTTTTGTGTTATGCGTTCCAGCTACTGGTACAACACAAGCGAAGTGTGAGGCCTATGGAGAACCACAGAAAGAAAGCAGAGCTTTCTGAGCCTGTATATAGTGAAATTTCAGGATAGTTTGGTGTCTTAATTTGTGCCTCAGTCCACTGCTTGGGCTTTGGATTGAGTAGCTGTATTTCTTGCAAGGAGCACCTACATTCACAGCTAAGGACATTAGCCTTTTCCTTGGACAACTGGGTAAGCCTGAGTCTCTTAAGTACATAGGAAGAAAAGAAGGAAGAGGGAAAGAGTTGAATTTCATTCCCTGTTTTTCCAGCATAGCGCTGGAACTGTTTCAGTTGAGCACCAGTTATCAGAATTTCAAATCTATTCTCATGTGAGGATATTTTATTTTTTCCTTCTTTGCTTCAGCACATACAAAAGGTTTGTATGACACAATGTTCAGAGGTTATAGGGCAGGAAGGAACACCTTTTTTTCCATGTCAATCATTAAGTTATGAGACTTCACTCAGTGTGTATATTAGGCAATTATAAATAATTAAAATAGCTATGTACTTTAGAAGTAATGAGGGACACCATCATGCTTTCAATGAGAAGCATGACTTAGAGCTTCTTTACTCTTGGACAAACAGAATTTCCACTTTAATGTTGCTATAATGTTGCCTTCAAGTATAATTCTTACACATATTTCATTCTACTTTGCCATTCTTGGTGTGGATTAAAAAATATACTAGCTGTATTTCAACCTCTATAAGAATTTCTGCATCTTCTGATGAAATACTGTTTCACTGTAGCATTTCTCAGAAGATGTGTCTTACCCTTCCACAAATAAGAATATATTTCACAAGACTTTTCTTGTTCACATAGCCCCGGCCAACAAATGAAATGTTGTATCAGAGCTGGTGAGCTATTCCTGACTACCACATTATTAACAAACTTTTATTTTGAGAATGCATTTTGTTATAAGCTTACTCATAAAACCTTGATGAGGAATCCTGTCTAATGTCCACATTATCTGGGTAGAAACTGGTGCCTCAGATCTTCCAGGATTTCACTAACAGTAAATGTGGAGGCCCAATAACAAAGGTAATGCTGGAAATACTCTCCTCCAAAAAATATTGTTCAACTTTCTTAATGTGCTTGTATATATTTTTCATGACTGCAATATGACCCAAGCTGTTGGTCTACTTGTTAAAACAAGGTAGTACATGCTGAAATCAAATTTAGTGTAAGAGATATAACATCACTGACTTCTAAGGGCTTGTACTAAGGCTGCATTTGCCCTAAGTATGCAAACTTCCTGTGAATCATTCAGGTACTGAAGGACTGTGGGTAGTTTTAAATCTGCTTTGTTCTATGAGCTGCACTTAACAAATAACATTTCAATCAGTCAAAAATAGTTCCTCCTTTTTCCTCTTGGAAGCATGTTGCCTGCATTATAAAACTTAATTTTGTGAGTTTTTATGCACTCTAAGTATTTTATAATATTTTCTTAGAACAAGAAACTGAAGTGCCATCTGGTTCCCCCAGTCTTGGTTAAACATCAAAGATTTAGAGGTTTTGTGACATTTCTTTATAAATTATATACTGATAAAATACTTCCACAGACATGATCACACAGGACTTCTGAGCCCATAACTGTCTTTTCCCACACTTCAGTCACATTTTAGATTGGCTGAGTATTTGTTCTGTTACAACAGCCCTGAACTAGCCATTCCCTTACAACTGATATAACTTATTTATCTCTGTAGTGGCTTAGGAATGGTGTTCCTATATCTCTCTTCCCCCTCAATCTCTCTCTGCTTCACTCTCTCCCCCTTTCCTTTTCCCCTTCTCCCTGTAGCATGCTGAAGAGGAGAACTGGTCACACAAAAGATAAAGATCATGGGTTGAGATAAGACCAATTTACTGGAAACAGTAATGAGATAAGAAAGGAGCAGTAGCAATAACACAATCAATAATGAAATCTACAGGATAGGTGGACGATTCACAAGTGATTGCTTGGAAGTGGGGTCCCCCTGTGCTCCCTTTGCCACGTTTACTCAACCAAAGGGACCCTTCTCCCTGGAAAAGATTCCCTTTCCCCCGTCCCTGGCAATAACATGAGATGCTATAGAATAGCTTCCTGGCTCTGACTTCTCCCAGGAAAAAGGAGCTATGAAATCTGCCTACCAACGAGAGATCTAGCATTCTTTATCTGAGGGGTGAGGAAGAAAATGGTGTAGAGACCCCTCAGTAATATTAGAGATGGGATTGATGCTGGGAACAATAATTCAGAATGAAAACTTTGTCCTGGAAATTTTCATTTATAAGTCAACCTCCCAGAAGCTTGCAAATTTAGTTTGCATGCCACTTTGTGCCAAAGGGGTGCCAGGACTGACTGGTGTGGCTCTTTTTTTCCATTGTTGGTTTGCAAGTACAGGCCTGAAAACAAGAATTCAAAGAAGTAATAAAAGGAAAGAGCTTTGTTTCCAGCAAAATTCAAGATAATTCTATGAAAGAATAAAGATTTTTTTTCAGAGGTGGTAAAACTGCCAATGAGCGCCTAGCTAAAATCCAGACAGAAATACTGTCAGCATCGACCCTGGATCAGAAGATTAACTTTAATGGCAAACTATTGTTCTGAATTTGTGCTTTTACTGGCCAATCCTATTAAAAAGCATTATATTACAAAGTCCATGTTTGCTTAGACCAGCATCTTTTATTATGTGGGATTTGCCTATTTTTTTCTCTTAGATACATTTTTGTGGCAAATCTTTTTAACTATTGTTAGTGTCTGTGCTTGTAGAGTCCAAGAGTATACATTTCTAATTAATCCTGCTTTACAAGTTACTTAAATTTAATGCTAAATTTCTGTGTCTTTTGAAATGGAGATCCTGTTTCTTTGGTTATCACTGTAAAGTCTAGGGCATACAGAACTTCACTAGGATACAAAGAAGGAATTTTAGTAAGTTTTAAAAATCGTGTTATTTTTCAATAATACTATTATGATTTCAGGTATCTCTATTGTTTTACATGCAAAATTTTGCTGAAATAATGTAATATTTTGGCAGTTTCTTCCCACCTCCCATCTCTTTTCAGTATCTTCTTTGCTGAAAGAAGCCCCAGACCCATTTTCAACGAAATAAGAACTGTGCAGACATCTGAAAAACATTTTTAGTGTTCTAAGTCTGAACGGAACAAGTTCTTTTATAGGCTTCGTTATTGTTGTTCTGACAATCACTCACCAAAATACCATATGTTGCCAATAAATAAGTCTTTACTAGTTGGCCATTGTCCCCTACAACAAACATAAGCACTTGTTAATTAGCGTAATTAAGCCAATAGCATACATAGTAGAAACACATGCTGACTAATTTGCTAGCCAAAGTCAGCTTGGGAAAGTCTTCAGCTTTTGGCAGGTAGCTGACATCTCAAAGCCATGTGCATTAAGGAGAAAAAAATGTCAGGCTATTTGGGAAGAAGGATGTCAAAAAGGTTTGTGTACACAGAAACAATCCTTATGTCTGTACAGATTAAGTCTAATTTTTTTTTTTTGTGGCCTGAGAGCCAGCAACAGATGCAATTGAGAGAGTTCAGTCATAGAAAGTGTCTCAGAGAAACAAGAAATCATTCTTCACCACTGTTTTGATGGGTATGGGGAAGAAACAGCAGTGGGTATATGACCAGAAGTATTGTGTACATTGCAAAGTCACAGCCAGCCATGTTATCCCTCCCACAGAGGTGTCAAAGGCTGGTTTACTAAAAGTACCTACTCATCAAATACTGTAACCCATTCAGAGAATACAGAGAGTTTTTAAAAATACATACGCTCTTGGTTCACAGGTCACCAAGTTTCTTTAGATATTTTTCATTACTACATTAATACCGTAGGATCTGTATCATTTTTCCACACATTAGCAGGCTACTTTGACATGAGAAACAGGGAAGCATGCATAAAGCTATGCCACAGTTGTCATTTTGGTTTAGAGTTAATACTATTGACACAAATATGACTCCATTTTGTACTCATTTTAATTCCTCCAGCCCATTCACCATTTCAGCTGTCTGGTTAATGTCTTATTCACCCAGGTATTTCAGCTAGTACTTTTGCAGAAACTCTGCCTGAGCTCTGTCACCTGGGGCTCTCCGAGTGAAGAAGACACCTGCAGTTACCAGCTGCCTGTGAACAGTGGTGGAAAGGCTGTCTTGAGCAATAGGGCACATTTGTGTTTAGAGTGTTAGTGGCTTTTTCTGCCTATTGATAAAGCTGCCTGATGGTTGGCACGAAACAGCGTTTCTTCCCAAGCATACAGTATATTCCAAAGACTGCAGTGGACTTATAGTTTCATGAAGTTCTGTTCCTATTTTTTAAATAATTCTTATTTTGACTAGTGAATTTACTGGTTCCATGCCATTCCCACTGCCTTTTAGAAGCTGTGAGAAGCAATATACTATGAGCAAGTTGAGAACATGACTTTGAATGAAAGAGACAGCCATGAAACAAAGACAAAATTAGAAACATTGACACAAAAATTATGATTCTGTTTTGCCACCACCAATCATTGCAGTTTCTTATCCAGAGGTAGATTTTTATGGTGTAACTTGTTAATAAGACTAAAGAATAACAATTTGGTTATGCATATTCTGATATTGCAGTTGTCTTAATCTTTCTGTGTGAATTCATTCACTTTTCCAATGTCTAGTATGACATTTTAAGCAAAATTCAATAAAATGAAGGCTTTTTTTTTTTTTTTTTAATTCAAAGCAAAATTTAATTCAGATGTCTCATATGCAGCCAAATATTTGTATAAAATATCCTGGGTTTATGGATATTATATTATGAACATTTATTAGTTGGAAATTTCAATTAGCCTATATTTACATATGCAATATTAAGCCAAAAAATTGCATAAGTTTCCAATTACTGTGAAAGAACTAAAATTATTTACAATGTTTAAAATAACAGCAGGGAAGTTATTGCATTGGAATAATGGAACAAAAAAACTTCTGCAATAGCTATGAATTCCTTAGAGGGCTGATTTACACATGATTCCCTTCACTCAGAAATCAAAAAACACTGCAGTCATTTAAAGTTTAGAATATGGTGCCAAGAGATGGTGAAGTTATGACCAGATGATGAATTTGATCACAATACCACCTCATACAGACTGATGGAAATTTGCACAATAATGTGCAAGCAATTCTTCCTACTGAAAGTAATTTTAATTATTTTCCCTCAACATAAAAGGGAGATTACAATAGATCCAGGAGTTTCTGCTGCAGTTCTACTTATCTAGAAGTTTATGAGCCACTAAATACATGAATACACTGCAGAAAGTGTTAATTACTAGTATTTCTTTACCCCCTTGATTTTTGAAAGCAGCAAATGAAATAACTTTACCAAACCACATTTTTCCCCTCTGGTACGATTTCAATAAATTTAAGGGCAAGCTTAAGATGACAGAATGCATATTTAGGGTTATAGAAAAAACATTAATACTCATTGTTTTCTGATTTCATTTTTTTTTACCTCAGAAGGGTAACTGCAAGATAAATCCTTAGCTCTATTTTCTACAGATTATAGGAAATTATAAAATTATCTAAAATAGTCTCTTGTTTCTAGAATTAGTTGTCAACTACAGAAGGTTGTAGTTTGTAATATTTTGGAAACAGGTATTCAAGCAAGTTGAGCTTCTCAGTTTTTCTAATGAATCTTCCCTGAAAGGTTCTCTCATTTATTTCATCACTTAACTGTGCATTATATATTTACACAAACTATATTAAAACAAGCTTTATTTAAAATTATTTTAAAAATAGGCTGCATTAGCTTGTGCAAAGGCTCTGTGATTCTTGTGCAAATTATGTGTAGGACTAAATTCACAAATTCAGAAACTGCTGGCAAAAGAGCATGTTTTGGGGAGTTGCAGGTACAAGGTATGCTTAATATTATATGAATTTTACTAAACTCTGAAAAACTTTTATAATATGTGCTCACACAAAATAATTTCTTGCAAGCAGGTGCAGGTGATATATAGTGGCCTTTATTTTGCCATTAATGTAATGTCCATTGCAGATCTCTGATGGATAAAATTGGATTTGCATTAAAATAGAAGGTTCTTCCTCCTCACTGTATCATTTTCATTTTGAATCTGAAGATTTTTCATAGAAACTTGACCACAGATTTCCTCAGAAATATCCTTATTTTCAGGTCATAAAGACCATTCAATATAAATCACTGCAAAGACAACACACATACCATGGATAACCAGAGGAATAGAAGCTAATTTGTATGTTTTGGCAGATTAGATCCTAAACTTTTTTTTCTTCAGATTTTCAGTTCATAAATACCTACATAATTCTGTTTTTCATTCCAAGATGAAGGCAAAAAGACGTTAAAACTTTAAAATTATTGTGGGAATTTTCTTCCCAGCACCATGGAGAAATATTACTATTCTTCGCAAGTATTTTCATCACTTTTCTTGAAAAATACCACAGATATTCTAAGATTGGCTATTACATTTTTCAGGTTGTTATACTCAAGAGTGCTATACCAGCCTTTTTTCATAATAATCTACCTGAAGATGGTAAAGGGATTACTGCTGTATGATTAAATTTAGCTTGAATAAAACAGCTTGATCTCCCTTCTTGTCAGCAGTTTCATCCTTAAAACAGGGTAGTAGCCTTTATTTCATAGATGCTTGTAAAAGTCTGTTTTGGCCACTAACTCTTTGAAGATTTTTAAGAAATGCTAAAAGATCTTTTTACCATGCATGTGAAAACTATTCACCTAGTAAAGCCTGATCCTCCAAATTCCTGCCTATGAAAGCTTATTTGGTTCTGTAAGAATGCTCCTTTGAGAAGAAGTTTAAAAGGGCTGGTTATAGAATCAAGCACAATAATTTTAAAAGTACAGTCAGCCTTTAATTATTTCTTTCCCAAGATGAAAACATAATCACACACAAAGTCTGTGCTTTCTAAATGATTAAGTCAGTACAGAAAAAGGCAGCATTTGTGTGTTAGGGTTGTGGAGGGAGGTGGGGCTAGAGGCATGAATTATCCAATAAAATTAATTTTGCCTAACAAAACTGTTTTATCATCAGTTTTGTTTTGGACTTGTGATGATGCATAAAATTATGCAAATATAATCAAAATTTGATTTGACATGACAACCCGCTGGGGCTAGAATAATAAACATCTTTCTGAAGAAGATCATCTTTATTGTAGACTTTCTATTATGAGTAACTTTCAGCAAATATGTTAACCATTTTAAAGTCTTGCTTAGGTAGGAAGGTCAACTTTCTGACTGCCAGGAATAGTAATTTTACAAGGAGGTAAATACTGAGATCAGTTTCCTTTCCAAATGAAGAAAACTTTGCTATCTGATTGTGCTCCTAAAGCTGACCAAGTAAAGACAGATACAGTGTTTAATGTAATACAGTCCTTTAATCATTAGAGTCTGGGTAACTGGCAGCCATTCTTGGACCAAACTGATAAAAGGCTTATCAATTGCAAAGCAGTATTTTGAAGAAGTTTTTTCTAGTATCACAGCACTGAAGAAAACCAGAGTCCTTTTGACTGTGACAAGTTGTATGACACATAGTAAAAATTGCTGATAAAATCATGCAATCGGATGCCGTTATTATAGAGAGAAATTATTTGAGCACATTGCACAGTATGCCATGTAACTGCTTCAAATTGTATGGGTCTGGTTGGGATGGAGTCAATTTTCTTGTTAGCAACCATTATGATGCAGTATTTTGGACTTAGGACTAAAACACTCTTGAAAGCTCACCATTCTTTTGTCTATTACAAAGTAGTACTTGCACAATGTAAAGGCTTTCTTTTTTTTTCTTTCTCTAACTCCACAGCAAGTAGGCTGAGCTCAAGCAAGAAATTAGAAATGGTCACAGCCTGACCAGCTGACCCAAACTGGCCACAGGGGTATTCCAAACTATGTGTTGTCATGCTCAGTAATGAAACAGGTGTAGCAAAAGAAAGCGTTGTTTGGGGGGTCTTATGTCTTCTGAAGTACTTGCTACTAAGAGAGTGGTTGTGCATCAGTCTGTTTGTGGGAGATGGTGATTGATTACCTTTGCATCACTTGTTTTTTGTCTTTTCTTCATTTATTAAACTGTTCTTTTCCTCAACCCATGAGTTTTCTTGATTTTGGTCTTTGTGCTGTTTCCCTTGGCCTGCTGGGCAGAGAGCAGTGAGCAAGTGTGGGTGCTTTGCTGCTTGCCAGGGTCAGCCCAACACAGAGTTATACCTGCAAAATAGTTTTCTTGCACTCTCAGTGGCATGTGTTTTTGTTGGAGAAATAGCAAATGCTTGTCCTTTGAAAACATGCAATGTATTTCTTTTATGTCATAGCACATGAAGATTACCTGATTCTTTCTCAGGTGCGAGCCTGTGTGCCTTCTCCCCTAACCTCACACACAAAAACATATGTGTCTTCAAACAAACTATTTTGTCAAACTGCTTATAAGCCAATTTTCATCAGAAAAGGAGTTTCTCCTTTTCTTACTTTTCTTACTACAAAAGTAACCCTCAATTCTGTGACTACCTCAACTGATGCAAACTTACCCACTAAAAATCTGCAAAGCTGCATAAAGGATTACCTGGCCTTTCTGTTGTTCAGTCTTGACTTGTGATTTTTTTTTTTTTTTTTTTTACTAACAAATTGACACCAGAACACTTCCTCATATCTATGAAAACTCATATATATTTTGCCTGACATCAGGAAGTGTTCTAAGCATGAAGAACATTTATTTGATTTAGAGATTTTATTGACCACAACTAGTTTGCTGTGTTTTGTTTGGCACAACAGCCTTGGTGTGGTGCCTTCGTGGTTGGATTTTGCAGACTTTGTGCAACCAGATCTGCACTTAATGATTTAGTCTGGCGATATTTCAAAAACAGACAAAATGTATGCACTTTTATTTTAAAATCTTCTTTTCCAATTTGTGGCTTTCATTGGGGAAGGTTTTTTTGGTTTGGGTTTTTTTTTATTTTTTTGATAACACAGTGTGCTCTTTTACATATGAATAGCAGCAGCCTGCTAGGAATGAAGTTTTTTTGCAGTATTTGATGTCAAGAATGTGTTTACATGTTGTTTTAATAATTTTTAAATTTTGAGAGTACTCTCATTGAGGACACTGAAGAGTAGCAACAATTTTTACCTAGTGTGCAAAGACTCAGAATTTGAGACTGTGTAAGCACAGTGGGATACATACACTGATTTGCAGATTTTATTTTACATCAAGTGATGCAAGCAAGCACCAAGGACAAGGTGCAGTTCACCTTAGATGGTTTATGGTACAGGTATTGAACCTCTGAGGGAAAGTTGAATGAAGTTGGAACCTTTAAAATATAAGTCATCTAAATTATTGCCAAAAAAAAAAGAATAAAAATGAACTCATCTATTTTACATTCCAGAAATTGAACTCTGAGCAGATGTTTTGGGGCTTAGCTTTTATTTTTCAAAAACTCGAGGGAGACAAAAATGTTGATTTTCAACACTATGTTTATATCTGTTTGATGCAGTGTGACTCCATGGTTATGCCACATCTATGTCTTTGAGAATCAGATCTTGTTTGATATTACCGTGAAAGACAGTAATGAGAATGGATGTTTGCCTGTAGCTGGTTCCCCTCTTGGCTTACTAGAAATGGGATGAAGTAAGATCTAGAGTTTTTCCCTTAGTGTGAGAACCAAATGTCACTTGGAGCACTACACTCCCTCCAAAATTTTATCAAGGTTAAAGACATCAGGCTGTGGGTAAATCTGCATACTTAGCTGCTGACATAAGCATAACAAACACACTTTACTGATAAAGCTGAATTATCAGATAATGTGGAGAAAGGATAAATGTTTAGACCATTATCATGTTCATTGCATAGTATCTTTGTATCTAAGAGAAATGTGCCAGGATAAAGACCATAACTGACAGCCAGTACTCTGAAACAAAGTAATTATAAATCCTATTAGTCATTATAGAAATCCTCTTTGTATAAAGTAGTGTAAGAGTAGGAAAGAAAACTAAAGATCGTCACAATTTTTACCATTTTCGGTTCCTACTTCCAAGACCAAGTGCTTTGATTGCACTTACAAATAAACTTTTATTTGGGTGCATTAAAAATAAATAGAACCCTAAAAAAACCAAAAAACAGAAACCAAAACATGGGTGGGAAAATAATCAATAAAGTTATACTATATCTGAATTAGCCAAAGTATTTTGTGTAGAAAATGTAAACACAGAAGAGGTTTGTGGTTCAGTTCTTCAAGGAAGCATGGAAATCATGTGAACAACCATTCAAGCTTTCATTCTTGAGGTCTCCAACATTCCTGCTGAGCTGCTGGCCTTTCTCAGGCTTCCAGGCTCTGGTTTCACAATACTACATGGTTCACAAATCAAGCTGTCTGCAGAACCACAATCCAGCACTTTAGGGGAAAATGGTACAACAGGTATGCCACCCAATCTTCTTGGGCTTTAGTTTTTAAAGTTGTGATGGAAAGAGAAGAAATAGCTTTGAAAAGTCATGCTGACTATTACATCAGAAGTTCATTAAAATTAGCTTTTGTTCCTGTGACACAATAATGCCCCAGTAAACAAATGTTCTGAAAAAAACTGTTTGGTTGGGAATCATTAAGCCAGTGTCATGAAAGCCTCAAAATGTCTGTCATACAACAATATTTTCCAGAATTATTTTATAAGTTTAGTGGCCTTTTTTTTGTTATTTGGATGAAGAGGGATAGTGAAAAGAGTTTTTCATATGGTTCTGTACACAAGTCAGGCCTTTTAATTGCTGAATTTTGAAAAATCCCGTTTTCAAATGAAACATTATTTCTGGAAAATTTTAAGGAGTAAATGGTGTAAGTCAATACTAAATCCCAGTAAACTCCAAGCACAAGAGAAATAGAATTAACCCCCTTATTGGAGAATCTGCATAGTATATCAATTCTATAAATATTGCTTCATTGCTAGGAAAATATTTCTATGTAAATTAATTTAAAAAGGTACACTGGGTTTCATTTCTCCCTTGGACTGGTTTCCAGAAATCATCCACAATGTTTTTGAATTCCTGTGGTTGATTTTCAAATGACCAATACATAATAATTCTTGCAAAGTTGTCCATGACTTTGCCATCATCACTGCTTAATATGAAAGTTGGGTAAATACAGAGTAAAGACATCTCTGGTGACTGGTGATAACTACTGAACAAGAAAGAGAGGTTAAAGCACCTTACATGATAGCCCCATGATATTAACCAGACAAGAAGCATTGTTCATAGGAGGAAAGCAATTCCATATGTATCAAAGAAAACTCTATAGAAGATTTTTCCATTTATTGCCATCATTTTAAAGATTCAGATGAATTCGACTAGACATATGTAGCCCTCAAGCCTTCCTTAATGCTTCTTGATTGAACTATAGATAAAAGAATTTGAAATTGACCTTAAATCCTCAAAAAGATACTTTGTGTGTTCATTGTAAGTAAAGTATTTTATAAAGTAAGAGAATAATTGAATTGTATTTGAATTTGAATTGAAGGTCATAACTCTATTTGAATTTAGAAGTTGAGTTTCAAATATTTTAGCTGAAAATGAACTGCATCTTCAACAATTTTAGAATTTCTAATTGGTATAAGATCTAAGCAATATGAGACACTTTGGTTAGACATCCATTCTTGTTTTTAGCCATGCTGTAGAGTAACCTGAAATGTTAAGAAATCCAGCAAGGAACTTTCTGACAGTAGATGACCGCTTTTCAAAAAACCGTGAAATTAATGGCTACATTTACAGTTGGTAGTATTTAGAACCTGTATTACAAAGCTGGGTTTTGATATAATTTGATAAATATGTTGGCAGAAAAACCAATTATAAAACACTTTCCATGTCTCCTTAAACATCTAATAAAACTTTTGAAATTAGGTTTATATGTTTCAAGTGAATCTACTTTGATATGAATGTTTGCATTGTTAATACTTTTTTTTTTTTTATTGTGTAAGACTCTTCACAACTGTGGAAAAGGACTTAATGAACTTTATTTTGAAGTGTTGGATAAATGCTAAATGTACTCAATGGAATCCCAAAGGCATTGGCCATATGAATTGACTGTACAGCAAAACTGCCAGATTTTTTAAGATCTTCTTCATGGGTCTAACAGGTCTGGTACTGATCTCTGACTAGTGAACTTATTCACTGCTTCAGCTGAATCCCTACACATCTATGGGGCATTATGGAATTCATGCAAGCATCCTCAGAGAGGTAGCTGGTGTCATCACAAAACCTCTCAATAATTTTTGAACAGTCCTGGTAATCTGGAGGGGCCCTAGCTGGCTGGAAGCTGGGGAATGTTGTCCTAGTTTTCAAGAAAGGCAAGAGGAGGGCCCCAGAACCTACAGGCCTGTCAGTTTTGTTTCAGTTCCTGGTAAAGCTATGTACAAAATTATTCTTGGAAATAATGAAAACTCTGATAATGAACATATCAATCACAGCCAGCACAACAGGACTGAAGGGATACTGAGCAAGTTCACAGATGATACAAAACTGGGAGGAGCTGTTGACTCCCCTGAGGGCAGGGAGGCCCTGCAGAGACCTCCACAAATCAGGGTCTGGGCAATCACCAACTATATGAAATTCAACAGGGGAAAGTGCTGGATTCTGCAGCTGGAATGGGGCAACCCTGGATGTATGGACAGACTGGGGAATGAGATGCTGTAAGCAGAGCCATGGAAAGGCACCTGGGGGTCTGGGTTGATGGCAAGTTGAACATGAGCCAGCAGTGCCCTGGCAGCCAGGAGGAACAACCCTGTCCTGGGGTGTCTCAGGCACAGCATCACCAGCCAGGTAAGGGAGGGAGGGGATTGTCCCACTGTGCTCTGAGCTGGGGCAGCCTCACCTCGAGTGCTGGGGGCTGGTTTGGGCAATACAATATAAGAAAGATATTAAATTTTTAAAGAGCATCAAATGAGGGCAAAAGATCATGAAGGAGCTTGAAGGGAAGCCTCACTTAGTCAGTTCAGCCTGGAGAAGAAGAGACTGAGAGGAAGTCTCATCGCAGTCAGATCTTCTTCAAGAAGGGAAAAAGAGGGCCAGGCACTTTGTTGTGGTGTCCAGTGACAGGACCTGAGGGAATGGCCTGAAGCTGTTAGGTGATGTTGAGATGGTATTTTAGAAAAGCGTTCTTCAACCAGAGTGTGTTTGCGAATGGAGCAACTTCCCAGGGCGGTGGTCACAGCACCAGCCTGACAGAGTTCAAGTGTTTGGTCAAATAGAAATAAAACTATTTGTCTGTAGGACTGCGACATGAAAAGGTGTGAGGGCTAAACAAATCTCACACTGGACCCGTTTTGGATATGCTACTGCTCTTGAATTTCAAAATAGTAACCTTGATTCTCCTGTCAGCATCAAGGCGCCCCATCTGCTCATCCATTCACTGTTAGTAGCCACCTGCAATGGGAAGTTAAAATACCATACCAGTCTGTGCTGTGCTGCTATCTGCCTAATTTCATGCCAACAGCAAACTCAGGGATTTTTATAGGGACAAAATAATGCAACTGCTGCAACAACCACATGTTTTCCATCACAGGGGAAAAAAATAAGGTCAGTGTGGGCTTGAAGGGTTGTAAAGCTTAGTCTGCCTGAATTATTTTATGCTTGTGAAAGTTAAGCAGATGAGAAACACATTAAATAAGATGACAGAATTTAGATTATACCTCCTCCCCTCCTCGTGCCCCTTCCAAGTCCTTAGCTCAGTGGATGAATTCCTCCCCCCATTCCTTTTTCCCTTTTTTTTTTTTTTCAATTTGTTAAGATGCTGAAATCTGCTTTGTGTGATTTATGAAGGAACTTGAAGCGATTAGTTTCACAGTGCATGAAAATTCCTCAGGTTCAGAGGGATGTCCAATCTGTTACACCGTGAGCCGTTGACTGGATGAGAACATGAGCAGCTCGGAGCCATAAGGAGATTGTGTTGAGTTATTAAACACTTGTGGTAAAGCTGCTTATTGTTAATTCCCCAATGTCCTGCTGAAGTGATCGGATAAGATCAGATCGGATTAGATCAAAGAGCCTGGGAACCAGCCTTTCGAGCAGATTCATTTAATCAATAAAGAGGGTCTCCAAAGAGAGAGAGAGGCAGTACCAGGATCACCAGCGATTAGAGCAGGGAAAATAAGAAACAACAGATTATTTTTCTCTTATTTTAAAAATGCAATTCTGTAAGCCAAAGAATGCTTTTGTGCATGTATGTGTACGTGTGTGTGCAAAAAAAAAGCCAAAAAGGATATAAGTGCTCCCTTACAACTTCATTACCAAGCAGACAGTTTTAAATGAAGTATTTTGCAATACTTAATAAGTCAAGAGACTGTAGAAGTATTATTAAAGCAATCAGTACCATGAAATACCTACTGTGAAAAGAAGAACTATTAACAGCATTTCAGCAGAAGCAATTTTTGTTTTAATGATTCCTTAAGAATAAGGGATTCTGGGTGGCTTAATGTGCACAATTTCTGATCTTGCTTTCATCTAAAAGAAAAAAACGGGAACAAACCCCAATAACACTACCACCAACAACCCCCACCCACCAGTATTGCATCAAGATCAGAATGTATTAAATTAATAACAGTGGCAGATGTTGTGGAATGTGCATTGTTATAATACATGTAATTACAGTACAACTGCTGCCGTTAATGCTTGTACAGTGAATAGACTTGTGTATAATTACTTGCAAAGCCTTGCTAAATCTGTACTAAAAGCTAGAAGCTGTTAGTAAATGTTTAGAAAGTTAACCCACAGAAGCTGTTAGTAAATGTTTAGAAAGTTAACCCACAGTAAAAGGAATAAAAAAGGGAAATATGAAGAAAAAAGAATAATTCATTTTATCAAGGCAATGGTACAACTCCTTTCCCTTTCTAGAGAGCAGAATTTGGCCCAAAATTATTTGGAGAGAGGTTCACACCTCTTTCAAAGTTTATTAGCCCTAATTGTTTAATTAAAAAATTACATCTACTTTTACAGGTTGTAATTTATATTCTGAGTCAGATAAGGATACATATCTATAAATCCCTTCTATAAAGTGTAGTTTTCTGTCTAGATAGGCTGATGACTTTAGGCCCTGCGCACCTTTAGCAATTGTTAATTACTATGGGATGGTTTAACACTATTTTCCAAATCAGCATGCATGCATAAAATGACTGCAATCTAATTTGACATATTATCATTTACGATTATTGTCAGAGATAAATTAGATTGAACAGAAAATAACCTTCATCCTTAGCATGTTTTAGCTCTCAGAATTAATGTGATTTGGTGAACACATATAAATAAAAGTCTGATGAGTCCCTGCTGACTGCAGGGCCTGCTGGTACTGAAGTGTATCAATTTCATGCAGATGATGAATTCCTTAAGCATTCAATGATAATCATGCTTGATTTGACAAGACTTTCTCATGCTATTTTAGGGCCTTAATTTTCTGTGAAGTTCTGTCAAGTGTTCATCAAGCACCCACTTATCTCCCTATCTTAACCTGGCAGCCAATCCAAAGGTTGCCTACCAGTACCGCTACCAGTCCCAGTCCATTAATATTCCTGCCATGTGACTGTCCACGGAGAGAGGCCAATCAATGGTTGATTAACATTCAGGTCACATGATGCCCAAGGAGAGTAAATGAGTTACACAGTAAGACATCAAACAAATTTTCATCTTGAAAGAGTGATTGCTTTTTCTGCTGCTGTGATGTTTGTCAAATTCACTCTAGCCTTGTCCAATTAAGCTCCATGAGCTGAATGACTAATGAAGAGAAGGGAACGCTGTGCCAGCATGACAGCTATGAGAAGTATCACTGAATAAGAGCTGCTGAAGAAATTTTTTAAAATTAAAAAAAAAACCCCAAAAAACAAAAAACAAAACACCAAAATGATTGAAAAATCATGTCTGGATGACTGGTGTAATTGCTTTCAAATTTCAGATGCTGTTTAGAAGTCTCTAGTGAAAAATATAAATTGCATCATGCTGTTAGGGCATTTGTTTTCTGTCTAACTTTACAATGGGAAATGAGCTTGCATTTCCTGATAATAAAATTATTTTTGAGATTTTGAACAAATATACATTAACTGGATTATTGCCAGCAAATGTGCTAATGAACTTTCACAGTCTGCTAGAGACATACTGATAACAGAAGATCCCACTTTTAAGCATCAGCCAGTACAGATTAAAAAAATCCTTACTTTATGAAACTGAAAGGAAAAAAGAGAAAAAAGAAGATATTTAGCAGATGAAATGGAGGGCAGAATTGAGTGCTCTGTATTTTGAAACAAAGTAGCTTTTCAGAATATTGATTGAAATATTGTGTGAGATTCTTAAATAATTTGGCACAATTCTTTTTGCATCATTTGAGAAGCTGATCCAGTATGTAGGGTTTTTTTTAATTTAATTTTATTTTACTTTATTTTACTTTGGTTTATGGTTTTTATTTTATTTTATTTTATTTTATTTTATTTTATTTTATTTTATTTTATTTTATTTATGTCATTACTATATATTTATTGTTAAATTATTCCTAATAAATATTATTTATTAATTTATTTATATTATTAATATAAATATTATAAATTATAAATAAAGAAATATATTTATTGTTAAATTAAAACTGTTCAAGGAAACAAAAATAAATGTTTGAATACAAATGTAATCCTGTTTAGCAGAAAGCTTTTAAAATGGATATCTGAAACTACATTCTGGGACATCACTGAAAGTCTATTTAGTCAGAAAGTCAGAAATTGCATTTTAGTGCTGATACTGTACTAAATTCTGGTGATGTGTTTGGAGTAGAGACCCTATGACTAATAAAGCTTTCATCCAGTCACTGAAAGAAGTTACAGTCACCAAATGGATTACTGAAGATATGAAAGAGTGTCAGATCCTACTTATTAGGTTCTAGCATGAAATTAGTTATATTCCCAAGGCATTCTGAAGTAATATTTTCAAGCTGGCTTAATAAGGGTGTTAGAGCATGCCAATTAACTGGCAGCTGAAATAAACAGTAGTTGGAGGCATAAGACAGTATTTATATCTGCAAAGCTAATAACATTTTAAATGGGACTTCTTGGTACGGTGGCTCAAGGTGCTGGGAGGAGGCAAAATGTGGAACATAGTGTATTCAAAAGACTGTAAGTCAATTCTCAGCACCGCTAGTCAAGGATGGAGACTGCAAATAGAGAAGCAATGAATTTCTTAGAGTTAGTGAGAAGGAAGACAAGGAGACAGGGGGCTAGCAGTTCACTGAAGGTAGGAAGGGGGTGTCAAGTGAATACTGCTGAAGCAGCCTTTGGGGACTGATTTGACCAAGTGCCTGCCTTTAAGGCATCACAAGGGCACATGATGGAAGAGACCATGTAAAGGGATCAGGGAAGAAAAGTGAGAAACACATGGAAATAGCTATATGGCATACTGCTTTTGTGAGGCATTGTTCCTAGTAAAAGTAGCGCTGTAAACTTCAGAGATCAGTACTGCCTCGACATGAAATATTAGCTGTTAGATTACTGTTTTTCTTGTTCCTGCTGCAGCCATGCCACAGAGAATTCATAGGCTCTGAACCATTAGCTGCTCAAACGTTAACAAAGCAAAAAATGGTGAATATTGTTATAAGCAACACCACTTGCTGAAACATTTAAATCAACAGTGGAGAAGGTGTCTAACTTTCTGTCAGTCACATTAGGTGGTTATGAATAAAAGAGTATTCTACTTTCTGCATAACTTTGCATAATTAATAGTTTTTCATGCAAACTATTGTTTGCCTTAATTGTTGTTTCAACAGCTGTTTTCATTAAATTGTAAAGCTCTTTGTGTCTAATCCTTTGAGCTGCACTATTGATAACAAGAACGCACTGGAGCTAGCTTTAGAGGAAGAGAGTCCCTGCCAAGCTGGAAAGCAGTCATGAAGTTACTTGAGAAATAAGGCCCTACAGTGGGACTGGTTGTGTAGCTAATCCATTAGTCTTTTCAAAAGGACTTTGCTCTACGCCCTTATGGCTAAATTGACCCAACAACCTATCAATGCCTTTATTTGCTGAGTGGTTGTCCATGAAAGGTCTCCGTGCTGGATCCAAGCTGTAATCAAAGCCTCCATCAGTACCAGGGCCCTGATGACACAAATGGCCAAACTTTCAACGAGGCTGGCAGGTTTCCAGCCACGCCATTTTAAAGATACAAAGAGGCTGTGTTGTGCTGTGGAATTCATTTTCTTGTTTACTTCCTACAGAAACAAGAGCATAATCAGCACTCAGTGCATCGGATCAGACCGCTGAGTTGTTGACAGAAGCTTGGAGAGGCTTGCCAGCTTTCCACATGAAACACTGGCTTTCTTCTAATACACCCCCCACCGTCTGTGGCCCTGCCAATTGTAGCACATCAGAGCAACCATTGAGATAATGACCGTGAAGTCTCATGATACACTTTGATGAAGTGTAACATTTTTTAAAGGATTTTTGTCTGTGCCAAAATGATAGAGACAGCTGACTAAAAATCACCCCATCAAAATCAAGGCTGATGAACAGCAGGCAAAGACATGTGCTTCCACAGAGAAAAGGGAGGAGAATTTACAGCCAAAGACTCTCAATGACTATGTGCACCACAGATTCCTTTATTTTGCTTTTAAATGATCCTTTGTTTCAAATGAATGTATGTAACTTTGCCAAGAGAGCAATTTCCCCAAATATTTTTTTTTATTCCGCATCAAAAAATGAATCAGCATTTAGCATTTATAATGTTAAATAAATACCTTTTCTATACAAGCTAACTTTGTTCCTTAACAATTTTTTGCAACCTTGCAAAGTAATATTTTGAAATAGCTGGGACTTAAAACCTTCTCAGGCAATTTAAAATTGTCTAGTGGCAACTCATTGAACCAACTTAGCTTATGGTAAAACAATTGGAGATGTGTTTTCCAAGTAAACCACAGGCAAAAGAAACAGCAAGACAGTCACTTAGGCTTTTACCCTGCTTGCTTCAGCAGTCCAATATTTTTTGTAACAGGAAATTCATTACTAGCAATGGATTCATTTATACCCACCAGTGCTAAGTAGCCTGGTTTAGGAGTTTAGAGAAAATCTGCAGAATTTCTTGAACTGGCCATTTACTATGGATCTAGACCACCCCACTGTGCTGATGGAAGTGTGGTTAGGAGGTCTTTGAGCCAAATCAATTTGAGTTGGAATTTTCCCAGTGTATCACAGTTACATAAACACCTGTGCGAAATATCTTTGGGCTGAATTAATGGCATAGGGGTGTCGGTGGGGGAGGGCAAGAAAGGAGAGAAATGGAGAGGAAAAGAGAAAGCTGTTTTCCGTACTTTTCAACATGTCTTGCTTATAAAAAGTGGTCCTGAAGGCCTGTGTTTCAAACTGTCTTTACTGTAACCAATGCAAGAGCTCATGTATGCCTATTTTATTGTCTCCTCAGTACTGTAAGCCTAGAACAATGCTTTTTAAAGTCTCTTTTTCTCTCTCTTCTATAGTCAAAGTATATTTTTTTCCAAGCTCAAATATACACAGCATGCTGGAGATATACAGTGGCAAAGAAGGATGCAGTAGTCTTCTGGAATAGATAAAAAGTACTGGCAAGAGAACAAAAGTACAAACTTCACTTTGAACCCAGGTACACAGCATGCTGCAATCAACAGTGTTATAAGTGTGCAGAATTCAGCATTTTCCATAAGATAGACATAGAATACATGTAGGTTTTTCATTTAGTTCACATCCCATGCCTGACTTTGAAGAAAGAGGAAAAATTTGGAAGAGAACAAAAGTAGAGATGGGATTTATTTTGCAGTGGGAATTTGTGGATGTTTCAGCAGTCCTGTCTACTTTCCTAGAAATCCTTAGTTAAAGAGGGAGGCAGCATAAAACTTCAATGCAAAAGGATACTGCTTCCCATTATGACTCAATCTCTGTAGTAGAACAAAAAAATTTTGGCACCTTATTTTCTCTGGAGATAGCTCTTTGCTCTGCAGTCTTGATATAAAATAAGATAGACAGTATGTGGTTGCTTTTGGCATCTGGGGAAAAAAATGAATCAAATTTGAAAAGATTTCATGTGGTTTGTATGTAACAAAATCAGGTAGAAATCTTACTTTGTTAGCTTCTCTCCCAAAAAATATAAAGCAGTTCAAATTTGCCAAGCAGTGGCACAGACTCAATTGACACACTTGCAAGATTGAGCTTCTCTTCCTTTAAGTTTCAATAAACCAGTTTTTCATGCCTCTACTTCACTTACAATCATGTAACCTAAGGTCTAGGTTGAGCCTTGCAACAGGGATGTGCACTGTCCTTCCATGAACACATAGAATCACAGAATAGTTTGGGTAGGAAAGAACCTTTAAACATCACCAAGTCTGACCCGCCTGCAATGAGCAGGGACATCTAAAACTTGGTCAAGCTGCTTAGACCCCCCATCCAACCCAGTTGCTCAATGAATGCTTCCAGGGATGGAGTATCCACTATCTTTCTGGGAAACCTGTGTCAGTGTTTCATCACCCTCATTTTAAAAAACATTTTCCATATATCAAGCCTGAATTTACCCTCTTCTAGTTTAAACACATTACCCCTGCTCCTATCAGACAGGCCCTGCTAAAAATTCTGTTTCCATCTTTCTTTTAATTTCTTTTAGATGCAGCACTGCAGGTGGGGTCTCACTAGAGCAGAGGGGCTGAATCCCCTCCCTCACCCTGCTGCCCACGCTGCTTTTGATGCAGCCCAGAATACAACTGGCTTTCTGGGCTGCAAATACACATTGCTAGGTCATGTCCAGCTATTTGTTCACCAGTATGTCCAAGTTCTTGACATGGCTGCTCTTAATACCTTCCACTCACAGCCTCTATTGATAGCAGGGGGGTGCCCCAGCCCTGGTGCAGGATTTTGCATTTGTTCTTGCTGAAGGACCCATTTCTTAAGCTTTTTCAAGTCCCCCTCTGGAACTGCATCCTGTCCTTCATGAGCTTGATGTCATTTGTAAACTGCTGAGGATACACTCAATACCACTCTTTATCTCACCAATCAAGATACTAAACACATTTTAAGATATTCCCAGTACAGACCCCTGTGGGACATCACTTGAGGCTGATCTCCATGCGGATCTGGAGATCAGTGGGATACTGAGCCATTAAACTCTACTCTCGGGATGCAACAATCCAACCAATTGATATCCAGCAAACACTTTGTCAATCAAATCCATCTGTCTCAAATTTAAAGAGAAGTATGTTGTAGGGGACCATATCAAAGGTCATACATCAGGGAATCAGGAAGACTGCCTGAAACCTTTTCCAGTTACTGGATGTTTTGGCATGAATAACTGTCAAAGTCCATTTAGTCATGTTTGCTGGTGACTTGGTGAATGTTCTGTACACCCAGTGCAGGCATCCAAGCACAACCCCTAGTCATAAAAGATCAGAGTGCAAAGGTAAATCCACCCTCTTGATTTCTCGGAGGCAGAAGTCATGTGCAAGCTTTCACCAGCACATTCCAAATGCCTTGCCATCTGCTAACAGCAACAGGTCTTTTGACATTAGTATCACACTTGAAATACTGCATCTGTGGTGTGATGGCCAAATTTTCAATAATATGGTTTAGTGATGCTAATAGTAGAAGCACTTTCCTATCTTACATAAAAAGCTAGAGGATGCAAAGAAGTGAATCCAACATTAGAGAAAGTGCTGGGATTGCACATGGCATGTGTGTGTGTGTGTGTGTGTGTGTGAACACAAGTGAAACAAGAACTATTCATACAGTTTGAGAGTGTTATTTCCCATCTCCTTCCTGTTTTTTGAAAGAATGTTCTGAGAGTATTAATTTTGGAAAGCAGTTCAAACAATGAGGTTATTCAAGCTGGCCTTATTTTTGCTGGCTGGTGAATGCCAACACACATGAAATAGGTAAACTTTCAGCAGCCTGGATGGGAATCAAAATAATTAGAACACTTAAGAGATTTGTGCCTTAGAGGCAAAGGTTGTCATCCTCCCATGTCCATTTTCATTCACATATCACAAAACCGTAGGAAAGGGAGAACTGAATTAGGCAGTTTTGCATCTCTGAGTGGGCATCTGTCAGTGATAAACAATTTTGATGGAACTTTGCTGCAGGGAATATTCTACAGTAATATATTCCTAGCTGTACCAGTGAATTCATTCATTATGAATGCTAGCATAAGAAAGCTGAATGAAGTCAAGGGAAATGAAGAAAAGGTTGTGGGGAGAAGATAATGAAAGGAAGAGGTGGAGGGTGGGGGGAAAAACAGTTAGCAGTGTAGGCACATATGTTTCAAAGATTCTCAGATTTCCTGAAACTGAGCCTAACTGAAATGAGTAATAGTTAGAATTCAAACACAGTATCATGACAATCCAGGCATTTTGGAAACCACTTCCCCACAGAGCCCTTAAGGACTACTTGATGTTGAGGATTATGATTGGAGGAACTAACATCTGCTATATTCACCCAAAGCCACATATATGATTTAATTTTCCTCCTGTCTTTTAATTATGAAGATTTTACTCTTTCTTTTGTCATTTTGTTCCATTTGCTTATGTTTTGACTTGTGGAATCAGAGTAGGTCACATAAAAAAAGTAACAAAAAAATTGAATGCATTTGTTTGGTTTTTTATATAGTTTTCTTTGTATGAATAAATTCATATATTGGAAGAAGTTGAAATTCTTGAGAAGAAAATAATTAAGCAAGTAATGTTAAGTGCTTCCTACAAAAAAGACTGGCATCTTAACATATGATCTAAAATTAGTTGTGAAACCTATTGTATTCTGTGCTTACGAGTATACATGTAAGCCATGAAAATCTTAATATGAAATGAAGCAAAACATTCATGTGAAAATTGTTAATTTTTTATATGCATTGTTATTTATATTTTTTATTAATTAATAAATTTTATGCATGGCAGAAATAAGTAATTGGAAAGAATTACATGTTACTATCAAGTCAAGCAACAAATTCATATTTATTGATGAAAATGAAAATTATTTTCAAAAGTCAAGAAAATCTATGCTATCATATTTAAAGAGGGGAACAAAGTGTGTTCTTCTACCTTCCCAACCGCACTGCATTTGCCCAACAAAATACTGGGCTATTAAAAGTACAGTTTTGTAGAAAAAAATATGGTTTCAGGGATAAGTTCTTTGCATTTACCTTGTAATCTACTTAAAACCTGTGATGCAAAATACAGCAAACGTAGAGCAATGAAGAAGACTTTAATGCCTTTTTTGCTGCCTTAGAGGAAGAACCTGGTAGGTATAAGTTGTACTAACTTGATCATCTCTCATGGTATAACTTCTTATACACTATATAGAACATTTTATAACTAAGTAATAGATGATATTATGACATTAATATTAAAAACCCCAAGCATATGGAGATCAGCAATATCAAATTGTTTTATTCATGGATGATGTAATGATATTTGAAGAAGGATGAGAAGAAAATTTATTTTCTTCTATTTAGTCATTTTTTGCACAAATTCCATTTACATATAAAAATTTACATCAAAGAATGTCACTGAAGTCCCAACTGGCCAATACTTTCTGCATCATCTAAAAGTAAAAAATTCTGCTGAGGTGTATGCTTATACCTCCTCCTCCAGACTATCAGCATCTATAACCATTCTAAACAGTCACCATGGGACTTATTAGAGAATGTCAGTGACTTGGATCTTTGTGACTGTGGTAGTGATGGGTTTTTTTAATTTGCTTACTTAGTCTTACCTCAGTATTAATAATTTTAATATTTTTCATAGTTAAACTGGAGGTTCTAGCAAAGGCAAAGGCACTTTCACCAAGAGAGAACCTAAACCTTCATCTCCCTGACTGAAGGAAGTTTTAGTGGTGCAAAGTGGACCTATCAGCAGCATCAGACTCCAAGACAACATTTTTAACAAATCATCCAATTGCATACATAGGAATAGTGGCCCTTGGCTGAATGCAATGAACAGGTTGCTGGGATCCAAAGAGAGCTTACATTTCATATACACTAAAAACTCCCTTAAGATACAGTGAGAAAGATTATTTGCTTTTGTACTCATTGCACTGGAAGATTTTTAGCTGCCACGAAAGAAATGAATTTTTCCTTCTTGTTCTATATTTTTTTAAAAGTTATTTTTCTCTGAAGAACTGTTGGCCTCTGGCAAATTCTGAGTTTTAAAATACAGTGTCAGTAAATTAAATTCTGAGCCCACTGAAGTCAGCTGAGTTTTTCCATTGAAATCTGCAGAGGCAGGATTTTGTCTACTGTTTGGAAAACATTGCTCGCAGCAATCAGATAGCAACCATTGCTGACATCTAGCAGAGAAAACACTTAACTACTCAACTGTCACTAGCACTCAACTGTTGCTTCTTCTGCCTGCACAGACACCAGGGTTTTGTGACTAAAACCAAGCAAGTGCTCAGACATAATCTGTGCTCAAATTAGCAGAAATCATATGGCCAAGTCCTTTCTGAACTTGAGGTTAAGGGCCATTACTTCCTTATATTTTCTCCTTCAGTGAGATGCATTAAATTGGACAAGGACAGAATCTGTTCAGCACAGTAGAGTAGGGCTTAAAAGTCTCAGAACAGGCTTCAAATATCTACTGGTATGGTGAAAAGCATGAGCATTCTTGTGCAAAGTTATATAAACATGGTCCTTGCTTTGGAACATATATCTAAATAGATTAGCTTTGACAGGATAGCTCAAATACTTAGAAGAAATCTATCTTAGTGAGATTCCTTTATTGCCATTAAAGGAAAAGCACAAAATCCAGATAATTTCACTTTCCTTTATAGTACCAGAACTGGAAAATGCAAGAAGATATTAATGAGAGATTCAGATTCAGGAAGTTGTGGAAAGTGTGGCTTGTTTATGTTGCTTTTTCACCTTCTTGTTTTGTACTTTGTCTACTCTTCTTCTTAGGCAAAACATCTAGTCTCTGTTTTTGCTGCACTATGGCCTCTAGGGGCTCATAGTGGTTTTTTTAGAGCATGTTCTGTGTATTGAAAGCATTCTGTGAGAGAACGATTGAAAAAGTTTAGTGAGAGGTCTTTTAAACTTAGTGAATATGGGGATCCTTATCCATAATGCTCAGATTAACAATGCTGCTGGTTTTTACATCATTTGTCCTTGAGGAATCCTATATAAACTTTGGTTGCTGTGAGAGCTAACGATGCACAGAAACACCCTGCAAAGACAGAAGCCCATTTTTATGAGGTAGCTTTCTGTTTTAGAGAGTACTGTGTGTTGTGTGAAGTGATTATTTAGAGATTCTACGAACCCTGAAGTAAAATGATGAAAAACATGGGTTTCCTTCAAGAAACTTCTTTAAATTTCAGTGGTTACATATGAATTTGTGACCTTCACTAAAAACTGGATATGTTTTCAGTAAAATAAAATTATATTCTAAACTTTAAATCAATATTCAAACTTGATTTATGAAAATTTGCTTTGCTTCACATTTCTGAGGCCCTAATCCTATTGTGAAGTGTTCCGTTTTCTTGGGGTTTTTTACCATTTATTTTCTAATTAAAAACCTTATAGAACTAAAAAAAGTTTTATTAGTCCATATGTGCAAATATATATCTGTGTGAGTATGGGGACAGGTAAATCACTCTGACAATGTACATGGCTTTAAAACAAAGAGATTTTTGTAGTAAGCAAACTTTGGAAGTCCTGAATCTTCAGCTCATAGTTAATTTGACAGTGGAAATGTGATTCTTTAATATGGGCTGCCCTGTCTGCATGAACTGTGGAAGAAACATCTGTGTCTGTGAAGCAACTCACCTCTTGGTTAGATTTCCACTGGATTTAACTTATCTAGCAGAGTTAGGCTTTTAGATCTTTTCAGCTGTGGATTAGCTTCACAGCTGGGCAGTATGCTAAAGTTTGGTAAAGGCACCTGTCACTGCCATTCAGTTAATGGCAAAACTGTGACATTTTTTCACAGGAACTGGATAATTTACTCTTTATACTGTGATTAGTCTGATGTTAGGTACTGTGCTCTGAGAAAAATCCACTGTTTATTTACACTAGAATTAATATTTCAGTGTTTAATAACCTTTCATTAAACCCCATGCATTTCTCTCATCTTTTGCCTTGTTCTAATCAAGTATAAATTGGTACAGTACAGTGTTTATCTTCCTAACTGCAACTCACTCAACAGAAATTAAGTGATTGCTTTCCTTTGTGATTTGTAAGCTCTTCCAGGCATAATTTTGATTTCTGCCAACCACTCAAATTCATTTGTTAACATAGCTCCTTTTGCAACATAACTATTGATTTAGAAATTCCCAATTAGAGAATGTGCATCCCTTTTATTTTATATTGAATGGGAATGTAGAGTGACTAATGTGCTGAAATCATAGCATCAGGACATATAATTAATTAACCTATAATGACACTATTCATCTACATCAGGAGAGACAGAGAGTATTTCTGTTGACTCAGACCTTTGACCACTGGCAAACAGTATTCCATAGATTTTCCTCAGTCACAGCATCACATTTAGCAATGGGGCTCAGCATCTTGTGTCTGCAAGTCTAAATTTTTTGACAGAGGTTCAAAAAGTCCTATAATATGTACTCTACTGATAGATAACAGTTTAGCAGAAAAATCTTGGGGGGCATTTTTCAATAGTCGATGAGTACATGACAGGTGGGATGGAATGATAGCCAGTTGGCTTAAACCATCTAAAAGGTCATTAATTTGCACCTCCATTAAAAAAAACTTGGTCCACGATACCAGCTCTGTAAAGGACTAAGGACAGGTTAAAAAATGAAAGAACTAAAAGAATGTCATTCTATCATTCTCTCAGTTGCAGGTTTTCTTACATATTGGTACAAGAAATTTCCTTTTGTTGATGTTCATTATTCTATGTCTACAAAGAATCTTATATTCTCTGGAATTGATTATTTTAATTTCCCATTATCTGGTCTTTGTGCACATTAGATATTATTTTGTTCGTGTAGCTTGAGGCTAGTTTCAATTTGAGGAATGGCTATTAACAAAATGCAAGACTCCAATAGCTGCTTTCCTTGAAGTTTCATTCTGAAGGGAAAGAGAATTATGCTAATGTGAACAGCTTTACCTAGAGCATCAAATCTGGCTTGGGAGATCAGGTATGAAAGGCCATTTCTTTTGCATCTAATTTTCTGGGAGAGATGTTTAATTAGGAAAAAGAACTTAAGTGGAATCTACTCTTTTGCATCTCCTTTCCAAGGAGAACAGAGGCAATCTAACAAAAATAGGTTAGTCCTCTCTCTTGGTTTTGAGTTTGGTTTTGTATTTGTTTTGGTTTGGTTTGGGGTTTGGTTTGGGGTTTTTTTTTGTTATTTTGTGTGTGTGTTTTGTTTTTATTGCTGTTGTTGTTTTATTTTGGGGTTTTCTTAATAGTTTATATTTTTAATTCAGCAGTGATTGTACTGTTACAGATATTGAGGGGGGGACAAACACACTAGATAAATGGGACTACTTCTCTGGAAGCATGTTAGGGAGGTGTACTCTCTGAGAAAGTTTTAGGAAGCACAGGTGAGGGTACACTGATGGTATTCATGGAGCGAGCTAAGCAACAGGACATGCTCTTTGTGGTGGCTCCAGAAGTCCAAGCAGAGTACTCTGAGATAACTGGCTATATTTTCCTGGCTATCTTGATTGTGAACAAGGACTTAGAAGGGAAAGCCTGGTCACTGGCAAGCCTCCATCTTTCTCCCGTGAGATAGGACTGAAAATTGACTACATGAAGCTTTTCTCTAAATGGCACAACATGCAGAGATTTGAGGCACTTGAAATTAATCTAGTAACGCTGACACATGACGCAACACTTTAGTTCCCATAAGTCCCCTGTTTTGGTAGACTTTTTTTCATATTTCTCATTTTTGAATGTTAGTTTGCCATTAGAGAAAATCATATTCAAGTAGGCTGATATGAAGTATTTCATTACTTTTTGCTGCACTACACAGTTTTGTTACTTCATAAAATACCTTTTGCTGTTATTTTGAATAATAAATTTAAGGAGGGGGACACTCACTTCAGGTTTTCCTCCTATACTAACGTACAAGCTTCTTATTTAGGAAATCCAATCTGAGTTTGAATATTTTAACAGGACTGTGTTATCATATTATTTGTCTAATAGTTACTAATTTAGTGAAATCATTATCAGCCCAGCAAACAGAGTTCAAGTAAAGGGAACTGCTCCATCTAGAGTTCCATCTTGTGCATAAGCTGATTAAATATTTTAATCAATGACTTTTCTGGCTGTCATGGCCTGCATCATTAGCTTTTTCTGACTTTATTATTTAAATAATTTAGGAATAATAAATCTATCAATAACTTTTAAAAAAATTGTGTATGTGATTTGGTAATCTCAAACTATTTATAAATATCTGAGGGAAAAGTATGCACATAACAAAATATAACTAATTTTGCAGTTTACCACAAGAAGAAGTGTTTTCCAGAGGTGAAGTGCTCAGATTCTACTTTAAAACATGAAGATGATGTTCCTGTGATTATTATTCCTGTGATGATTATTCCAGTAACTTTATCAAAGCTAATCTAAATCCAGCACAAATTTCTGCAATTACTTATTTCACAAATAAATTCCAGTGGGAAAGAGTGCAACAGCATATAAAGGTATTACCAAAACCTATACTGAAATATACATACATAACTTGCTTTTAATTTATTCAAAGTTTTTTAGGTTTTGTATTCAAATGTCTTCCCTGTATTTGCTTTCTGATTTGCTTTATTTTGCTCAGGTGCTGAGACAACAGCAAACAATTATTTTTAGATTTCTGCTCTCACTTACCTCTGCTCAATATGTTTTTCTCTTCCCTTTCCTTTTCTTCCAGTGCATTTTTCAAATTAGATAGTCAAAACTGAATGCATTCACTAAAGTGAGAACACTGGTAATTGCGCTTGAATTAGTAAAATCTTGTGCAATGCTGCATCAAGGCAATAATTTTAGAAGATGTCTTTGTACAAATCAAAAACCCAGTAGGTAAAAAAGATCCTGCTAGAGAAGAACCAAATAAAAATATATCAGTGCTCACTACATGTTGCGAAGTGAGGGCTGGGAAAGCGTGAGGCTAATGCCAGCCAAGCCATGACAGCCACCTTTCTGCCTGCTGTCAGCCCATGCAAACAAGACGTGATCTAAGCTGATTTAGCCCAGTCAAGCTGAACTGAATTACTCTGCAGCTGCAAAGAGCTATCTGTGTGTGAGCAGTAACCACAGAGTAGCTACAAATGAGAGCTTGTTTGCATTTGTCAATCACAGTGCTAAGTACAGCAAAGGCAACTTCTTTGCTGAGTCAGTTCTCCTGTTGTGTGTGCTGCTCTGCCCTCACCACACTGCTGCTGCTGTCCCTGGTTTAGAGCTCACTTCTATCAAAATGCGACACAGCAGTTCCCCAAATCCTGTGTCTCCTGGTCTGTCAACCTTACTTTATTTTGTCTTATCACAGTGTGACTGGGCTTAAAGATAGAGCTCTGAGTCCATTCTCGAAGTGGGTCTTAGTAAGGTCCAGAAATAAAGTGGAAAAAAACCTATGTGAACTCTCCTCAGTGAGATAGTAGAAGATGAACCATAAATACACCTACTGTAATAAATCTAAATTTTAGGGCCTAAATTTTAGGGATATCAAGCAGAGAGATATCAAAGTGTCTGTTCATTTTTCCAGATGCTCAAGGCCTAATACTAGTCAAAGTGATTATTCTAAAACACTGTACACAATGTTATTAATAGTGAAGATATCTCTGCTTGGATTTGTAAACTCTTGAAAAGATATACATGAGATATACAATTTGAAGTGGCACAGCACTTCTTATACTTTTTAATCTTGTTCTTAATTGGACTCAATGAATTGGATATGGATGCTTGTGCTGGTTTTAACACCAGTGGGAAATCAAACTCCAAGTAAGCCATTCCACTTCCCCTGTCCCTTGTGGTAAGGGAGGGACAAAAAATAGAAACTATGGGTTGATATAAAGATTTACTAAAAGCACAAAGCAATGGAATAAGACACATGTAATTACAGCAGCAATATTAATAGAAAAAATTATATATATATATATATATATATATGTAAAACAAAAGATGTTTTACCCTCAAAAATGTATTCATCACTGGGAACAAAACAAGTTGAAAAAAAGTCATCACAAGATGACTGACAGCTCCTTCAGGTCGATGTGGTTTTCCCAGACAGAGGCACTGTGGTGACTACAATGGTGCTAAACTCTGCTTCTTCTGTGTAATCAGGACAATGCCCCATCCATACCCACTGAATAAATAGGGGATGCCACATCCCTTGAAGTCTTCAAGGCTGGGTTGAATAGGTCCCTGAGAAACCTGATCTAGTGAAATATGTTCCTGCCCACAGCAAGCCTGTTGAAGCTAAACAATCTTTATTTAATGTGCCTTCTAGCCCAAGCCACTCTGTGATTATGTGACTCTATGAATTATACCCCAGGCAAGCAATTATCTGACCAATCTTTATAATCTTTCCAAATACAAAATTAAAAATGCCTTAAGCTTTGCTTCTCTCTCTCAGGGTCATTGGCTAGTAAAACAGCATGCAGACCAATCAAGATGAAATAGCAAAGATTCAACCAAAGACTGAAATATGCAGGTTGTTCTTCAATGTTTCCATGGAATATTTATCTGGAAATGGCAGCCTGTCTATTTTATATGCTGAGTAAAAATCAAGTATTAATTTTATTTCATTAGACATTTTCTAATGCAAGAGTAGGTAAGTGGGAATTCCAGAGGAATTAAGAGAAAGAGAAAATCCACCCTGTTTAATTCTCTGTTAAAACAAACAAACAAACAAACAACCCCCCCAAAAAACCCTCAGAATGTTCATGTTTTTCTTGCAATTATGTTCCTTCATGAAGGAACATATACAAATCAGTAACCAGGAGAAAGTAGGAAAAATTAATATGACTCTTTAACGGGACTGATAGAACAGTGAAAATCATGCTTTAGATACCCAGGCAAATAGCAGCAGCCTGAAGTTATTTTTTTTTCTTCTTTTAAATTTAGCTTACTCTACACTAAATCAAAGTACTGCCTGGAAAAATGCCAGCCTGTGGTCTTTTACAGATAATGTCATTGATGTTTCAAAGAACTTTTGCAATAAGACACAAAAATTATTTGCATTTTAGCCGACTTGTATTATATTTGCCTTATGAAGTAGTGCCACAAGTGAAGGAAAGCACTCACACACTGGTCGCAGTATATTGCCAAAACTGTTCTGAGGAACCCAGCTGGCAGGCTGGGCTTCTTTAAAGAGCAAAATAGAAAGGTTTGTGTAAGAAAGAATCACATAGGCACAAGAAGAATCTGTGAAGTTGCTTGCAGTTGTAAAATATATCTGGTTTCCTGGCTCAGAGACAAGGTCCAGGTGAGGTCCAAACTGCATTGTCCTGCTGGGAAAATACTGTTTCCCCTGAAAACAGGCCACAAGATTTTTGAGAATATGTTCAAATAGACTGGAAGCTCCCTTACCAGATTAAATGTCTAGTTTATAAAGAATACTTAAGGCTTGACTTAGCTCCAAAATATATCCACTTCAACCATCCTATCATTCCACAAAGCATCTACTTCAACTTGACACTGTGATAGATACAGGGCACATTTTGAAGTGACACTTTTCAGTAATTTAGTTCTAAATAAAGTCATTATTATGGGCCGTGAACCCAGGAGGGAAGTTCACTGCAATTTGATCCTCCTCTACTAATTGAATTATTTTTTTCCAACTGTTCATTTAATCTTTGATACTTCTTTTGACATTACCAGTGGGTGGGGAGTGGAGCCTTCTCCCCACTCAGGGACAAATAAGCTTTTCAAATATATTTTACAGTCAGTAGCACATTCTCTAGTAATAGCCAACAAACATACATAAAAAGAAGTGGAAGTGAGCCTGAGGAAGTACAGGCATGGGCTGTATTCAATCTCTGGGTCACAAGTGCCCCAGTCTTGTGGTTCATGGTAGAGAAAGAATTATTGATGATTGCTACTGATTGGGCTACTAAACCTAAAAATTAATCCCACTTCGAAATCCACCACATTCTGTAGGTAGGCAAGCTAATAAAATAGAAGTGAAGGAAATGTACAATAGGTGAATGCATCTACAGTGGGCAGCTGCAGTGCAATTATCAGTTGAATTAGAGTGTTCATCTGCTGGAAGGTGGGAGGGGTGCGCAGAGGAACCTGGGCAGGCTGGATCAACGGACCAAGACCAGTGGGATGAGGTTCAATGCGCAGGGTCCTGCCCTTGGGTCACAACAGCCCCATGCTGGACCACAGGCTGGGGGCAGAGTGGCTGGAAAGCAGCCTGGATGAAGAGGACCTGGGAGTGCTGGTGGCACCAGCTGAAAATGAGCCAGTGTGTGTCCAAGAAGGCCAATGACATCCTGGCTCATGTCAGAAGCAGTTAAGGCCACAAATACCTGGGCAGTGATTATTCCTCTGTACTCAGCACTGGTGAGGCAACACTCTCAATTCCTGTGTTCAGTTCTGGACCCCTCAATTCAAGAAAGTGAGGTGCTGGAGTATGTCCAGAGAAGGGCAAGAGAGTCGTCTGAGAGTCTGAAGCACAAGTCACATGAGGAACGTCTGATGGAGGTGGTAGTGTTCAGCTTGAAAAAAAGAAGACTAAGGAGAGACTTCATGGCTTTTTCCAGCAACCTGAAAGGAGGGTGTAGCAAGATAGGGATCAGTCTCCTGCCAGGCAGCCAGTGACAGAACAAGAAGAAAAGGTTTCATTCTGTGCCAGAGGAGGTTTAGGAAGAATTTCTTCACTGAAAGAGAGGGATTAAGGATTAGGAGAAGGTTAAGGATTACAAAGGGCTTCCCCAGGAGGTGGTGGAGTCACTGTCCCTGGAAGGGTTCAAGAAGTGACTGGACCTGCTACTAATTGCTAGCATTTGGTTGACGTGGTGGTGTTTGGTCAAGGGTTGGATTCAATGATCTTGAAGGTATTTTCCAACCTTGTGGGTTCTGTGATTCTACAATAATATTCCCCTTACACACTGCGAAGAAGATGAAAATGTTTACTGAATGTGTGACCAGATACTGTTTTAAAATAAGTGAATTGCCATAAAGAAAACACAAGTTATAAGCAAAAGAAGTGCATATTTGACTCAGTATTGCATGACTATTCACACCAGAGGCAGAGGTTCAGAGGTGGGGAACTGTCACTGGGAATGTGCTCACGGGTGTTGTCAGGAGGACCCCAAGCCCGTTGTGGCTCAGAGTAAGCTACTGCCATATTAGCTCTGCAGAGCTACCACACACATGTCGGAGCCCAGGACACTCCTCTGACTGTCCTGGATGATTTCAGACATGGGCAGAGGGCTAGAAGACCTTGGCATGGAGTTAAAAACTCCTGTGCCTTCGATTTTAGTCCAATGGAGAAATTACCATCTCTGTGAGGATTTACAGGCCACAAGAATTTGAGTAGAATGATAGTTAATTTGTCACAGGGTGAAAAGTAGAATTTTGGGGCTTTTAGAATGGGAGTTCAGGGGGCAAGATGGAGGAATGTGGGTGTGTCCTGTCCTTCTTTTTGTTCTTCTTGTCCTCCATCTTCTGCTGTGATGGTGGCACTTTCTGGTTGGTTTAAAGTAGAGACGGACTGTCTAACATAGGTGATAGGTATTGGAAAGTTATTGTAAATACTGTACATGTAGTTTTTAGTATAAAAGTAAACACGACCCTGAGGGTGGTGGATTGTGCCTTGGACTTGCTGAGGGGATCTCTTCTAGTCAGGGAAAGAATGTAATAGATAAGGAAAAATAAACAACCTTGGAAAACAGAAGAGACACTCTCAACTATTTCTTCGATCACGGGGCTGAGAGAAAAGGACTTTCTAAATCTCGGGAATCATCAAAACCATCAAAAAAACCAGGACACACTTGTGGTTTTGTCAACACAGCTTCACAGTGCAAGGTTGCAGTTTATGTATGCATGGTATCGCCAACTCATTTTTAGCGTATTGTCAGTTCATCATGTTCATAACTAGTTCTGTAATACACTGAGGTTCTTTGAAACACCAGATTCATATACAATGCGAGAAATATCTGTTATATTGACAACCATAGCTTAAAAATAGAACAGGTTAGTATCTTTCTATGTTTATGAATAAAAGCTCAAAAAGCTAGTGTCAGAAGTTACAAGTCAAAAAATAAGAAAATATATTCAATTAGTTATCTACAAACCTAAGAATTTTTAAGTTGAATTTATTTTGGAGTATCCTAAGAGAAGGGTAAGCAATATAAAATGAAGTAACATTTAATTAATTGCAGTTCTGGATTCATTTCCCTACATAAAATAAAGTAAAAAATAGTTGATATCTTTCTTTTTACATTCACGAATTTCTGGGACTTTTAAGGCAATTTAGTCTGACATGGATTGGATAGGAAATGAGTGTCAGTCTCACCCTTTGAGCAAGGATAACAAACAATCTACTACCAACATTTTGCACACCATTTTTAGAAATGTTACATTTTAAAATGTGACATTTTTAGAATTTGCTCCAAGCTGCTATACAGTTGCATTTATGCATCCTAACTTAGAGCACCTGTTGCACATACCAAATTTCACATTTATCTGTTCACAACCCAAGACTGCCAGTCTTTGAACAGCCTCTCTAGTGTAAAAGAAGACTGATGAAAATGCCTGCAAGCAATTAGCGGGACTCTCTATTCATAGTGTCAGCAACATCAATTTTCTCATTGCTAGCAGAAAAACTGAGTTTGATGTAAACTGAAGAGGAACTGTGATTGCTCAGCCTTGCACTAAATGGACCTTAAGAGTATTATTATTATAACCTTGGCATATGCGTCAAAGTCCCTGTGCAAGACAACTGTGAACGCAGTACTAGATTTAAATAAATGTCATACTTCCCAATGTCAGTTAATCATTTTGCAGATCCTTGCAGTGCTGCTTATTGTAATGTGTTTCAGCAACAGCTAAAATTATAAATTCATGCCTCCCACCTTTTATTTGAAATATGTCAGTCATATTGTAGACCTTGAGTTTGAAACTCTGGTGTAGTCATCTCACACAAACTAGTCTGAGTCACTTGTACCATTCAGGAAAAACAAACACATGTATTGATGCTGTATGTTTGAAATGTTTAAACTTGTCATCTTAAAGCAACTGGTAGCTACTGGTTTACAAGAAAATAATGAAAAATTATTTTAAAAAACCCAAACAGCAAACCAACTGCAAAAGTTGTTTGTTGGACAAATAGAACAATGTAGAATTTGATTTATAAAGATGACATACCAGTGATCCCAGGAGGCCAGATAACATAAATTCAAGTGTATCAAGCCTGTAATACCAGATTTTTTTAATATTTGTAAAATTCTGTGCACAATACTGGCATAATCAGACTCTCATTCTTGGTATTCAAATCAATAAAATGAAAATTAAGGGTATTCTTGAGTCTCTGTACTGGGTTGGCATGGCCGAGTTTTGGTAATGATGGGACTGTAGGTGTGGCTTCTGTGAAGAGATGCCAGAAGCTTCCTCCATGTCTGGCAGAGCCAACCCCTGACAGCTCCAAAGCTGGGTATTCCTCTGGCAAAGGCTAGGCCCAGTCAGAAATGGTGGTAACGCCTCCGTGGTAACATATTTAAGAAAGACAACAGAACCCCCCCATTATTGCTCAGATATAACTGTGGCCAGAGAAGCGTGGTGTGAGAACATTCGAGAAGAACAACCCCGAAGACACTGAGATCAGTGAAAGTTCCATTTCACCATGGTGCAGCAGCTGTGCCCCTGCAGCCCATGAGGACCACGAGGATGCAGAGATTCACCTGCAGCCCATAGAGGAGCCCTAGGCTGGAGCAGATGGATGCCTGAAAGGAGATAGAGATTCCATGGGAAATTTGTGCTGGAACAGGCTCCTAGCTGGGACTTGCAGACCTGTGGAGAGAGGAGCCCATGCTGGAGCAGATTTCCTGGCAGGATCTGTGACACTGTGGGCAACCCACACTGGAGCAGCCTGTTCTTGGTCCTTGAAGGACTGAACCCTGAGGAAGAGTGACCCAAGTTGAAGTAAAGAAGTTTGTTAAGAACTGTTGGATAGACTCACATTGGAGAAGTTCATGTAAAACTGTCTCCTGTGTGAGGGCTCCCACACTGGAGCAGGGGAAGGATTCCCCTCACAAAGCAGGGAGAAATTATGTGTAATGAACTGACCATAACCCCCATTCCAACCTCCATGCACCACTGCAGGTAGAAGGCAGAGCTGAGAAGGAGAGAGGTACGGGAGGAAGGTGTCTTTAAGACTTGTTTTTACTTCTCATTATTCTGTTCTGATATGATTACTAAAAAACTCAGTTAATATTTCTACTTCCAGCCTGTTTTGATTGTGGTGGTATTTGGTGAGTGATCTCTCCCAGTCTATATCTCAACTCATAGACTCTACATCTTCTCTTCCCTGCCTAGTAGCAGAAGGGAGGGATGGAGACCAGACAGGGTCAAAACACTACTGCCTCTTTAACCATCTATTGCTAATGTTTCATTTTGACAACATTCTGAACCAAACCCTTCAAAAACATGTCTGGGTAACTGAAGTATTAACACAAAATCAGCTCAAAGTGATGATGCATTTGCCTAACACTGTCTATCATGCCTTTAAAATGTATGAGAGAAGGTAAGTGAAGAGCTGTGAAGGAAAGAACTACCAGAACTTCCCAGCTCCACATGGGGACAGAGATTGTGAAAGATATGGTCTCCACAGAGATTAACAGTTCAAAATACTGCTTGTATCCACCTTCATTTTAACTTTTGGTTATGCAATCTGAAATAGAAAGAGCAAAACCTGATACAGTTGTACTCTCTTCCACTCAGTCCTGATATTACCCTCCTTTCAAAGAATATTTACTATCATTTCACTGGAGCTGGACATGAACTAGTGTCCAGAGAGCTCTCACCTCCAACTGAAAAAAGGCCTGGAAGATTGCTTCGTTATTCCTTTCAGGAGTTTTGATCTGTACAGGGAAATTGCCTGAAGTAGGCAAAATTACCTATCTTCCAGTATATTGTAAAATACAAAACATCTTCTTTTTTTCTGGAGAGATAATTGAGGTAGCTACAACTTAAAATAACAAAGTGATGATTCTTCAAGAAAATGCTTTCCAAGGAGTGAATTTAAGGTAGAAAATTCCAATAAGAAATATGAATCAAACCATATTAACTCTGTCAAACACAGGCAGAGTTATAAGCACATTTAAGACAAAACCAGCCAGTATTCAGGAGGCCTAAAAAGTTGCTTCCCACTAAAGTGAGTATCCATCATCTCAAGTTTGATGACTCACAAACTGGTAAACTGTTTTCTGGCTAATCTGCAGCATAAATCTTGCCCTGCTTCCCTTTGTATACTGCTGAGTAAGAAAGTATATGTATCTTTTTTTTCTGTATAGTTTTGTAAATCAAGACAGAATCCAAATTTGCTCAGACGTGCAGATTTTGGTTTTTGAACTATAATTCCAGGGGATTTCAGTATCAATTTCTGTGAAAAAAAAATTATGTGAGCAAAACCGTGCCCTCTTATTTTTGCAATAGCTAGCAATGTTCATTCACTTTTTTTCCTTCTTCTTTTTCTTCTTTACCTGTTACAAGCAGACAAAGCTCTCTCTCAAAAATTCTTATAGATTTATGACAGATAAGAACTGTGATCAGAAAGGGTGAATGATTCCACTGAATTTTGATTATCTCATCTTTTCGTGTGTATGAAATAAACTGTAATCTGAACAGAGAAAACTATACTTCTTTAAAAGATTTTCTTCCTTGAAAATTGCTTCTTCACATGAAGTGTATAAAAATAAAATGATAAGATGTAAATTTTCAGTCACAGGATTTTTTTCTCTTATTTAGTATAATTTGAAACTAGTATTATTAATGACTTATACGAAGTATGTGGTGATTTCTTCCTGGTAGAAGTTGTAACAATTTTTTACGCTGATTATTAGTGACAGACAGAATCACAGAATCAGTCAGGTTTGAAGGGACATCTGGTCCAACCTCCCTGCTCAAGCAGGGTCATCCCAGAGCACTTGGCACAGCGTTGTGTCCAGGCAGTTTTGGATTATCTCCAGTGAGGGAGACTCCACAACCTCTCTGAGCAATCTCTGCCAGTGCACAGTCACCTGCAGAGTTAAGTTCTTTACCATATTTAGGTGGAGCTTCCCTGTGCATCAGTTTCTATCCATTGCCTTTTGTGCTATTGCTTAGTACCACCAAGAAGAGCATCCCTTCAGATTTGCCTTCAATTGACAAGATACTCTCTCAGTCTTATCTTCTTGAAGTTGAACAGGTCCAGCTCCATCAGACTTTCCTCATACCTGAGCAACTCCAATCCTCCAACTATTTTTAAAGCCCCCTGTTGGACTCTCTCCAGGAACTTCATGTCTCTCTTGTCCTGAGGATCCCAGAGTTGGACACAGCACTCCAGATGTGCCTCATCTGGGCTGAGTAGAAGGACAGGATCACCCCCCTTATCCTGCTGGAAATGCTCTTTCTAATGCACCCCAAGACACCACGGGACTTCTTGGCCACCAGGACACACTGCTGGCTCAGGGACAGCTTGTTGTCCACAAGAATCCCCAGATAGAGGTGCTTTCCAGCAGATCAGCCTCAGGCTGTGCTGGTGCCTGGGCTTATTGCTCCCCAGTTCAGGACCCTGCATTTGCCTTTACCAAATTTCACAAGGTATCTTTCTGCTCATTTCTCCACCCCATTGAGGCCTTTCTGGAGGGCTACACTCTGGGGCATGCCACTGCTCCCAGATTTGTGCTGTCAGTGACCTGCTGAGGAGGCACCTCTCTCCCTGTCCAAATCACTGCTGAACAAATTAAACAACACTGATCCCAGTATAGAACTGCTGGGGGACACCACTCGTGTCAGGAAGGAACAGGCTTCCAACTAGACCCTGTGCCACTGATTATGACCCTATGATATCTACTGTTCCACCAGTTCTCAAGTTATCCTACTGTCCACTCATTCAGGCCACACTTCCTGAGTTTGCTTATGAGGTTGTTATGAGATACCTTGTCAAAATCCTTGCTGAAGTGCAGTTGCACAACCATACAGGTTGTTGCATCATAATAGAATACAGTCAGGTTGGTGACACAGACAAACAAAGTTAGATGGAAGGCGTCTCATAGCCAAGAGCAATTTTATAGTCAATGAAACCAAATGGAATTAAACAAAATCTTCTTGTACTTCAATTTTGCGTTTGACTTGTTTTCACTTTTTCTCCCCATTTGCTTTTTAAATCAAAATATTTATGTTTAAAGTAGGTCTGTGATGCCGATAGCTAAAAATAAACTAGAAGCAGTATTCAAAATCATAGTTTAATAGATCCTTAAGGTTCTTGATGATTTCATAGACTTCTTTTTAACAGTTTTCTGTGGGTTTCTTGTCTCACTGCTAATTGCTTTTGCAGCAATGCTTAGGACATTTAGTTATAATGCTGCATCTCTCTGATCTTAAATATAAATTGAAAACAAAAATCTAAGTGAAACCTGTGCACATTTCTGTCTTTGGTACCCAAAAGAAAAAAATAAAAAACCAAAAATAATTCAAATGGTGATACAGCAGCAGGACAATTAATAACGCAGTATCTAATAAATAATCTTCACAGAGGGAGAAATGAAGGTCACAACTTTATACAGTATTGGTCAAACATTCCTGTAGTTTCCTGGAAATTCATGCATATGAATTTTGATATTTCATTTTAGTATCTAAGCATTTCATATAAATGTTATCCCTGCAAAAAACTGCAATGAACTTTATATCCAGTATAGCTAAAGACTATTTTCCTTAGCTCTGTTTTTTATGGTTATTCTGACCTTCTATACCAATACCCTCAGTGTGCCACATCAACTAAGATCTAGAAAACTATAGAAATAAATTTTGCACAATTTTGAGCATAACCACTCCTTAAATGTATGACAAATATAGAATTGTTATTGATGTATATATTGATAATATATGAGTATATTTTATATTTAAACAGCCCATACACCAAATACAATAGCATATACACACAAATAACAATATAATTGTACATAGTTATGTATTACATTAGTATACTGCATAAAAATACATATGCATTTTTGCATGTTAAAATTGTAGAGAACAAGAAAAGTTGTGTAATACTTTTTATACCTTCCCTCCAACATCCTTTGGTTATTTAAGACTAGGAAGCAACTGCAGACTTTACTCCAAAGGGAAGCATCATCTCTATGAATGTCCAAAGGCATAGTTTTTTTACCTTTGAACAATAGTTCAAGACATGAAGACATGAAACTATTAAACTCAGAAAATGATAGCCAGAAAAAAATCATGATGAAATAAAAATGAAAAGAACAGTATTAGCAGTCTACAGAGAATGAACATGAAATGAAAAAAATGAGTCTCAATATCAGAAGTGTAAGGGAAGCCAGGGAGAAGGAAAATCAATGAGAGTTATGATGTCCGTGATTATTTCCTTTCCAGTTATTCCTTAAGTGACCCTGATTCTGGCAAACATATGAAACTATTTAAGGTAGAACTTGGAAACTAGACTTAGTGACTTCAGTTCTCATACAAATCCCTTACTCACTGCACTGAGAATTGTGTCAGAAGAGTACAAGCACAATAAAAATACACTTCTGCTTACCAGCTAGAACTTTTAGCTCTTGACCCTCTTCCTTGAATGGCATAACAGGAGAGAGTTTCCCACTTGCTTTGAAGAAAACATATACTTCTATGGAGTTCAATGATCTAACAGTGTTTTTCTTTGAAAATTGGCAACCCTAAACCACAATCAGTTGTAAAACACATTCATTGCATACAAAGATTCACCCCTCTGTCCTCAAACGTCTAAAACATTTCTTTTTCAATTTCCTGTACAATATGGACCATACATTCTTCCTTCAGTAGTGGCAGGACATAAAGGTGACTTACAAAGAGTTTGTCTGAAAACTAAGCAAAATCTATTGCTTTTTAAAAATTACTAATGTCTGGGACAGCTGCTATTACTCCTTGGAGCTCGAGGGTGTATCCAGGTTATTTTAGTGTTCATATGAACATTCTCAATGTTCATATGGGAAGTAGAAAATGTTAATATGATCTATGTGACTAAGAAGTGCTTCTGAAATATTCAAAACCACGAGGGAGATTTGGAAAAGATTTGGTCCAGAGTGTATGCATAAGACAAATGTGATAATTTTCATGTGGATTATAATTTTTAAAACACATTACAAGTGTTTTAAACCCAAATTTAACTAATCAGAAAATTTAGACAAAGAAATTCCTAGAGAAACCTTTATCAGAATGCTTTAAAGGAGTGGATTGCTGTGGTTTGCCACAGATGCAGTGTCAGAATTCTATTTCAAGGTAGAATGAAAAATAACTTATCTGCCTGAGAAATGTCTTGGTTTAACACTCTGAATTTGTAATTTACATTTTAATTTTGCAATGACCTATTTTTTAAAAGAAAAATACATGAAATCCAAGAAATTGGCATCAAAACACAGTATTTTCAAAAACTTGAAACAAGGTGATTTTTTTTTTTTCATTTCAAGAGTAGAAGAGAATAGTTTCTCTTAACTTGGAACTTTCAGATGTCTGATTGTCATAAGAACATCCAGTTTTCAAATCTAAAGTTATTTACCAAACACATTTTTCAAGCTCTCAGCAATGTTATTACCAATTAAAGAAATATGAGGGATGTAAAATTTTTGCAGCTGATTGTATGATATTACTGTTTTGATTTGTGTATATATGTTTCAATGGATGACAATGACAGAAGTGTAGGGAATCTGGGAAGAACTGCACAAAAACTTCTTTACTGAAGCTTACCAGACTCCATCTGAAGTGGAAACCTTTCCTTATCCCATTGTTTTCAGAAAAGACAGCTTAGAATTTAGTTCTCAGATGATCCATATTTCGTTTACCTTGTCTTTTAAGACAAAAGTCAAGTACCTGTAATTTACCAGCTTGGTAAGGCAGTGTGAGGCTAGCAGTCAAGCGGTAAGCAAGCCCAGGTGTGCCTGCTCCCCAGAATAGGTATGGCGTCAGGGACGCCCAGCTGGCTGCCATGCTCTGCTTGAGAAGAAGGAGGGGAGATGTTCTCATTGCACACCTTATACCTCACCTGCCACACTCCATGCAGCTCAGAAAAACCTCACGAGAGCCTCAAGCCCTCCCTTATGCACACACAGTTTTCAACCCGAGTAGGCAGGAACTGGTGTGAAAAATTTTGGCTGTTCATGTTCAATGACAGCCTTTGTAAGACATTTGGTAACGTTCTCCAGCCTTCTGTACACTTTCTAAACACCAACACTGTATGTGAATATGAGCTGGCAGCACAAACATTTCCTCCCATCCAATAAAAACACATTTTCAGTTGTTTTGGTGCATGGGGAGGATCTGTAGTGAAATTCTTCTCTCGGATCCAACTGTATGAACCTATTGGCTTCAGTAAAGTTTTCATGGCTTTATACTTAATAGCAAATTACAATCCATTAAATTTCTACCTTCATATATTTATTTAAGCAACTAAAGGTATTTATTTAAGAAACTAAGAGACTTGAGTGAACTCCAATTCTCTTATCTGCAACTACATTCTGTACCTCTGACAGTAGACCTGTTTCGATCTCAGCTAGCATTATTTCAGAATAGCAAGGCTCCACCAAACTGAACTTGTTATCAAAAACCACTTTAATGTCAGAATTCCAAAAAGCATGCCCTCAAAAGTAAGGCTTGTTCAAAGCTTCCATTTGTTCTGTGGTGTTCTTTAGTCTTATTTCATTTAGTAAGTATAAACGATGAGCAGGAGTATATTTGCAAGATATCTTTTAGCTTTCAGTCTTGGAAAGGAAGGTCTTATCTTGCTGGAGCATGCCTGGAGAAGGGCAGTGAAGCTGATGTAGGGTCTAGAGAGTAAACCTGAGGAGAGGCTAAGAGAGCTGGGGAAATTTAGCATGGAGATGAGAATGTGCAAGGGAAACTTTACAGCTCTCTACAGCTCCCTAAAGGGAAAATGTAGCAAGACAGGTATTTGCATCTTCTCAGGGCAGCTGGTGACAGAACAAGTGGAAATGGTCTCAACCTACACCTACACATCAGACTGAAGATGAAAAAAAATTTTTTCACTGAAATTATGGTTAAGCATTTGCAGGGAGCTGGTGGGGTCACCACTCCTAGAAGTTTTTAAGAGATGACTGCACATGGCATTTGGTGCTTGGGTTTAATTGGTGTTCAGTCAAAGGCTGGACTTGGACATCTTGAAGGCCTTTCCCTACCTTAATAATGCTATGATTTTGACCTTTCTATATTAAAAGAATAATGATATTGTTTTGACATTTTCCTGTATAAAGCTGTAATTGATATTAATAAAGAAGACTGGGGATCTGAGGCTTCAGAAATAGAAGTTCATGTATAATTCTAAGCAGTTGCTTAGTTCCCTTAAAGTTGGTAACACTCTTACAAGAAAATAACATTAATACACACAAAGAACATAATTACAGAATTTTAGGCAGAAACACACTTCCATGTGCTACAAAACCATACAGAAAGTGACTGAAAAATCTCCAGGTTTTTTTCCTGGGACAAAAGAGAATTCAGACAGTTCTCAAAGCCAAACATGCTCTGTCAGTGCTACTCCTAAAATTTCTACCATTCAAATGGTGTTTTAGCAGGAACTGGACAATGTACCTTAAAATGGAATGGTCTGTGACCTGAGATAAAATCTTCTCCTGCTATGGTAATATCACTTCTGCTCTCTGTGCCTCACTTAATAGAAGCCAGTTATGATCAGTGACTCCCTTGAAATCAATTGATAGAAACATATATTTTGGACTGGTACTATGTAAAGGTAGCACCATTCCACTGGGTAGCACAGCAAGCAGAAATCAGTGGAAAAGGAATAACCATAATACATAGTTAATTGGAAGTGCTATAGAAGCTACCTATGAACATAAACCCTGACAGAAAAATAGAATTTTAAAAAATCAATTAAAATAAAATTTTGGCAGAATTCTTGAATTTATTTAAATTAGTAAATTAATTAATTTATTTTTTTATTAAACAAATAAATCCTTTAGTAAAGAAGAATTAAACCATTAAATTGTAATCTTCATAGTTTTAAAGTAAGAGTTTTCTGTACCCTTCCCACTTATCAGACATCAGTTATACTATCTGGGAGAAAGACATACAGAAATTGGGGAAAAAAAGAGAAGACTTTAAAGAATAAAGAGTAAGATAGGCAAAGATAAAAAGTAGGAAGAGTCTTTGCAAGTAGCATCATTTTTTAGAAGAGTAACTGCCAAAGTATATGATACTGTCCATGCACAGATATTTACAAATTAATATGCATCGTGTGTATATAGAAAGTTTGAAAAATCTTATGCACTGTGTGTTTGCAATATGCCAAACATAGTACACTATTCAGAAGTTCATTAGTTCCTTTGAATTACCAGGAATCAAAATTTTCAACACAAGTTTGCCAGAAAAACTTGTTTTGATATAATGCTAACATAATATATTGTGAGAATTTCTTAATAGGAAAATGTTTTGTACCATCAAAAATATGAAATTTACAATATATTTGAATCTATATGAATATATTGTTTTCTTAAAAAGAATTTTTAAGAATAAAGAGAATAAACAATTTTTTAAAAAGAATGCATGCGCTGTCTTTTAATCTAGTATTTTTGACAGAGGGTAGCATGGAAAAAGGGTATGTAGAAAATCTATCACCTTTGTTTGAAACCACTCTGAAATTCAAGAATCTGATTGCTGTCTATAATGATGTTTTTCTATTGTCAAATGTCCATAAAAAAATTAATTACACATTTAAATGTATTTGAGGTTGCCCAGATAAAAACCTGTTATACACCATCAAAAATCTCTTCTGTCAACAATGTTGGTACTGACAAGGAATAGAAATTTTATCTGTTCCATATATTCTCACATGCTAACTAATCTTGATACCTATTTGCAGGGGATTAAAAATACATTAAGTCTCAATCAATAAAGATAGGACTGCTAAATTCTTATATCTTATTTTATGAACTATCTTATTGCTGCATAATAATTTGTACTTATCTTTGAAATTTGTGTTTTTAGTGAAGTAAGGGGGTAATGATTCATAAGGTCCTAAATGACTATGAAACAAACAGATGATTTTTAAACATTACTGAAAGAAGATTGATTAGGGGAAAAATCATATCTTGAGATACACACTCAATATTTCCCAAAAGTCCAGCTTTTTCTTAAGACCCAGCTGTATAATCTAGGAACTGCTAATGGAACTGCTGAATGCAACCCTATTTTCTATGTATTTAATAAACCCCAGCAATATTAGTGATTGAAAAAATCATTAAGACTGTAAAGTCAAATACACAGTGAAGCCATCCCAGAATTGGAACTGAATATGCAATCCTTGCCTATACTGCTTTAAACTCTACTACAAGTTTGCATTTTTATGGTACAGCAAACTGTCTTGAATCTCAGATTCAAGTAACTGTCCCAAAAAGTAGACAATGGATCTTCTCAAAGTCTAGCTTAATCACTCTCTTAAGGCAAAAAGATAATATCTCTCCTCTGAAATAATGCAAATGTCTGAACTTCTTTCAGAGAAATGATGAGGACCAAATTATTGAGAGCAATCTGCAATGGACATTCAGTTTGTAAAATTTCAGCCCACATGGCTGGGGTTTAAAAAAAAAAAGAGAAAGAAATTTGAGAAAAGTTCAGTAATGAGAATTCATGGGCAATTTTGTCTATAAAGCTATTATATTTTCAATCTCATGAGTAAAGTTAAGCTTCTGAAATAAATACACATGGGATCAAGACTTTATTTTAAGTCATCAACAAGAAATTCTGCTTCAACTGTTTCTTTCGGGCAACAGGACTTTTATGAAATTTATTAATAAGATATGCATTATCTAAATCTAAGAGTGTAAATGAAACCAAAAGTTTCTGTAAGCTTAAAATCCAATTAAACTGTGGTAAACCTGATTTCTGCAATACTTTTTCCTTCTGTAAGGTATCAGCTCACCAAAGCCACCTAAATTCATATTCTCTTCTCAAGATTCATGTGTTTTCCATCTAATTAACAAAAAAGAAAGCTGTGTTTATTTCACTTTGAATTGTATCTTTTTTGCCGAAGATACAATTTAACTGCAGAACAAGAGATCAATTAATTTGAGTAAAGAAAAATAAATCCTATATAAAGAGCAAAACTTATATTGAATTATCAGAATAGTTGAGCTCTCCCTGTTCTGAATACTGAATGTCATTTCCTTCAATCCCTACCTGAGGACCATAAAGGTATCACCCATGCTCTCATGATGCAAGCCACTGTGCTTTTTTTTGCTGCCTCTTTCTGTTTTTACATCCCCTGCTATTTTTTGCAGACTATGTGAGAGTATGAAATACATTTTTAATATCTGTAGATAGAAAACTGGCCTGTCCATGAACTTGCTATTTCCACATCCACAAATTCAATGCTAAGCTACTTAAGTGTTTTCTGGAGTACTGAGAGGAAAGCTCAAGTGAAAAGTTTCTTTCTCATTTTACATACTGGACGTAAATATCTTCTTACCCCATTTCCAAACGACCAATTCCTCTGAACAGGACTGCATTAATTCTAATTATCTCAGCAGTGAATGTGATTTGGGTTATTAGTCTTCTTCATATCTTATACATTTCTCTTTTTGTATTTAAAGAATAAAATGTAAGCTACAGAGGGAATTCATGCACCTGGGATAGAAATCCAAGAGAGACAGGAAGAATCTCCTCAGAGAGAGATTCCTTATTTCTTTCCCTTGAGTACAGAGATTCCTTATTTCTTTCCCTTAAGGTTCAGAACCTAAGATACTGGTTCAAGGTACAGAATACAGCCAGTCTTCTGAGAGAATCTTTTATTGATATAATTCTAAAAGATCCAGTGTTGCAAATAAGTATGTTTTAGGCCTTCTCAATCAGACTTCTATATTCTATACATTTTATGTATCAAAGCTTATTTAAATTGATTTTGTTTGTTTTGGGGTTTATTGAGGGTTTTTTCCTGGTGTTTGTTTGTTTGTTTGTTTGTTTGTTTGTTTTAATTGTCCAATTAATTGGACAATTATTTTCATTGTATAGAGCATGATGTCTGAGTAACCATCCTACAGTACCTGACTACCAGGTAATTCTTTCTGTCGATTTCCAAGACAAGTAACTATACTGCAGTTGCCATCTTTCAACAGGATTTTTGCAGAAACTGCTTTAGATTAGTTAATCTAGATCTTTAGATTTAGAAGTCACAGCATTACCTGGGCTTCTTTTCCCTTGGCATCCAGGCAAATCATCAAGGAAGCCTAACAATCTTTCTGTCAGTTGTTTCTTTTGTAATTTCTGCCTTTGTCCAGATAGAAGAACTGTAGTGGTATTCTTCACCATTTTTGGAAATTATGTCTGTCTAAGACAGCAGGATATATACTACTGTAAGCAGAAATAAATGTGGAATTGCCCACCTACAGAAGTCATTCATATCTTGGCTCTCAAAGTGTTAGTTTAGGTGAGAGGCGAGCAATTGTTTTGAAGAATGCAATAGTTTTCTGCCTAAAAATGTAGTCTTAGTAAAGTCAAATATTCTGACAGGGAAAAGTTTTGGTTTATAAAAAATTATTTGTTTTCATTCTTTCCATTTTTATAATGTCAGAAAGTATGGCTTTCTCACTGTAAACGAGTTAATTTAGATTTATAATCTTGTTTCCTTATTTTTTAATCTTATACTAAAATTTTTAATATATTGTCCTGGTTTAGGGCAAGTTTGGGGAGAAACTTCCAAAGGGGCCCCTTCAAAGAGCAAACTCCCTCGGCCCCTCCCCACCCCCACCGGTTCAGGAAGGATTCCTCGGAGAGAAGTGGAAAGAAACCTGTTTATTTAACAGACAGAGCACCCCCCAACACACAAGATGAACAATCACCGTTCTGAAGGGATAACAATTCAGTCTTTCTTTGGGGAGTGGTCGCTCTGTTGTTGGTCTCCGGCACTGGGCAGGCTGCTGCAGGACAGAGTGCAGACTCTCGGTGTTTCCCAGGTCCCAGTCCAGAGCAGGCTTGAATAATTCCACGAAGGAGAGAGGAAAAGGAAAGCAGTCCAGAAGAATCTTGGACTGTCTAGTTAAACTAACTAAAGAGCTAAGCAGGAGTAAAAGCAAGCAAGCAAGCAGCAGCAAAAGCAGTGGCAAAAGCAGCAGTGTACGTCTGTGTCCCTCCGACTATTATCCGCACACTGATAACAAAAACAAAACAAAACTTCCCCGAGCCAGTCTCGAAGAACATCTCCAGCCCAAACAGAACAGACGATTGGGGATACAAACCTCACAACATCACCCCAGGACATATATTTAGATAGTTTAACACTGGATATATATTTTGTGATCCTTGACCTTAGCAATACTTGCTACCAAAATTTTTCAGAATGCCCAACCCAGGAAAATTTTAACACACTTTTTGTTCCAATTCAGATCTTTAAGAAACATGTATGCTTAAATCACACAGAAAAGGAATTCTAAGTAAAGAAGCATCAACCAAATTCTGAGTAAAGTATTAGAAAATATAGGGTAAAGGACAAATGCTCCCCTAATCTGTGTTTGTAATGCATCCAATTTATAAAACAGAATCAAGATTATATTCTTACCTTCAGATATTCAGTCTCTCCCTATAGTACTCTCTTATGCTGCATTATTGCATTCTTTTGAGTTTTACACTTCAGTTAGCAGCTATATTTATTTTTATTTAAAGATATATTTCTTAGAATTAAGTCCATCATTATCAAAATTCTTATATGTATTAAATATAGATATTGTGTCCTGTTGCTGCAACCAGCTCAATAATATATATGCACAAATAACTGTAGTAGTAGTTTAAGAATTAAACATGCATGCTTGTTCTCACATATAAAGATCTTTTTATATACAAAAATGTATAAATATTTTAGTACAAAAAAGTTTAAGAAACAAAAATGACTGTGAACAGACTGTGAAATTGAGTAAGTTTTGGGTTGAACTCATAAAGAGGTCAATATTGAGGAGAGATTGTTTTTAACTGATGTGAGTATTTCATGGATTGTTTTTGAGAAGATATCACCTCTGTAAAGCAACATAATGAACAAATATAGTGCAACTGTATTGAGCTGACATTAATCTATAGGATTTTTTGTAAAAATCGTAACAACTTGCCTTTCTATGGTCAATTTTACTAGCGATTGTTTCAGTAATGTGTAAATATATATAATAAACACCATCACATTTCAATTTTCATCTATGGTATTTAAGGACTGTATAAAACACTGAACTCTGATTTTTTAAACTTTATGGGATACATTAAAATGCAGCAGATGTCTAAATTAAAGGTGTTTTCATTTCATATTGAAATTTTCTTACAGACCATTTGTCTTTACTTCATTATTCCTTCCTGTGTGCACATGGAAATAGCTGGAAAAGATTAAAAAAATTACACATTGTGGTTTGTAAATGTGTCTTGCCAGCTTTGAGCTTGTCTGTTTGTCCCAAACCTCTCTATGCCAGTTCAACAATCATCTCCTGCCAGATTTGGCTTTCAAAATTAACATATTTTGTATATGACATATGTTTGAAATTAGCACAAAATGCAGCCAAGAACTGGGAATTAACAAGGAAAAAAGTTATTTTAGCTAACATTTGGGAGCCAGGAAATACTTTGTTGGCTTAAAACATTAGGACAGGCTATTGTCTATTAAATTAAATAAATTCAATATGTAGCCTACAAATTGTCATCACCACACTGTCTGTTTTGTTATACATTCATCATTTCTCCCCTTTTTCACATGTACTTTTGATGTCTGTGTGTACTTTTGTAGCTATAGATGAAGAAAAACATTACATATGCCTCTCATGTTAAAAGTGGCTATAAAGACTTGAGAATCTTGCAGTAGTGTCAGAGCCAAAAATTTCTGCTTCTCATTAAGAATTGGCATATTGTTCTTGTCACACATATGCACTAAACACGCCACTATGGTCACTGGGCTCTAATCTTTGTTGCTGCTGCTCATTTGGAAACAGAACAGCATTTCCTTTTGTTTATTCAAGACTCCTGGGCATAAAACCTTGGATCCTTCTCCTCCAACTTGGCTGAAAATAATATTATATGCCAAGGACATTGTCATCTCCTGAATGGCCACAGCCATTGGGACCTCCTTGGGACCATAGCTAGAGGAGAAATAGGGTGTGTAGCAGGATATTCCCTCTGCATCCTGAGTGCCATGAAAGGGGCAGAGGATGATCATGAATGGTGGCACACCCAGAGCACCCAAGCCCACACTGTTGGGCTGGCTGCACCTTCTAAACAGCTTAACCAAGTGCTCTGACCTTCTTTGCAGAGGTGGACTTAATGTTATTTGGGGAATATGAATAAAAGGGTAGCCTCCTGTCATGAATGAGCTGTTAAGCTGCTTAAAGAGTAACCATTAAGGGTAATAGCAAAAAGCAGATTTTAATAAAAACTTATGAGAGTGAAACTTCAACAGAGCTCAAAGGAAAAGTTCACTCTATTGTTTATGACATAGATGAAGAATACATAGGAAATCTGATTAGAATCTACTGAGAATATTTACATAGAAACAGGATTTGCAAAAGATTGAAGGTGCAAAGGATATGGATGCAAAAATATAAGGTTACAGAAGGTTTTAGCAGCTCTTGGTCATTGACTAATTAAAGTTACAAAGAGTTTCAACAGGACTTACTATAACAACTTATTATGACAACTATAGATCCACAGTGACAACGTTCATACCATAATCAATTCACACACAGAGAGGCACAGAAATTTATTCATCTACACGCGTAAGCGTGTAAAGATGAAAGATCTCCATCAAAAATTTCCCTGAGTTTCAGTGAAATACTCATGTGAAATTTCTTGATATTTCTCTTCATGCATGTGTTGTGCCTGAAAGTCAGCCTACTTCTCAGTGTCAGCAGCACTCTTTCAAGTATCACAAAGAGGAATGAGGGTGAGCTCCAAGAATCATCTCACTTGGAGTTACTGTGCAGCTGTGGCAGCCTACAAAAACTGAAAAGGCCTCACCTAAGACTGCTCTTCACAGGGTGGCAAGGTGATTTCCTTTAGTCACCCATAAGTTTCTATCCTTGCCTGTCTCGTTAGTAGCTACTGGAGGGTTAGGTTTTTTACAAAAAATCCAGTAATAATGGTGCCATTTCACTTGGACTACAATTCAGGTAAATGATTTACCAAGGATAAGATAGTCAATTGCTTATCCTTTGTTCCCCACGTTGCTCAGGCAGCTGCTGCAGTCAAAATTGTTCCCACCTGCATCATGCAAAAACTCCTGGTACAAGAGAGAAGTGCTCAACTTGTTCAGTCAAGGCTATTCAGGAGCTGATGAGGTCGTAGAGCCTGAGGAGGAGGGGAAGAGGAGGCACCACTATAATCCACCCCCTGACTAAAGTTGATCCATTGCATTCTAAGGAATGATGGTTTGGTTGCCGCTTCCTTCTGTGATAATAAACACATTAATGCCATATTACAGTTGCAATTCCAGGGAAATGTTTGGTTAAGATGCCTAATTATGTGGACTTTGTTAAACCTGACTGGGTAGTATTACACATGTGAGAGGTCCTTGGAACCATCCATCTGTCTAACAATTCTCCACCTTCTAACATAAAGAATAATATTAAATATTATGATCCCCTGGTCCCTTCCAAACCTAGATACTCTGTGATTCTGTGAAATCTCTTAGACAAGGTACTTCAAATTTGGTGACTCAACTAGATTACGTCAAAAGTTACAAGCTACATATTCTGAATTAAACAAAATTCAAATCTTTACGAGTGCATTTTTATGAATGCTCTGCTTCAATGTCATCCCTTGTTAATAATGGTTTGGAGTATAAAATTCACAAGTTTACAAAAAAGCAAACACAAAAGATCCTAAAACCCTATAGAAGAGCACAAAATATTCTTTGTTTATATTTGCTTGTTTCTCCCAATGCCAAGTTTATGTTTTAAGGCACCAAATAAGTACATAAACAGAATATGGTCCTACTGGCTTTGTATGGAATGAAAAACAATGAAAATTCTGAATTTATGCATCTCAACAATGAAGTGCTTCCAGTACTATTAAAAACCCCCTCTTTTTTATTAAAATTAGAACAGCTTGGTGGGAGAATAATCACTCCTTCATAAAAAAAATTGAAAAAGTCCCTGAGTCCATGAATGACATCAACAAAAAAAAAAAAAAAAAAAAAAAATTAATCTTTAGAAGAAATGTCAAGACCTGGCGGCATTGTCAAGGTAAATCGAGCTCCATTTGCCTGCACAACTGACTGCAAAATGTATGACTAGCCTCAGCTCTTCTATTGCATACATAATTATCAGCTACAAGTGCTGATGCAGTTATTAGATATAACTGTAACAGGTAATAGGAAAAAAAACTGTATCAATTAGCATATATTATGGGTATTAAACATTTGGTCTAAAATGTTTTCCAAATATTTTTGCCCAGAGGTTTGCCTTGGGTATGAAGCTATGCCAGCTTTGTTCTTGCTTTTTTTTGTATGTAGATGAATCATTGTGGGGTTTCTGATTGTTGAGTGTATTTTAATTAAGGTCTTGCACTCATCTACTTTGTAAGAAAATGCTTTTTGGTTAAATCATTTACTCACACAGGATTTACCCCTCTATGTAGTAATAGCAGGGTTTCACACTTTGGTGAGAAAGAACAAGTCAGCTCATGCTAAAGCCGGTTTGGAAACTTCATTCTCTACCATGACCCCGAAGTACTATGTATTCTAGGTATGGAGGACACAAATTGTATATTAAACACAACCCAGACCTTAGAAAGCAACACAAAGGTCTTAATTCATTTTAGGGATGCTAAGACCACAGTCTGAATAAATATGATCTTGATTTTTTAAAATTTAAACAGCAAGTGTAGCAACTGCTCCATCTTATTTTCAGAGAGTATATAGACATTGTGAATTTTCCTAATGCAATACAGTGGCTTATAATATGTTATGCAAACTCATGTTTACTTCACTTCCTGAACTCAAATGGCATGCTGAATTTTTGGCTTCAATTCACTGAACTCTTATTTCTACTTGGAAAGATTTATCTTTTCATATGGAGTCTTAATCAAGACAAATTCTACCACAGCAGTTGCCACAAAATTTTCACCATGTGCTATGTATTTAGTTCACCCAGAGCCTACTTCAAAGAACTATAATTTGAGCATTACATCACTTCTGTCATTCTGGAATTATCTGAGGCCTGTTTTATTTTCCATTTCTTTTCCACCCACCCCCACTAACTTATTAATACGTAGGAGAGTGCATGTGTCTGTTTTATGCTCTGATTACCATCTTGCTTGCACTGCTGGTTTTGCATATACAGTAAATTCTAAGAAGATGGGATTAGCAAAATATGAAAAAGCAGAATGATAGTGAAGGAGATGTTTGGATAGATTAATGGGAAATGGTCAGATTTATTGGCTCCCCAATATCTCTTATATTGAATTTGTTTAAATCTGTGACTCATATATCACTTATAAAACAGTGACAAGCAGCTTATGAATCAGCCAGTCTGCTATCAACAAACTGTTATGAGCTCATAATCAAGCTGATTTGGGGGCACACCAAACAGATTCCAGCTGGATTGCACAGAGTGGATTAAATGTTGTCCAAAGGCTCTGTTGAAATGTAATTCAAGGGGCTGTCAACCCTCTTTCGTTCACAGTTGAACATTGGGAAGAGCTTTTGTGTTGTTTATTGTTTGCATGTTATTTCCTGAAACAGAAATCTCAGAAACCGGAAAAAAAAAAAAAGGTAGGAATAATTCCATTATTCCATTATTCCTGGCTCAATCCTTCTCTATATGGAGGATATTTGAACCCTGTGAAATAGCTGTTCTACTCTGCCCACACAGATGCAAGTGTCTGGAATAGAACTACTGCAGTCTGTGTATTAAGGACTGCCATGCAGCACTAAGGTGCTCCTGATGGCCCATCATATTCCGTATTTGCAGTCTATCTGCATGCCTTTTTTCATCAAACAGCCATGACTCTCTCTGATGAGATTCAAGAGCGGAAGAGATCAAACACTTGCAATTACACATATTTTAGCGCAACAGGATCTCAGAAAGAGGATTCAATGGATTTGAGTACATGACAATGGCAGTCCTTTGCAAGGGCTGCAGGGCAAGGTTGATAAGGTATAGAGCAACTGAAAACAGGGCTTGTTTTCTTCATGGGCTGTAGCAAAAGAAGTCCCACTATATTCACGAAAGGAACCATAGGACAAATCCAAGTCAGCACTATTGTATGAGTGGCAATTTCCAACAAACATTCTAGAAAGGCAGGTTTTGAGACATTTTTTAATATCAGATGCATCAATAATTTCTTGGAATTAAAACATGGTGTAAGTTATCATGTAGATGCAACCCAAGTGTAACTGTACTGAGCCTAATTGAGCTACTACTTTCTGTGTCACAATTCAGGGCAGTATCAGGCTTGGAAAAGGCACAACTTATCTCTAGGCATGCTAGGAAACATTATCAGTGCAGGGGCTCTGAGGCACGCTTACCCCAGTCAGATTACCTCTGATGTGGAACATGACTAGGCAAGACACAGGAAACCAGATTTTCAAAAATATCTAAGTACCTATGATAACAAATGGGATTTTCCAAAGTTTCCTTAGACATGGCATTAAAACGGCCTTAAAAGTATTTAGGCACTTGTCAAACTCCCAGTAAGAGTTAATCTCGGGTTTTTTTATGCTCGATGTCGTTGTTCTTCCCGAGAGTGTAAAAGTTTTTTGCCCAGCACCGAGATAGAAGGAAAAAACCGAGAGCCGTCTCCTCTGCTTCTTCAAGGCTGTTTATTTTTCCCTTATCAGTACAGTTTCTTCTCTGACCCACAGAGATCTATTCAGCAGGTCAGCTCACGGGGAAAGGACCCAGCCCCAAAGGTGACGATTATCTTTATACTACAAACTACGTAATCAGTATTTATAATTCTTCACCAATAACTGTTATCTATGTTAGAAGGTTAGATTCTATTCTAAGCCAACTATAATGTGCCACCTCACTGCAGAAGATGGAGGCAAGGAAGAAGAAGGAAGAAACTCAAAACCCATGTGCTTTCTCCATCTTGTCATCACCTGCTTACCATCCTAAAAACACCATATATCTAAAATTCTCACCCTGTGATAAAACTATGCACTATTTTACTATTTAATGCACACTCTTAAATACCCTGCTTCATTTCAGAGCTTAAAAGTCCCTTTTTCCATGAACAAAGGTTAAAAACACTGTTTGTCAGAGATTCTAAAATCTCTCAAACATGCAAAGAGAAATTCGTCATATTTCCAGACTCCAACAAGTTAACCTGTGTCTTAGGTCCTAGGCTGCTTTGTGCCTTTGAAGGTCAAGCCCTTCTTTTTGTGTCAGCTAATCCTTTCACATGGGAACACAATATTAAAATATCACAACTACATATAGTCAGAATTAATTAATGTTTCTAACAATCATTTTAAAGATTAAGTAGTCTCTGGTAGCAGACATACTGTTGCTGCTCCTAGTCCTCAACTAATTGGATGACTGACCTCAGGCAATGCTGATTACCTACAATGTTTCTTTTTGTTACATGCACCAATAGCACAATTATTTTATCAAATTCATACAGAATTTTGGAAAATTTCATTCCAAGGCTATAGCTATGTATATAGCTATGATCAAATGGTTTAAATGTCTTGAGCTGTGCCATTTGCTGTGAAAATTCCATCAAATATGTCTGAAATACAAACACAGCCATTATAGGAGACTCGTTCCTGTTGTGCTCTATTTTTGCTATTCTGTTGTGTCCCTTCAAATGTATTATCTTTCCTGTCCCCACAAAGCCACCAACATTAGAGATCTTCGGGAGCTTTCTGTAGTTCTGACTAATGGGGGCAAGAGCTCAACCCGTAATAAAAAAGCACAGCTACCACCTTTACTTTATGGAAGTGTGTTCTGAACTGAATGCTTGACTCTTACTTGGTTCAATTTCAAACACAAATCCATATTCAATTCCTCCCAGTCCACTGCTCTGTTTCCTCAGTTGTGGTAGGATGGAAGATGCATCTGCAATCTCTCTTCTTACAGACCTCTTTCAAGTGACAGACCAGCACATTTCCCTGGAATCCCACTACTCATCTGGCTCTTTTTGGATAAGAAGGAAAAAAAGGCACTTTGAATTTTTGGGGCAGCCTGTGTAATAGTTGGAAGAAGGGAATAAAGAATGTATCTGGAAGACAGTTGAAATTATTTTATATAAAGTAAAGAAACAGGAGTAAAAGCATTGACCCATTTAAGATATCTCAATTTTGAGGGTGCAAATTTAATTCCTTTTTGAGACTATGACGAACTTCAGACTGCATCTGCCTCATAAATAATAAAATTCTAACCCTCAGAGCAACTGAGTGATGGCTTGAATTGTTCTCTGACTTTCGTCCTCAGCATATCTTTGTTCTGATCCTCACATTGAGTTTTCACACAGCAGACATTTTGATCATCTAACTCTGAATACCTCTATGATGGAGCACCAAGTGATAATCAGCTGCCTGAAGGCTCCAGCATCACCTGAAAAGGAAGAGCACCACGATTTTTGATACTTTGTTGTTCTAGTTTTCAGGTCTACTATCCACTCCCCATCCAAATACACTCCTTGAATTTATGTCCCTTCATCTCACTGAAAATCCTCAGGTCAACCTGGATTCCTCAGGTTCTGTTCCTATTATTCTCAAGGGATACAGTACACTTTGTAGGCTTAGGCAATGACTATCCTATCAGGGCTAAATGTGCTCCATCAAAAGATAATGGTCTGTGATGGGGAAGAGAAAAGAACAACAACTGAAGAACTGCCTAAGGGTAATTTCCAGGAAGTGCATTTAAAACAGACAAAGAAACAAACAAACAACAAAGAATATCTTCTTAAAAAGTTGAAACTATTGAAATAGTGGAATGAAGGAATTCAGGGTGAGGATCTTGCTCCCTAATAAACTGAATGTGAAGAGCAAAGCATTTATTAGTCAAAATTTCTACATCTCGAAAAGGAAAATTCTAATAGAATTGAAATAAATAGTGCTTATGTGAAGGTAAAGGTTCTTTTATATACTTGCTAAATTAACACCAGCTAGACTGGCAGCTTTCCCAGATCAAAGGCTGCTAATAGCATACTCTATTCCTTTAACCAATGTGGGTTTTTATTTTTAAATTATCCACTGTGCACTGATCTGCAAAAGAAACACATCAATTCGTAATAAAAAATGCCTGATATTATCTAACGAGTAGAAGCTAGAGGTCATCTTGAGAATGCAATGTTTAATAGAAGTCTTAAAGTACTGAACTAAATAAATATCCTTCATTGTGGTAACCTCATAACCATATATATTTTTAATTGCTGGAATAAATGATTTCTGCTTAGCTGGTTTAAAAAGATATGTTAAGACTTTTCTAGGTTTATTACTTAGTGCAAGTGCTGATGTGCAAACTGCAAGACTCAGAAGCGCGTGCATAATCAATAATGCATCTAGCTGCTCTCTGACTGAGTTCAATTGTACTATCTATTAGATCTAGCCTCCCAATACCTTGCCTTGAAACAATTATTCAGGCATACCAGGGCAAGCTGTGCTACATTAACTTCTTTCTGGTAGTAACTGGAAGGAAATACTGCTTTAAGTGCAAATATTGTGTAGTACTTTGTCCTCTTAACCGAGTGACCCATCCAAATATTGTTATTTAGTGTTAATAATATTTCTGTACTCATCTTTGAGTTTATAGAACATCTACGTTAGCCAAATTATTTAAAAGTTTTATTGTGCCTTCTATATGTATTTTTTTAAGAGGCGTTTGAAAAATGGAGAATATTCTGTACCCAAAAGCTCACTACATGCTTTGTGTGGCTTGGACATTTCTTCTTTGTTTTTAGGACTTTATTCAATTTGTATTTACATTTAAGAGTATGATCAAATTAATGTTTGTTGGCATTCCAGACAGGTATAGAAGATACAGGACAGCTTTTTGAAATCTAGAAAAATTCTTACCCTTTGGGTATAGCATTAAGAACAAAAAAAATTCACAAAGCAGTTGTTAACTTTCAGCAACTATAACCAATGTGGACCTTTGGGCTGCTATTCACCTTTTATGGGTGGAAAAATATTCTGAAAATGATTAAGGGAATGAAGGGTATGATAAATTACAACAATAAATGCAAGAGTAATTCAAGAATTATGAGACTATCTGCATATTCCCAAAGTTATACAAATATAGCCAAGGGCAGAATAAGGCTGATGACTTTTTAAAATGTTGCAGTACTGTATCTTCTTCTCAGTCAATGAACAGTCAATTGACAATCACTCTGGACTGGTTTCTTTTAGTTAAGGACTTTCAATGACCTCCCGTTCACACCAATCACTCACTAGTTATCCAGTCTGAAAAGTCAATATAGTTTTCAAAAGATGACAGATCCACGTTCTGCTCTTTCTCCATTATAGAAAAGTCATTTAGCGTACTGGAAGTATCCTGCACTATCACATCTGCAATAGTTAAACTAAAAGCTGAAGGTCAATTTGCCAAGTACCTTACTTCTAGGTCAGCCTGACTCCTGACAGGTCAGAGTGCTCATTGTCATAGTGACAATAAAAGAAACCTATACGTTGATTTTTTCATTCTGTTCCTGTCTTTAGGATGGAGTCTGCAAAACCTAATTTCAGGCTGGGTTAATTCTTAATCTAGCAATAAGTAGAGGCATAAAACAGTACTGAAACATGCATAAATTTTCCTACAATAAATTGTAATGGTCTGGGCATAGCTGTTAAGATAATGATGCATAAAACAACTACTGTAAATTATGCAGTGATATATAAGACTTTTAGGTGGTACGTCTCTGACTGTAATATGCTGAAATTAAGCATAATGTCACTGTTCTACAGCAGTGTATTTCAAATCTGTTTAAAATCTGGGTTTTCCTATTTTTTCCCCAGGGTATTTTTATAATGACCTTTTCTTAAACAAGCCAAATTTACAGTAATAGTTCATGTTTGCTCTAAGAAATTGTTTGTATCTTACTCTAGCTTCTGTATTTTTGAATTGTTTCTTCAGCACTCCCTCCAAGGAGTGCTTCTCATCCCTTTGACAGTAGGCTATGAATGGTATACAGTGCTTTGTCTCTGTCTTTTCTACTTCTGTACACACAAGCAAGAATTCACAAAAATTCTCTATTCCAGTAGCTCAGACGCCTGTTTCTCCTCCAGTATGTATACTGGTGACTTTCCACGACCAGCTATTGTCTTAAGACTGCACATGTTTCAATCATCTCCCTTCCCTGATCATGCTTTCCATCATTTCTGATCATTGCCAGCCACCTCTCAGCCTGATGAGGATTTTTGAAATTACAGTGATTCTCATAATCCAACCATGTTTCAGTTTTGTTACATTCTTCTGGGGAACATCAAAAACCCTCTTATTTTTATTCCATAGTTCTATTTTCATCATTCAAATTCTTCTTGATCTCAGAAACAACAGATCTGTGGCCTTGATGAATGTAATAGTTATTCCTGTGAATATTTGACAAGTTGTTTTGCAGTTCATTTTCTCATCACAGCAAACTCTCTTCCCCTCTTTACCTGTTCTTCCAGTTATTTTTACTGTAGTTTCATGGTTAAGACCTGTAGGACCTGGTTCTCACTTATGTATTTTCTCTTATTTAATATGAAACAATCAATTTTTGATGGCTTTCATCTGCCTGTAACATTAGCCTTGCTGTCATTCTTGTTAGATTTTCATAATAAAGAAGATTATTGTTTCTTCAGTGCTAGATCAAATAAAACACATTAGACTCACGTCCTCTGGAAATGTAATCAATATATTAATTTATATAGACATATTTTAATGGACTCTATCAGAATTTTTTCACTTCTTCATGGGAAAAAAAAAGTAACATTTCATTTACATGATGTGGATCTCCAAGAATTTTGCGAGTTAAATATTTACTGCCTTTCATTGGTTAATGGAAATTATTATTACAATGTCTATTCTATGTCTAATCTATTCTATGTCCAACTAAAACCAGTAAGTATCTTCTCTTCTATTTGATTCTACAAACAGAACCTGGTAGAAAAATATATTTTTAAATGAAACTATTTTCCTCACTTTTTTATGTCTAAAATTTAACAGAAGATTGCTACTGAAATAAAAACAAATCAACAACAACAACAACAAACCTCAATGGGAAAGCAAGACTACTGTCTCCTATAGGATGTCAGCATTTTTTTGGTTTTGTTTTTTAGGTTGAACCAATCAAAGGAAGTTCTACTGGTGCTAGTAGTCATAAATCTCTTGATGTAAAAATACATATACACATTTTCAGGTTTGGTTGGCTTTTTTTCAGAATCTAGTAAAAGCGACAAAAATCTATGAAGTAGTACAAGTTGTGAATAGCATGAATAATTACCTCCCACCATCTGGATTAGGCAGATCTGTTTCTTGAGTCCAAATAGTCAGAAATGTTCTGACTATTATTACAGTTATAATCTGTTATGAGCCTGTGGGAAGTCAAACAGCTTTTTCTAGCAGCTTGGTGTTGTAAGAGCTACTTCAGAATATTTTTATGGATTCATTCTATTTCTATGAAAAACACTTATAGTCTTGTGGCAGCTATGCTAATAACCAAATTTGGTGACTATTCCTAAATAAGTACTTGTTGAATACTAGTTTTGATAAAGTGAAACATTCCCACGTAATAAAACACACGTTGCACATAGTTCCATAGAAACTGCAAGTACCTGCTTCTGTGAGTCACGTAATGGTGCTCTTTCCTTCCTAGCTCATGTTTTTGAGATATTGCACTGTATTTAATTTACCTGAAAATGATGAACATTTAGTATTTAATCAGAAAGAAGGCTACTTTGTTGTTGTTGGGGTTTGGTTTTTTAACCACAGGGAGACTTAAAAATTGCATCTAATAGCAGCTGCTGACTCAGCCAATTGGTATAACTTGCATAGCAGCATGATTTGAGTCAAAGCATAGGCCTTTAGTAATGTGGTGGCTTTCAATAATTCCTATGAACTGCAAAAACATAAGTCAAGCCCAAATACTTTCTTTGAGGAAACAACAAAAAAGATAATTTATTTTAACTGGGACTATATGATATTCTCCTAACAGCATCTCAGCAGCTGTACTTGTGTGTAGATCTGAGCTTTTATTGTGCAAGCTGGGCTAAGCAAGCACAGTAAAAATCAAATATAAAAATAACTTAACACTTGTAGCCAAGCCTGTTAAAATTAGCTAACCAAATTATCTTAAATCATCCATCTGTTTGTTACATTATCCTGACAATAATAGTGGTAAACCAAATTTACTGGCTGTGTTTCATAGAGTTTGCTGTCTATAATTTAAGTTTTTTAATTTCCAGACTCTAACTTATAGTTATTTGTACTGTGCTATTTTATTTATACAAATACTTTTTCTTTACCTTTACATATTTAATAATCAAGTTATTAGCTTTAAGATGATTTCTAAACAGCCAGAATGATGTGGCAACTATATTTAAATAAGGATACTCATTTCTATATTTATTTTATGGTAAACAACTTTAAATTATGAGTCTTCTTTACTTTCTTTTGGCCCTGTCAAAAAGAGACCTTCTTGTCTGGGCTGTTTATATGGCCATGAAACATGAGGGTCCAGATTCACAAAAGAAGACTTGTCAGTGAAATATATGTCCTTCCATTTTTCCCCTTTAACTGCTCAGTTCAAGAAGTCATGAAATCAATCCATCTACACACCCCATGCAACATATGGGAAAAGATCCCTAGATTGCAGTTTGTTAATGTGGCTGCTAATACATGGATATACGTGAAGTTCAGCTCACAAGGAAGTTACTCAAGGTTTATCTTACTTCCTTACTCTTCAGAGGCTACACAACCCCTATATTCACAGGCAAAAGTCTCTCATGCCATTCATTCTGGAAACAGGATGGAAACAGGAATGGCTGGAAATGGAAGAGTTCCACATTTTGCATTGAAAACATGGCAGGAGCAGTGCTAGTGGTTGAGGCACTAGGAAGTGAAAAATGTGGCTTCTAGGCTTCATCCTGAAGCCTTTCAAAACATGTTTTTTGCCTCCTAGAAAGGTGTCTAGCATTATTCTGGGGCCTACATGAATGAAAGACACCTTCCACCTCTTCTGTAGAAGTTAAAAAAGCAGTGGCAATCTAGTTTTCAGGGAACCATAAAGGCTGAGAATATAGAGAGATCTGTTTCTCTGAGGAGATTTTTCTATAGGACATGAGCACCCTAGGTTTCTAGTTCTGGCTATAGGGATTACTTATTCATCCTGCATTAAAGAGTCATATAGCAGGGTAAGAAAAAATGTTAGCAAAAAAGAGATAAAAGCCAACCAGACACAAAGAAGCCTATATCCTCATAGGCACATAAGTGCTTGGGTGAAGCTTTATAGGTAACTCACAAGGACTTGGAAATTTCCTCTGGTTGCACTTAAGGCACTTACATATTTTAGTTTTGTATTCAGGACCTAATGGACATAATTGAACAATTTATGAAAACACTTACATAAATAGCCTGTAGAAAGGGGTTTATATAACAGAGATTAATGCAAAATCCCAAATGATTCTCCTATAACAGAGGGGAAAGATTCTTTCAAAAGAGAAAAGAAGAGAGTTTGGGTTTTATTTCAAGCTTTTTCTATCAAAACTCAAATCTTTTTAATCTAGTTGACAGCAGATTCCACTGGAATATCCTGGAAAAAATATCCTGGAGCTCAGCAAGGTATTGTTCCCATGTGCTGAAAGACAAGACGGTAGGGAAAATGACCAGCCTGATCAAACAGATATTTTTGGCTTGAACTCAAAAAAAAAAACACAGAGAGAGGATCAACTTTGAAAGAAGAGGCATGCAACTTGGGAGTACCACAATGAACAAAAGGAAGGTTAGGAGAATCTCCGTCCTTTATTGGATGCAGAGGGAATCACGGCGATAAAGTATGAGGAAAAGGCTGGTGTACTTAGTGCCTTTCCCTCAGTCTTTTAGGGAAAGATGTATTATCCTCAGGGTACTAAGCCACTTGAGCTGGAAAACAATACGAAGCAGAAGGAAATCCCCCAAATCCAAGAAGAAATGCTCAATGACCTGCTGCACCCCTTAGACATACACAAGTCTAAAAGGCTGAATAAGATCCATCCAATGAAACTTGAGGCAGCTGTGAAAATGTTTAAGACACTTTTTGAGATTTATCAGCATCCCTGGATAACTGGGAGATTCCAGTTGACTGGAATTTGACAAATGGACCCCTATCTACAAGAGAGATTATGAGAAGGATCCAAGGAACTACAGGCCTGCAAATCTGACCTCGGTACTAGGAAAGGTCATGGAGTAGATCACAATCAGGCCCTTGTATAGCATATGAAGGACAGCCTGAGGACCAGGCCCAGCCAGCAGGAGTTTATAAAAGCCTGGTCCTGCTTGATCAACCTAATCTTCTTCTGTGACACAGTGACCTGCCTGCTGGATGAGGAGAAGGCTGTGGATATCTGCCTGGACTGAGCTAAAGCCTTTGACTCTGTCCCCCAAATGGACACACTTGTCTTCCCATGGCTTAGACAAGTGTGCTCCTAGCTGGGTAGAAAGCTGTCTGTAGTGCAGGGCCTGGAGAGTGTCAGAGAATGGAGCTACATCCAACTGGTGGCTAACAGTCAACAGTGGGGTTCCCCAGGGCTCAGTGTTGGGGCCAGTCGAACTTAGATCTTTATCAACAACTTGGATGATGGGTTGACTGAGTTTCCCCTCAGTCAATTTGTAGACAACACCAAGTCAAGTGGGAGAGCTGATCTGCTGGAGGGAAGGAGGGCTCTGCAGAGGGATCTGGAAAAGCTGGATCAATGAATTGAGGCCAACAGTATGTAATTCTTAAGGTGAAGTGCTGGGTCCTGCCTTTGGGTCCTACCTCATTCACTGCTACAGACTTGGGGCACTTAGGCTGGAAAGATTTCTGATAGGAAAGCGCCTTGGAGTGCTGATCAACAGTAACTGAACATGAGCCAGCCCATGCCCAGGTGGCCAAGAAGACCAATAGCATCCTGGCCTGTATCAGCAGTGGTGTGGCCTGCAGGACTATGGAAGGGATTGTCCCTCTGTGCTGGTGAGACTGCACCTCAAATCCTGTTTTAAGTTCTGAGCCCCTGATGACAAGAAACATTAAGGTGCTGGAGCATGTCCAGAGAAGGGCAATGGAGCTGTTGAAGGGTCTGGAAAACAAGTCTGATGAGGATTTCCTGAGGGAGCTGGGTTTGTTTAACCTGGAGATAAGGATGCTCAGGTCTCAAGTTACACCAGGGGAGGCTTAGGTTAGATATTAGGAGGAAGTTCTTTGCTGAAAGTCTGATCAGGCTTGCCATCCAAAGGATTGGAACAAGCTGCCCAGTGACTGGTAGAATCACTTGGAAATGTTCAAAATTCATATGGATTTGGGAATCATGGTTTAGTAATGAACATTATGGTGTTAGGTAAACAGTTGATCTTAAGAGTGTTTTTCAACCTTCACTATTCTAGACTTCTATGATTCAGAGCCACATTTCATTACAAGTCAAGGAGTGGAAGAAAACTAGCTTGGCTGAACAGGTAATTCCTCTTGGGACTCAAAAGAAAAAGTAAATTCTATGATCTATGGAATAATTTAGGCATTGGAGAGAGATTACAAGGATGTCGTTCACATACCCAGGTAGAGGGCAGAAAGAGGCCAAAGGTCAGCTGGAGTTGAAACAGGCCATGTTCTGTCAGACAAGAAGAAAGGCATTTTTAGATGTGATAATAGCAAGAGGGAGTCCAAGAAAGTGATTTGACCATTTGACCACTAAAAGTTGCTAGGAACATGAACGGGCAGAAATATCCAATGAAGCTTTTTGCCTTATACTATTAGACCTTGTACATTCCTTCCAGTTCAGTGTTGATGTGGCCTCACCCTGGGTCCTGTGTGCAGTGCTGGGCCCACCGTGTGAGAAGGGGGGAAAGGTCCTTGAATGGTCCAGGGGAGACAACAGAGCTGGTAGAAGGGCTGGAGGGCACATCCTGTGAGGAGTGGCTGAGGGCTCTGGGTTTGTCTGGTTTGGAGAGGAGGAGGCTCAGGGGTGACCTCATTGCTCTGTACAGCTCCCTGAGGAGGGGATCTGGAGAGGGAGGTGCTGATCTCTTCTCTCTGGGATTCAACAACAGGATGACTGGGAATTGTGCAAAGTTGTGACAGGAAAGGGTTAGTCTGGGCATTAGGAACTGTTTCTTTACTGAGAGGGTGATCAAACAATGGAACAGGCTTCCTGGAGAGGTGGATAATACTTAAAGCTCGACAGTGCTTAAGAGATATTTGGACAATACCATTAGTATTGTCCTTTAACTTTTTTTCAGTCCTTTGAGCAGCCAGGCAGCTGGACTAAATGGTCCTTTCCAAATGAACTCTTCTGTTCCATTCAGAGAACACTTCTGATTTAGTGCGTGATAAAGTATGAACATCAGAGAAGTAATCAAATTAGTATTTTAAAAATATTTGCATCTCAAAAGTATCAATATTTTTAAAGCTTAATTGACTGCGTATGCAAATCCAATAAGTGAAAAGGAATGAGTAGTGTTAGCCTTCCTGAGCATGCCTTCCATTTGTATCCATCTATCATTTCATAATGCCTGTATTCTGTGTTTTGCAGCATATTGGGAAGCCACAGCAGCCCAGAGCTGTTGCATCAGTACATGAGAATCAATCCAAAATGGAAGAAAAATGTGCATAAAACTCCAAGTAGTTAATAATATTTAAAGTCATGAGGGGAGAGTTACAATAATCTGATTTTCTAAAAAATTTTTTGTTCAATAAGATGTTCAACTAGTAACTTGTGTTTAATCACAAAGTATTTCAGAAAGGTGGTAATTTGATATCAGAATTTCAGGTGATAAAAATTTACTTGTCTGAACAAGTTGCTTAAATGTTGAATTGCTAATAAAACTAATGTTTTATTAGTAATAAAATTAGTTATTAAATTAACAATAAAATAACTGCATTTAAAAAATCATAACTGAATTTAAAGATTTACTCACTATTAATTTCCCTGGCTATTTTTTCCAATAATTAAGATTCCCTGGCTTGTCCTGATAGAATACAGGGGCACTCACTGTAAGAAAACTTGTATGTATATAGACACATTGATGATAATTAAGACTTTTGTCTAACTTTTTTAGATGCAGCACATGGAGTGTCTTAGCTGTCTTTCAGTAGACAAATTTTCTATTCTGAAAGTTTTCTATGGCTTTTTCTAAAATCCTTTCTGATATTTTAGTATCCCCTTTTCAAGCAGAGTTGCCAGTATTATCTTCTATGCATGGTGAAGACCTCATGCCATGGCTGTATTCCATATGGTAATTGTCTATATACCTAGGAAGGCTCTTTTGTAGATGTATGGACTGAAAAGCTCATGTTTATTTGATAATTTGTTGTAAGCCATTCCAGTGTAATGCACTATATGATACAATCTCTCATCTAGTAATCACAGTCGACATTTTTTTCTTTGTACGTTGCATGACCTTGCATTTGGCAATGTTCAACCTGATGTTGATCAAATGAGCCAACTTCACTATATGAATCAGATCAGCCTGGTTTATAACTGACCTATGACCATTGTAACTTCTCTCTCCTCCAGTTTTTGTACTATCTGCACATTTTACAAGCAATGCTTCCATATTTTATTCCAGTTCATTTACAAAGGTATTGAAGATCAATGGGGCGAGGACAGATTCCTGAATATCTGAACTAGAAGCAACCTCAACAGGAAGATGAGTCTCCATTTATGGGTTACATTTTGTGGTCTATTGGTTAGCCAAATTTTAATCCCTTTAATACAGGGATTATTGTATTTTGTGATTGTATTGATTTTGTGAGTGCTTTTTTTTCCTCTCCCCATTAAACCGAGGAGCCAATTCAAAGATCACACAGAAGTCTATTCCTCAGCACATTACCAGTATTGAATAAGTGTTAGGTTTTTAACAGGACTATTTTTTAAAAAGTATCATATCGGATAATCAGAAAGGTAGTAAGAGAACATACACCATGTTTCTCATACTTACTTAGATGTGTGCTTGTGGATTTTTATATTTATTTTTCTTCCAGCTCTTTGGTGGTTGCTCTTTCTGTTTTTGATCTGGTGACCACTGAAACTAAATACATGGCTGACAGGCCTCTTTCTGAAACACTACAGCCATTCTTATTAATTATGCAAAAGTTCTTATCTCTGCTCTTTTTCTTCCATATCAATACACCCATACATTTACTCTGAATCAATATCAGTAATAAACAAATAAAAACCTGAATTATTAAGCTGGTGGAGCACAAGTGGGAAGAAAAGGCAGAACATTTTCTATATTTTTGAGAAACCTATCTGTTGGGGGTTGGGTTGCTTTCTTATAGAATTTTTTCCCATAAAGTTACTAAGAAGCTGATTGCTGGGTGCTTGTGGGAGCTCATACGTGCTTGGTAAAAGAACAAAGGAAGCAGCTAAGTGAGAGACAGAGTGGCACCAACTTCACTTTGCTCTGGGCAGTTTTTTGCTCTCAGAGGAAACTGCCAGGACTGCTCATCTTTGGGACAGCAGAGAGATCTCACCATCCCTCACCTGGAGCTCAGCTCGGAGTGACCCACCACCGTCTGTTCATTTGTCCCCCAGGATTTCGGAACCTGTTCTCTCCCTGCCCTGCCGCGAGCTCCTGCCCCATTGCCCTGCACCCGCTGTTTCTTCACTTTTGCTCAGGGTTTCCCCACGCTGAGTTCTACACCCCGTGCCCAGACGGGACATTTCTACAGCTCCAGCTACCACTGCTAAACCTCGGATACATCTCATCCCCCATGACTGCTGCTCACTCTGATACCTTGTGATGATACTGAGGGGGGAAGGTACCAGAGGAAAAACTGTAACTAGGTTGTTGGGATTTTTTTTTCCCTCTCTCTAGTTCTGTTTGTTGCCAACACTATAGTTATTGTTGTTTACTTACCTTGTTAGATGCACTGGAAAGAACTGTTATTCCTACCCTCACATCCTTGAGACCCCCCCCTTTAATTTTTGAATTATAACAAGTCCAAGGGAGGCTTCCATTTATAGTTCCCTAGCAGACACCCCTGTCTTTCCAAACTAAGACAAATTTTGGCGTCCAACGTTGGGCCTGAGTGTATCGAGAGAAAAAAGGGTAAAAAAGGAATAGCAGCTCTTGAGTAATCTAATTTTTTGTGTGCTGAATTTAAGAAATTCATTAAGTAGAACCATGTTGTCTAGTGTTTGGGTGACAGGTGGCCACAGCTATATTTCTTCCATTTGCAGCCCCTTATTTAAACATGGGTCCCATAACTAAAGATACTGTGGCTGTTATCCAGTTTATTTTGTGGGTTGATAAGGTAAGATGGATTAAAAATCATGGATTTTTAACTTCCCCTGGAAGGCAGGCATATGGATTCAGAGCTACTGCACACTAACTGAATGTTTTTGGGGTTACTTTAATAATGGCACCTACTGTGAAGAAATGACACCAGGAGAAATTTTCTCCCAACCTTTCACCTTGCTCTTTGGGTCTACCCCACCAGTTTTTGAAGGGTTCAAATTTTCTCTGTATGCTAATGATGTCATGCAGTGGCTGGTGTTGCTGATATGCCTGTGAAGCCTATTCCATTTAGCATTCAGCGATAAGGGGAGATTGACTTGGATAACCACCCTGACACCTACCCCAGAGAACAGGGATACTGCCAGACATTTGAGTGCCATGGAGCCAAACACTGCCACAAAGCCAGACACTGCCCCAGAGACTAGAGACGCTGCCACAGAGCTTGACACTGCCACAGAGACTACGAATGTTGTCCCAGAGACTAGAGACACTGCCACAGAGCCTGACATTGCCCCAGAGACTAGGGATGCTGGCCCAGAGTCTAGGGACTCTGCCACAGAGCCTGCCACTGCCCCAGAGATTAAGGATGTTGCCCCAGAACCTGACCCTGCCCCACAGACCACCTCAGAAACAAACCAGCCAGATTGGGTGGGGGTTCTACTGAAAAAGATAAGCCAGATGCTGAAGGAGCACACCTCCCCCACTAGTGAGAAGCCCTCCTGCTGCCTCAAAAAGGAAGACTCTTGTGGTGCAGTAGTGGAACCCACAGATGTTACATCTGTCCAGGCTCCAGCTGAACCACAAGGGAAATCACAGCAAGCAGCAGTCACCCCTGTGGAAACGAGGAAGGCTAAGATGAAATCAGATAAGAAAGGAGGGACCTCACAACATGCAGGGGAGCCAGAGGTAGAGATCGTCACTGAGTCTCTGTCCTATGAAAGTCTCCGTAACCTGCGGAAAGACATTGTACGACGGGGACGTGAGGCTTATACAACCTGGTTACTCCGTGTCTGGAACCTTATGGGTACAGGTGTGCAGTTGGATGGTACTGAGGCCAGGAATTTGGGACCTTTGACCCAAGACTCAGGCATAGATCAGGTATTTGTAAGGGAGCCTGGGCTCCTTTCCCTCTGGGAGTGGCTTTTAATGAGTGTAAGAGAAAGGTTTGTCCACAGAGAGAGAATGCAGGAGCACCATCATAAGCTGCACTGGAAAACCCTCGAGGAAGGGATCCAACAGCTGAGAGAAGTTGCGGTGCTAGAAGTACTCTTTGGGAGGGGTGGACAGCACGATAATGACCCCGACAAAGTCAGGTGCACAGGGCAAATGTTGTGGAGTTTGGCAAATCTAGGGCCAGCTCAATACACCACCTTCATTGCAACAATCAATGCAGATAACAACCGAGAGACAGTGAGTTCTGTGGCCAACAAGCTTAGGAATTATGAAAGCATGGTCAATGGCCCAATGCATGCTCATGTCTCTGCTGTGGCTAAGGAACTTAAAGAGGAGTTTAAAGACAAGATGAGGGAGATAAGGGAGGAGGTGAGGAAGATTAACACAGCACCAGTGCGAGTCACAGGCCCCAAAGTCAAAGTCCAACATTCCCCAGCTAAAGAAAGAGGATACACCCCACGAGCTGACTTGTGGTTCTTTCTGCGTGACCATGGGGAAGACATGGGAAAGTGGGATGGGAAACCCACTTCTGTCCTGGCAGCACGGGTGCGTCAACTCAAGGAGGGAAACAGTAATCAAGGGGGTTCCACAAAAATGAAGGTAGCCTCAACCTCCCAGGACCGATCTGCCAGGTATTACAGAAGGGAAGATGATTTGTCAGACCCCCTTGAAGGAACCTCTACTATGTATGCTCAAGAAGGAAATAATAACCAGGGTTAGAGGGGCCCTGCCTCTAGCCAGGAAGAGGCACGGGAGAACCGGGTCTTTTGGACAGTGTGGGTCAGATGGCCTGGCACATCAGAGCCACAAGAATACAGAGCGTTGGTTGACACTGGTTCACAATGTACACTGATGCCATCGAGGCATGTAGGGACAGAACCTGTTTCTATTGCCGGGGTGACAGGGGGATCACAGGAATTTACTTTGTTGGAAGCTGAGGTGAGCCTGACCAGGAAAGAGTGGCAAAAACACCCAATTGTGACTGGCCCAGAGGCCCCGAGTATCCTGGGCATGGACTACCTCCGGAATGGCTATTACAAAGACCCGAAAGGACTCAGGTGGGCTTTTGGAATAGCTGCTGTGGAGACAGAGAGCATTAAGCAGTTGAACACCTTGCCTGGTCTGTCAGAGAACCCATCTGCAGTAGGACTCCTGAAGGTGGAAGAGCAACAGGTGCCAATTGCCACCTCAACAGTGCACTGCCGGCAGTACCGGACGAATCGAGATGCCGTGATCCCCATCCACAAAATGATCCGTGAGCTGGAGAGCCAAGGGGTGGTCAGCAAAGCACACTCACCCTTCAACAGCCCTATTTGGCCTGTGCGCAAATCTGAAGGAGAATGGAGATTGACTGTGGACTATCGTGGCTTGAATGAAGTGACTCCACCACTGAGTGCTGCTGTGCCGGACATGCTGGAACTCCAGTATGAGCTGGAGTCCAAGGCAGCGAAATGGTATGCCACTATTGACATTGCCAATGCGTTTTTCTCCATTCCTTTGGCAGCAGAATGCAGGCCTCAGTTTGCCTTCACGTGGAGGGGAGTGCAGTACACCTGGAACCGACTGCCCCAGGGGTGGAAAGACAGTCCCACCATCTGCCATGGACTGATCCAGGCTGTACTGGAAAAGGGTGAAGCTCCAGAACACCTGCAATACATTGATGACATCATTGTGTGGGGGAACACGGCAATGGAGGTATTTGAGAAAGGCGAGAAGATCATCTGGATTCTGCTAGAAGCTGGTTTTGCCCTTAAAAAGAGCAAAGTCAAAAGACCCACTCGAGAAATCCAGTTCCTGGGGGTGAAGTGGTAAGATGGACGGCGTCAAATTCCCACTGAGGTCATCAATAAGATCACTGCGATGTCTCCACCAACCAACAAGAAGGAGACACAAGCTTTCCTAGGCGCTGTAGGTTTTTGGAGAATGCACATTCCAGAGTACAGTCAGATCGTGAGCCCTCTCTACCTGGTTACCCGTAAAAAGAATGATTTCCACTGGGGCCCTGAACAGCAACAAGCCTTCTCCCAAATCAAGCAGGAGATCGCTCATGCAGTAGCCCTTGGCCCAGTCAGGACGGGACCAGAGGTGAGGAATGTGCTTTACTCTGCAGCCGGGAGCCATGGTCTGTCCTGGAGCCTTTGGCAGAAGGTGCCTGGAGAGACTCGAGGACGACCACTGGGATTCTGGAGCCGAAGCTACAGAGGATCTGAAGCCAACTATACTCCAACAGAGAAGGAAATCTTGGCTGCCTATGAAGGAGTCCAAGCTGCCTCAGAGGTGATTGGGACAGAAGCACAACTCCTCCTGGCACCCCGACTACCAGTGCTGGGGTGGATGTTCAAAGGAAAGGTTCCCTCTACCCACCACACCGCTGATGCCACATGGAGCAAATGGATCGCTCTCATCACGCAGCACGCCCGTATTGGAAACCCAAATTGCCCTGGGATTTTAGAGATAATTACAAACTGGCCCGAAGGTGAAACTTTTAGTGTCACAGATGAAGAACAAGAACCAGTGACACGTGCTGAAGAGGCTCCACCATACAACCAGCTACCAGCAGAAGAAAAACACTACGCTCTTTTCACTGATGGTTCCTGTCGCATCGTAGGGATGAACCAGAAGTGGAAAGCAGCTGTGTGGAGCCCCACACGACAGGTAGCAGAGGCTACTGAAGGAGAAGGGGGATCAAGCCAACTTGCAGAACTCAAAGCCGTTCAACTGGCTCTGGACATTGCTGAGAGAGAGAGGTGGCCCAAGCTCTACCTCTACACTGACTCATGGATGGTAGCCAATGCTCTGTGGGGGTGGCTGGAGAGGTGGAAAGAGGCCAACTGGCAGCATAGGGGAAAACCAATCTGGGCTGCTGAAGAGTGGAAAGACATCACTACCAGGGTAAAGAGGTTGCCCGTGAAAGTCCACCACGTAGATGCTCATGTCCCCAAAAGTAGAGCTAGTGAGGAGCACCAAAACAAGAAGCAAGTAGATCATGCCGCAAAAATAGAGGTGTCAAAAATAGACTTAGATTGGGAACACAAGGGACAGTTGTTCCTAGCTCAATGGGCCCATGATGCCTCAGAGCATCAGGGTAGGGATGCCACCTATAAGTGGGCACGAGACCGAGGGGTGGATCTAACCATGGACAGCATTTCACAGGTTATCCACGACTGTGAGACGTGTGCTGCCATCAAACAGGCCAAGAGGCTGAAGCCCCTCTGGTACGGTGGGCGGTGGTCCAAGTACAAGTATGGGGAGGCCTGGCAGATTGATTACATCACACTGCCCCAAACCCGCCAAGGCAAGCGCTACGTGCTGACCATGGTGGAAGCCACCACTGGATGGTTAGAGACCTACCCTGTGCCTCATGCTACTGCCCGGAACACCATCCTGGGCCTGGAAAAGCAGGTCCTGTGGAGGCATGGTACCCCTGAGAGGATTGAGTCAGACAATGGGACTCATTTCAAAAACAGCCTTATTAACACCTGGGCTAAAGAACATGGTATTGAGTGGGTGTACCATATTCCTTACCATGCACCAGCGGCTGGGAAAGTTGAACGGTGCAATGGCCTGCTGAAAACCACCTTAAAGGCACTTGGTGGGGGGACTTTCAAAAACTGGGAGATTAATTTAGCAAAGGCTACATGGTTAGTGAACACCCGAGGTTCCACTAACCGAGCAGGCCCTGCCCAGTCTGAAGCCTTGGGAACAACAGATGGAGATAAAGTTCCAGTGGTACACATGAGAGGTATGCTAGGAAAAACGGTTTGGGTTAATTCTGCCTCCAGCAAAGATAAGCCCATCCGTGGAGTTGTCTTTGCTCATGGACCAGGCTGCACCTAGTGGGTAATGCAAAGGGATGAAGAGACTCAATGCATACCCCAAGGGGATCTTGTTTTAGGGTAAGCTACTCATGACACTGTGCCTGTATCTGTAGCTGCATGTATGTATGTATATAATTAAAGTACTGCATGTATGTACATAATTTAAAAGTTTAAATTTGATGTAACATATTGGTATGAGAAAAAATTCAGGGTGGATAATGTTAGGGGTTGAGTTGCTTTCTTATATAATTTTTTCCCAGAAATTTCTTAGAAGCTGATTGCTGGGTGCTTGTGGGTGCTCATGGGTGCTTGAGAAAAAACAAAGGGAGCAGCTAAGTGAGAGACAGAGTGGCACCCAGACTTCACTTTGCTCTGGGCAGTTTTTTGCTCTCAGAGGAAACTGCCAGGACTGCTCATCTTTGGGACAGCAGAGAGATCTCACCATCCCTCACCTGGAGCTCAGCTCGGAGTGACCCACCACCGTCTGTTCATTTGTCCCTCAGGATTTCGGAACCTGTTCTCTCCCTGCCCTGCTGCGAGCTCCTGCCCCATTGCCCTGCACCCGCTGTTTCTTCAGTTCTGTTTGAGGTTTCCCCACGCTGAGTTCTGCACCCTGTGCCCAGACGGGACATTTCTACAGCTCCAGCTACTGCTGCTAAACCTCAGATACAACTCATCCCCCAGGACTGCTGCTCACTCTGGTACCTTGTGATGGTACTGAGGGGGGAAGGTACCAGAGGAGAACTGTAACTAGGTGGTTGTTGGGGTTTTTTTTCCCTCTCTCTCTAGTTCTGTTTGTTGTCAACACTATAGTTATTGTTGTTTACTTACCTTGTTAGACGCACTGGAAAGAACTGTTATTCCTACCCTCACATCTTTGCCTGAGACCCCTTTAATTTTTGAATTATAACAAGTCCTAGGGAGACTTCCATTTATAGTTCCCTAGCAGACACCCCTGTCTTTCCAAACTAAGACACTATCTTTTGGATTTAACGTGTAGGCTTTATAGAGCACTAAATAATTGTTGTTATTTCGAGCTACTAAGAGAATCATGTTCTTAGGTGGCAAACAATGTACCTAATACATTCAGTAATCTTGTACAGCTTTTGCTCCATTAGTCTTCCCCAACTACAAATTCTAAATGTTTTCTACTACACTATGATTTCTATAGACATGAATAACAATATATATGAGATCCTGTCCAATTCCATAATTTGGAAAGATATTGTTAGAGTGCTTAACTTTTTAAATCTTATAACAGTCTAACCTTTTAACTTTTTAAACTTCTTAAGATTTTTCAAGTATTTTAATAAACATTAGTAAGAAACTTGAGACTCTAACATATACCATAGTAATTTTTGTATGATAATAGCATGCGAATAGCAGATTGATGTATCTGCTTTTTTTTCTGAATGTGGAAAAAAAAAAAACATTTACTGAACACTTGCTCCTTCTAAGCCTCAAGAGTAATTTTCTATTGCATTTCTCTTGTATTAGGCTTCTTCCGCACTTGAATTTCACTGGGTTTTGGTAGATTTTTATGAACAACTTAATATCTTCTCTGTTACTGGTCATACATTGCCAGTTGATGCATTGTTTTTTTATGTTAGTTGTTTGCTTTAGCCAGCTTTCTGGCTTGTCCTCAGTGTTTTTGAGGTCCCACTGAATATCTGCAAAGGGAACTTAAAGAACTCATTCAGAGTAAAAAGTTAAGTAAATACACATATTTTTACAAGAAAAGGGCCTTAATCTTGATCCAGTCTTTTTGTGCAGTCAGCTAAGAATGTTAACAAGTGTTGAAAATAAGGTATTTCCATAAAGAAAGGCAATACAATTCTACTTTGGATCTCTTCATTGCTGTCTCAAGATGCAGAATTCATATATACTTACATAAAGTTCAAAATAAACAAGTAAATGTTTTTATTTTTATTATGACCAGATAATAGGAACATAGCTACTACTTTCTACCACTCTCTAAAGCAAACTATTTTCTTAAGTATTTCAAGCATATTACAGACAGATTGAAAATCTTTCATGTGAATGCAAAAATTGGAGCAGCTTAACATATTTCCTTTATTTTAAAATAGTTAAATATTTTAGGCATTACGGCCTGCATATGCATGCTACTTTTTGTGTACAAACAAGAAAGGAAGAAAGAAGAGTTTGGTATACTTATATGTATCTGTTGAAATACTTAAAAAAAGTATTGGAGAGTTTTTCATTCTAGTGCTGGTTCTTATCATGTACATTACATGTTAGATAATTCCACATTTTGAATGAGTCCACATTTTCATTTTGTTTAGGAACAGTGAGTCATGATTTATGAAGGGCAATTTAATGCTTTTGCTAAAAAGTAGATAACTAATTTGGATCCATGGAAAAACAAAGATTACTCCTTGCATGGTCCTTGCACTTACAGTAATGTCATAATATGAAGTTAAAGCATTAAATTTAAATTGGAGATATTGAAAATAACTCTGCTGATGTCTGTGTAACAGCTCTGAATTACATCAGTTCTGAACTGTTTTCTAATGTACCTAAGTGTATTTTATTCAGTGATTGAGTTATTCATCAAAAAGTTGTCTTGGGGCTTTTCAGAAATCTAGTGAAAAATTCTGACTAAAAATGCCAAAATTTAAGAAGATTTGGTTATTTTAAAAGTTAGGCTCATGAGTAAGGTAGGCACGAGTTTTACTTTGGTCCTTGGATGGCTTATTCCTCTGTTGGGCTATTAAGTGAGTGGCAAGGACAGTTTTCTGGAAATCAGAAAACGTTTAAAACCTATCATCCCGACCTGTACCAGGGAATGGCTTTCAATGGAATCAAAGTCTTTTCTGTCACAGGAGGCTATTCCATACCTGGGTACTTGATATTTGATGCAGGTTTATCGCAATATTTTTATTTCAGGTTTTCCAGTTGATACCTAGAAAGGCTGACCTGGAACAGAGACTAGACAGAGCAAAAGGAATAAAACAGGTGTTTATTGAAAGGCCTCAAAGGGATACACCTTGGGCACTACAAGGTTCTGGCCAGGGTTCCACCCAGGTTGAATCCAAGATGGATCCCAGTCATGAGTTTATATACTTTTATAAGATTTGGCTCATGTACATATTGGGGTTAATTGTCCAATTACATCTTCAGGTCATGAAGTCTCAATCCCCTGGCTTGCCCCCTTCCCTTCACCCCTGTTTATGCTTTTCTTTTGGGTAACAGTTGACCTTGAATCTCTAGTTGGGAAGGGATTGTTTTGTCTAACTATCCTCTGAAGAGAACTCAGTAAGACCTAACATAAAGTTTCAGAGTTACATATCAAGCAGTAGAGAATCTGAAAAATAAAAAAAGATAAAATCCAAGGCATTGCAGTTTAGGGGGAAGAAAACTAACTTTAAGCATAGTCAGCTGAGGACCTGGAACTGAAGAGATACAGTGATATAGCTTCCAGGTCAGTGTTGATAGTGTTGAGATTTAACTTATTCTGTGATGGGGTTCTCTCAGCATGTCCTTTTGAGGCTGAATCAGTACCTACTGACGCCTACAGCTAAGTCACAAAACTATTGCCAATGTTTCTCTCTGTTGTTATAACAAATAGCCTCTCAAAAGGAGGTCTGATAAACGCAGGGGAATGATGTCACCGTAGTGTTTTACAAACATAGTTCAAGTTGCTGCAAAATGGAGTAGCATTCAAAATTCAGTAATGATTTTTCTATTCTTTCTAGCCTTGGTGGAAAAGGTATGCTGTGAACTTAGCATCTTCTATAAGCTACATCTCTCTTTACAACAAATTTCTCTTCCATACACATCAAATTTCAAATACAAGCAAACATGAATTTGCAAAAAGACCATAAATAAACCTTCAAATTTATATTAGTAAGTACACTTTAATCAGTTTAGGTATAGGTAACACAGTGTTAATGAATCAGAAATACAATGTGTAAACACTTAATTCTCATGTTGTCTCCAAAGTCCTCTTTCTTTTACCCCTCAGATTACCAAAACCCAATGAAAGTTCAGTTCTCAGGTTTGTCCATGAGCCAAATTAGAGAGTCCTTACTTTACTTAATACTTGTGTATCTTATTATATCTTATTATTCTGGTTTATGAAAGGTTAAAATAGTTAATATTCCCTATGTAGAGATCCTGGCAACAGCCAGGTTACAATGGCTTTAACTTCTAGACACAATATATGGTCTTCATAAACAAACATATACAAAGAATTAGACTGCTATTCTACCAGCTGCTTTAGAATTGCTCAAAGAAAGCAAAGGTGGAAATAGACAAAAATCCTCCACATTTGAACTAAATAAATAACTGAAACCTTTGAAATGTAATATATACTGGGAGTACTGGCTGCCCAGGGTTTTGCAAGCTATTCTAAAAGAAAGCCACCTATTCAGTATTTTTATTACAGACTGACGGCAACTAGAGTTGTTAAGTGTCTGCTTTTGTGAGCAACTTGCAACTTTGCCTGCTAATTATTTTAATAATATACTAGTGTTTTAAATATTTTAGATTGTTTCTAATTTAGAAAGTGAGTACAATTAAATAATTAATGAAGCATTATAGGTGATAAAACCAAGAGATAGTGAAACAGCATTCCATTGTCCAAACAGAAAGTTTTCTTATTGAAGAGCTTATTTTCAGGTTTGAATGTTAAAACCACCTCATCACGTTTGTTTTTCCTTCAAATACTTTAGTATATTCAAACAAACAGGAAGAAAATAATTGAAGTTATTGCAAAGGATTACAGTAAAGTAGTCTAGAAAACATTGGAAATACACTGGAAATTTCCAAGAAATCATATCTGTTCATTTTGAAATTATGCTAATTTTGAAAATATGACAGTGAATCCAGAATAAAATATTTGTATTTGGAGAATGCATAAGGGACAACCCATTATTATCTGAAATGGCTACTAGTCCTTCCTTTTGAATTTGCCTGGGAATACTTCTGTCAGAAATGGCAGAATTAAGTCCTGGAGGTCAGAACTGAAATGCATGTGTGTATGGTATTATAGTAGAAAAACTCCTTCTGAAAGATGAACAGTGTGACAGTGACACAATAGCCATAGAAAATTTCAAATTATATAGATTGAGATACTGGTTCTAGATTCAAAATTAAATAATTTTGATATTGAAATATCATTTTTCACCAGAATCAAAGCTAGGCCATGCTATTGAATACTGGAAGCTTCCAGAAAACCTTCCCATTTCCTTATGTCAGCTCTCTGTAGATAATTTATTAAATGGTAAGTCAGATGATCTTTTTCATCTTAAGTTTTCATTGACTGAAGTAATAAGCACTACTATGTATCCACCAGAAGTCTTGGTTATGAAGATTTAAGTATGAAAATTATAGGAGTTCTACTTTTAGTTAGGTAGCACTGATACAAAGATAAATTTCTAACTTTATTGTTATTAAAATATATATATCAATAATGTGAGTACATTATTTAAAAGTATTAGCCTTAGGGAGGGAAGATGATTCCAGTCCTTGAGTCTCAATACCTCAGAATGCAATAGTAAGTTACAGAGGTCTGGTGAAAGTGATGTGGAAAACTGTAACATTTCTACTTCTACTTGCTCAATCAGTGTGGAAAGAAATTCTCATTTTTATCTGAAAATCTTATATCATGACTACACTTGCGCAGAAGAAGGAGTTTAAGGTCACTTTGTACTATATTTGTGTTTCTATACATGAGAGTATAACTATGGCACACAATGCTTCATTGACTATAAATAATTTTAATTACAGAAAATTTTTCTTGAAACTTAGAATGAACAAAAATGTATGCTACTGGCTAGGAAACATTCAACATAAAAAAGAACATCAAAATACATCTGACACTGATTTTGAGGGAACCTGTCATGTCTCAAACTTTAGTGGCTGTTGGCATACCAAAGTACATGTTGGCTTCATCACTGCAAGAGGAAATTCTTTATCTCTGGTAAATTATGTTAATCATTTTGGACTCACTGGGACAATGACAGTTTCAAATAACCAGGAGTCTATCCTGAACTTCCGAGCTACAAGCAAGCATTCCAGAAGCTAGTGACAACATGTTGAAAAGTCATCCACAGAACCCAAATATCAGAAAGAAAATATCAGAGGAGAGTCCAAAGGAGGGCAACCAAGATGGTTAGGAAGTAGAAGCACAAAACAAAAAAGAAGTGTCTCAGGGAGTTGAGTACATGTAGATCCAAGAGGAGAAAGCTAAGGGTATCAATTTGCCATCATCAACTGAAATAAGAAGCTATGGTGAAAATGAAGCCAGGTCTCCAGCAGAAGGTTAAAAGACAATGGTAACAACTTGCAGCAAGAGAAACTCCAGCCACTCATGCAGGAAAGATCTTCACAATTAGGGTGGTAACACAATGGGACAGGCCGCCAAAAGAATTTGTAAAATCTCCATCTTTGCACATATTTACAACTCTCCTGGGCAAGGTCTGAGGTAAACTCACCTAAATTTAAGGTGACTCTGCTGTGAGAAGAAACTATAAAATTACTAGAAGACCTTTCAAATCAAAATTATTCTGTGATGTTGCAATTCTATTTATTTTGATCTTCTGGTAGAATTTGTAAAATACTTTTGCTTTATTAGTGGAACATGGGTTATAGAAGCGAATTTCTGCAAGCTTAGTTTTACATATTGAAAAAAAAAAAAAAAGAGTATACTGAAATATGCAGCAGAATGTTTCTACGGGTAGTCAAAATTTATATTTACCAAAAGAAGATGAAAAATAAAAAGAAAAATAATGCTAAACTTGATGGGTTCTCTTACTTCCTAAACTTTGATTCAGTGTGGAAGGTGTTGGATTATTGTCAAGAATTAGCAAAGATGGAACAGAATGAGAGAAAGAGGAATATAATTCAATTTTCTGGCAAAAAATAATCCCAGTGGTCTCTTTGGTAAACTGCAATGTTGGAAAAGTATTCTTAAAAAACATAGTGGAAGCCGATTTACACTTGGAACACACAAACCAGAAACGCTCTTGGTTTTTATGTGCTCATTCAAAGATGAACAATTACCCTTTTCTATCATGGCGGGTGCCTGTTAAAGAAAAATTTCTAAGGAATGTGATGAGGACAGGGTTCTTACATCTGGGAGTTACCCAAATTAACTGAACTAGTTTCAGTGAATTTACCCTGGATTTGTAAGGGTGTAATTAAAAACAGAAATTGATTCTTTTTGTTTCATATGAATCTATATTTATATTTTTAGCCTGGAAATAAAAAAAAAAAACTTCTCCAAATAATGTCAAATGTACATAGCAGATAGCATCAAACCACCTGAACAAACCATTGGAGACATAGCTCAAAGATCTTTCCCAGGTTTCAGTGGAGAAATATTATTTCTCCTTCACAGTTCATATCTAAGATATAAAGCACTGTAAAATAGGAGCATCAGAGATCAAATCAGACTAACTCAGAAGTCAGATAAGATTTCAAAGGGTAAGGTGCATATATATGGTCATATTCAAAATCTTGACAAGGCAGTTTTTTCAACAACACAGTAACATTAGTATTTAGTTAGAGTATAACATTAGAAGTCTCAGGACAACAACTCTGTGGAAATAATAGTGTTATTAAAGATCGAGGGATGTAGGCTATTGCTAAATGAAATATAATCCTTTTTGTCTGAAACCTTTATTCAAAAATGGCTAATAATTCATACCAAAAAAGTCAATTTCTGGAGTGAACATCTTATCTTGTCCATATTTCATCCCGTTCCCTGAAGAATCTTTCTTCTCTAAGTTTCTTTGCATCTATTTCTGGGTTGTTTCTCAGATATCTTACAAAGAAAACTCAAAAAATGAAAAAAAAAAAAAAAAAAAAAAGGAAAAAAAGTTGGATTTTTTTTTCTCTCACTTGAGAATATTATTGTGTTACTTTAGGCCAGATTCTGGGGCTAGTGCTGAAGGCTTTCTTTGCAGGAAGGAGTGATTCTTTTTTCTATCCAGTTCTCAGGATAGAAGACCTAGGAGATGATGTCTCCTAACATTTCCTAACCTTTTTAATCTGACGGCCTTCTTCCTGAAGAGAACCAGGGAAGCCTGTGATCTCCAAAGAGTTACACAGGATAGCTCACACATGGCTCTCAAAGAGAAGGAATCGCAAACGATGAAAGACAAGCTATCAAAGTTGAAAAACCTTATCCCTGCTTTGCAACTCATTTTCTGAAGTTAAGCACTATTGATGCCAGCATAAAGAGAAAAGAGGGGGACGTTTTATCCTTTTCTAACTCAGCTTTTTTTGAGTGGAACTTAGCCAGGGAGACCAGTAAGTGATAAAACTATCACTTTTAATCCTGATACAGCCTCCATTTTACCATTATCTCACCTCAGGGAAGAACAGATCTCTGTCTTATTTCCAGGAAGACCTCCACTCTTGAGATATGAATAAATTTCAACTGCAAGGAGTCTGATCCAGACCACGAAACTGCAGCCAAGCTCCTTGTTCACTGAGTTCTAAACTCAGTACTTGGCCAGGGTTATTGGAATGAAAACCTGCAGAGCAAAGTGTTTTACAAAGTTACACAGAGCAGCACCACTGAAGTCCACTGCACTGTGGTCCAGTGTTCAGGACAGGAAGTGGGACTGCAGGCTGAAACCAAACTTGAACTGGCAACCCGAAGGACGTGGATCTAGGAAAATAATGCCTTTTGCAACTCTCAGAGAAGAAAAATATTGAACCTTTAGAATAACTTCTTTAAGTTAAAGGTGCTAAATACCTCCAATACCATGAAGAAGGAAACTGAAAAAACAAATAAATAGGAAGTACTCCAGATTAATTTCCTTCAGAAAGTGTAGCAGGAAAAAACACAGTTTCTTTAGGGAACAGATAAAGGAATTTTTTAGCAAAGGAAAGTATTCTTTGAAGAGCCTGAGGCACACTGACATGAAATGAGAAACCAACAAAAGTTAAGTGGATATAATCTGAAAAGTATATCAAATTGGATATGCAGAAATATGTCCCTTCATTTTGGTTTTCCTGACTCTTTATAGCCCGAAACAAAACTAATACTTTAATTTAGTTTCTGTAAAATAAGTAAGCACTGAATCAGCTTCAAACACAAGTCACGAAGCTTAAGGAATAAGTGGGTAGGACTGAGAATTTGTCTGTTATCTGAAATAAATCCAAGGGGTTTGTTCACTCTGAAGTATCTAGCTGCCTCTCCAGAGGTGAATAAGCTGTGCTCAAGCACACTCTAATAGTTAGTGTTCATTCATGAAGGAGAATCTAATTTTAAGAGGTTTCTTTTATACCCTAAACACTATGTGGAGTATTCAGATTCAAATTTGCCAATACTCAGAGGCTCTCTTAATGATCCCAAATCAAAAGGCAATTTAGACACTTCTTGATTCCTAAGGATTGGCTGCCCCACCTTCTCTCAAAGTGCTAACAGCAGGTAGCTGTCATCACCTGTGTATGTGGCAATCAATGCCACCTGGCAGCTACTGTTGAGCACAGTTAAATCATGACCAAATATTAAATCAACCTAAGAAATAATTTTTTGGTCAATATGGCAGCAGGCTCGAATTCCTGAAGATTTCCTAATGTTTTTCAATGCAATGACACCTTTACTTCACACAAATACCATGCTTAACACTCATAGTTAATATGGTAATAAAATTGAGATACTCGCAAGTATTTAATTTTTCAACAGACAAAACCAATGAACCTCTTGGTAATATTGCATCTTCCTGGGCCCAGCCATCCAGACAGTTTCTGACACAGCAAAGAGAATATCCATCCAAACCATGGGCTGCCAGCTTTTCCAGGAGAATTCTGTGGGAAACTCTATTGAAGGCTTCACTGAAGTCCAGGTAGACAAAAATCACAGCCTTTCCCTCATCCAGCCTGGACATAAAATGAAATCAGGTTGGTCAGGCAGGACCTGCCCTTCCTAAACCCCTGTTGGCTGGGTCTGATCCCCTGGTTTCACATATGTGCCACGTCATCACACTTAAGATGATCTGTTCCATAACCTTCCCTGGCACCAAGGTCAGGCTGACAGGTCTGTAGTTTCCTGAATCCTCCTTCCGACACTTCTCGTCTGTGGGCATGACATTGGCCAACCTCTGCTCATCTGGTACCTCTCCAGGTAACCAGGACTGATGATGGAGAGTGACTTGGTGAGCTCCTCTGCCATCTCTATCAGCACCCTTGGGTGTATCTTATCCAGCCCTATAGAGTCATGGCTGTCAAAGTGGCAGGTCACTTCTACTTCCTCATGGATTCTGCTCCCTGTCCCTGTCACCCAGGTCAAGGAGCTGAGGATAACCAGTCTTTCTATTTAAGACTGAGACAAAGGCATGAAGTACCTTATCCTCTTTCTCAGCCTTGGTGACAGTACAATGGACACAATGTCCAATAGAGAATGGAGATTTTCCTTGGCTCTTCTTTTTTTGTTAATATGCTTATAAAAGCACCTTTTGTTTTTGATATATTTATAAAAATGTATTTTATTATCTTTCACACTGATTGCTACATAGACCTCTAGCTGAACTTTTGCCTTTCCAATTTTGTCTCTATATGATATGCTAACATCACTTTATTCTTCTTGATATGTCTTCCACTTCTCCCAAAGGTCATAAATTCCCCTTTTCCCCTTGAATAGCAACAAAAAGTCTCTATTCAGCCAGAGAGCTCTTCTTTTGTTTGTAAGTACATAAGGGATGGCCAATTCCTGCACTTTTAATATTTCCTTCTTAAACTGTGTCAATTTTTCTGGCCCCCTTTGTTTTTGAGGTCTCTTTCCCAAGGGACTCTCTGAACTATTCACTTCAGCATGTCAAAGTCCACCCTCCAGAAGTCCAAGGCAGGGCTTTTGTTGACCCCCATCTTTTTTTCAGCAAGAATTGAAACCTCAGTTCATGCTGTCTCTGTCCAAGACAGCCTCTGACCACCATGTCTCCCACAAGCCCTTCTCTGCTAATAAACAGCAGATCTAGTTGGGAGCAGCCCTGGTAGGCTCAACTGCAGGAAGTTACCTTACACACCCTCTGATAAGTCTGGGGGAGACACAAGCATGTCACCAGCTTGTCTCCTTTGTCAAGCAATTACTTTTTTAGAGACCTTAGTGAAAAGCAAACATTTTTTTTTAAGGGTATAAAATTATTGAGTTGAAAATGTGTGGCAGACTCCTTCAATGAAATGGAATAAATGAAAAATTTTCATATTCAGGGACACTATCAACACTACCAAATGCTCCAGCACTTCCCAGGGATGAAACTAAGAGCAGATTCATATTTCTTTTCATAGTGAACTTGTCACCAATGATCTTTTCAGCAATCAGAGAAAAAGAAATACCTAGGTTTTCCCCTATCACCATTCACAAAAATACTAGATGCTTGCAAATCCCCAACATATAACACAGAAACAGCTGTGCTGAGGAACATCAGAGATATGACATTAAAGGCAAATTTCAGTAGATGTCTGCAATTTAAAAGAATTTCTTTGCTCCCTTTGTATTTATGCTGGAAAAGATTACTGAGATCATTGAGTTCAACCACGTCAACTAGACCATAGCACTAAGTGCCTTGTCCAGTTGTTTTTTGCACATCTCCAGCGACTGATTCCACCACCTTCCTGGGCAATCCATTCCAATGTTTAGCAACCCTTTCCAAGATGAAATTACTCCTTATGCCCAGCTTGAATCTTCCCTGGCTCAACTTGAGTCTGTGTCCTCTTGTCTTGTGGCTAGTTGCCCGAATGTGGTAATTTTGAAATATGGTTCTGGATTATCCGTATGCATTCTCATTTGAAACAAAAATATCTGAAAGAAAAAGTATGTGACCCTGCTAGGTTATCCTTTGTCTTGTCTTTATTTTGGGTAAGTAAGTACTAAGGAATTGCCTTTATTTTGAAGAGAACTAAATTGTGATAAATTCTCAGCTCATGCAAGCTGATGTGCAAACTTTTCATCCAAGAGTAAAATATCAAAACTGCATCGCTGTATTAGAAAACTGGGCAATTTTGTATTTTTAATTCCTTTCAAGTACTTTTTAGAGGATTGAATGAAGAAAGACTTTGGAGAAGAACATAGGAGACTGAACTTTAATAATAAAAATAAGAAAATAGGAAAAAAAAAGGAGAATAAAAAATGTTTTTTCCAAAAGAGATTTTATGACTTTTGGCACTGCTAATAATTTGTGTGGAAAGATAATATTTTCATGTGTGCTTAATCCTATGCCAAGGCAGCTGCTGGTGCAGTAGCTATCTGAAACAAATTAGTGGGCAGTTAAAGTGAGATTTTCCACAATCAAGAACAAAGCGGGACCAGTTAGTATGAGGACAGCTTGTTCTTGTTGTTAATGTGTTTAAAATCTTGCTGCACATAATTTAAAACAGCTCTTGAGTGTGGATGCTGGCTCTGGTTTCTGAGGTCTAGTGCTAAATCAAAACCAAATGGAGAGAGTTGAATTAGAAAATGACAAATTATGCATTGACATCTCCTGCTCTGGCTAAAGAGAAGGGCTTTTTTTTTTCATCTTTGATATTGATTTAAAAGTTAATTTCCCTCAATATTAAAATATTTAATGGATGACAGCTGGTTGAAATCTAAAGGTTGCAGCCAGCTATCTGCTGAAGGAAAGCTCTCAATAACTATGGTGGCAGATATAACACACTTACAAATTATTTAAAGTTGTATTACCTTTACTATTAAAAAAGTAGGTGCTAAGAAGATTCAGTGCCTTTTTACTGGCTGACCTGAATTCAAAAGCTTTATTCAATGTAACTTTTCATTTCACCACAAGGTGAAATACATTGGCTGATCTCCTAGGAATCCAAACAGAGGTGAGATATCAAACAAAAACTGTCATTTGAAAATTAAATTTTATTTAAAAAAAATATAGCTAGAGAAAAGAATACAAAAAATCAGTCTACATTTTTGCTTTTTTCTTGATACCTCATAAGTACCATATGGTATGTGGCGTGTTCTTAGAGAGGTAAGAAATCTAAATTTTTAAAGGTCAAAGGAAAAATACTGCTGATTTCAGCTAGGCCTGAAGCTCTTTGGATTGCAACAGAAATAATAACTTGGTAATGTAAAAGTAAATAAGAGTTGAAATGACATTAAAATAATTGCAATACTGTTTTTGAAAACAAAATATGTTGGAAAACTTCATGAATCTTTAGCGTCAGTAAGAAAGTAGTATCTGAGTGATAGTTTTTCAGTGGTTCTTATGGGATACTTGCCTGTTTGACAGACTTGTTAGAAAAATATTAGTGTTGAATACTATCTTTCCTCGTGCTTTCTGAAAAAAACCTAAAGTCCTAATATAAGCCGCATTTTTATTAAAATATAATTGACCTTTTCCAAGATTTTCTCTAATTTGGTTTGAATTTTAGAAAAATATATAGAAAAAGTGCATGGATTTTTTTAAGTTTTTAAAAACCCAAGTCAGATGTGCTTTGTCATCAAGAAATCAACTGAAAGTATGAGAGACCAAGAATAATACCATCAGACCTACCTATTCCCCAAATAAGCATTGAGGCCACTCTGGTTTGAAAAACACAAGATACAATGTAATTCTAAGCCTGTCCTTAGATGCATGAATGAAACACTGATAATTTTTCTTCATTACCTGGAGTGAAATATGGTCTTCCAACTGCACTGTGTGGCAAACCTAAGACTGTAACAAAATCAAAAGATAATTGCTCATCCAGTCTGACCTAATTCTGTAGTACTTGTGTTTCCGTGAAACAAAAACTGAGCATCTGGTCATAGCACAATATGGAACAAAAAAAGTGACCTTTGAAGAAAGAGGAAGCAGGTGAGTGAGTGAGTGAGTGTGTGAGTGAGTAAAAAGAGGCAAAGGAATAATGACTAACCAAATAAAAAGTTATGGGCAAGAAATACACAAGAAAACAAAAGTACAGACAGATATTTCACAGGATTAAAAAAAGATCTGAACATGAAAAAATCATGTGAGGCTGAAAACTAAACCACATTATATAAATTGAAGCTGTTATGAGTATAGAGGATAAAATATATAGAGGAAATACTGAATGCAGAATCCAAGAGCGTAACTATGGTTTACCAAATTCTTTGCAAGTCAAATCCAAATTTCAAGCCAAAGACAGATTGAAAACTTTGGCTACGGGAAGATATGTAAAGAAGATATAGTAGACCACATACTAGATTACTCATACAAGCACTGAAGTTATTTATAACAACTCAGGTTGCAACAGTTTTAAAATTGGCAAGTGAATTTAAACTTCTGAACCCATAAGAGAGAATATTCAATGTAAACTTCACATTTTCTATTTTGTCACCTTCATCTCTATTTGCAAGCTTACCTTTGAGAATACGCTTTTAACATGATGTCTCTTTATACTCAGATCTTGGTGATGTTTTGCATATGTCTAGAGGACAGACGTAGTTTTGCACACATTTAAAGGCCAGTATATAATTCTGCACATTTAAAGTTGTGCCCTCTAAGGAATTAATTTTTCAAGCATGCTACTTTTATTTCTTGGTAGCATGGTCATACATCCATTTGCTATAGACTGTATTGTGTTTTCATTTTAAAGGGCTTATGGACATTTCCACTGCTTCTCACCTACTTCTAAAGCTTTAGCCTCTTTTAATCCAAGACCATGATTCCTATATGAATGTGGTCATGCACATGTAATATATTGTTCCATAATCACTAAACATGATTTATAAAAGCAAAGAAACAGAAGAAATTAAAGGTAACAAATATCCTGTTGCAATACTTGCATAAGAGGTATAAAGCATTTGATCAGAATTTATGGCTTTTTTTGTTAGTATTTTCAACAGTGGAAAGTTGTCTATACTTAAAAGACATTGGACAGTGAAAAGAGGAAACACTACATTAAAACCTACTCCATAATATGGACAGGATATGGGAAAAGAACTTGTTAGGAATGTCATGTTTGTATTCAGGTTAGAAGAAACCAGCATATTCAATATAAAAATTGGTTTTAATATTGACATTCAATTCTATGGCTCTTGTTATAGGACAAAGCTTTCTGAGAGTATATTCTCAACAAAATCTGGTATCATGCAGACTTACATGAAAGCTCAACATATGAACAGGGCTGCTCTAGTTAATGTGCCTGAGAAATTAATAAAAAAATCATGAAGCAAGTGATGCTTTAGGGAGCAATATTACAGTGGCAGGCAGTCTCTGTCTTATAACAATATAAATTTGTTCTTGCATAGTTTTGAAGAAATGGACCAAAGCATCAGTTGCTATAAATTGGAATAATTACAATGAGAATTTAGGTCTAGTGTACCCATGAGACTATGGAAACAGCCCTCTCACTCAGAATTATTTAGAAACTGTCAAAATATTTTAAATCTGTCGTACTAGAGATAAGACTTAGTTTACTTACTTCTAAGAAGCAGGCCTACACTCTTCTAAAAGAAAAAAGGGATTTCAAGGGCTTTGTTAGATTATACTGCAATATTCCATGAATATTTAACCTAGACATTAACATCACAGGCATACCAGTTTATTGGAATTACTGAGAGGACTATTTCAGTTAACAGGGATTTTCCTTATGCTTGCCTTCCCTCTTTCGCTGTTGAAGTTCATAACAGCAAATAAGTTCAAGCTCAAACTCTGAAATAAGATAAATGTCATAAAACACATTACGAGGTATTTTGCCAAATATATACTTGATCCGTTTTCTTTGAAGTTGATATCATTACACAGTGGATAAAACTGTCCTATTTTATTTTAGACTTTGTTTTCTAGACTATCAGAATAAAACTTGCTACTTAAGTAAAATTGAGATAAATTGTAGACATATTTCTTTCATTTCCAGGTAAAGCTTTCTTTCATTTCTGATGTCAATTGCAGAGCTAGATGCAGCCAAGAACAGTTTTTATTCTACATATAATTTGCATAAATGACTCAATAGAAAAGACTAAAGATATGCAAAGTCTTTTTCCTCTTGTTATTCCAACTCCAAAAGCTTCATCAACAATATAAAATTATTGCCAAAATAATGTTCAGTATCTTGAAAATGCAGATAGATAGTCCTTTCCCAGACTAATTTAGAGGGCCTGCACCACCAGATACACAAACAATATTTCCATTTTGATTCCCAAAATTTGCAATATTTTTGATGATATGCCTCACAAGCTGTTCACAGATCTGTTTCTGTATGGTTTTTGCTACATTGATTAATGGAGTAGGCTTAGTTCCCTCATAAATAGCAAAGTATTTCGACCATAGGAATATTATCTCCTCACTCTGGACAGTTTAGAATCACTAGGAAAAAATCACAGAAGTAAGCTCTATTTCCAAATGTTTTGTGGCCAGGAAGATGAGAAAGGAAGATGCAAAGTATTGAAAATATTCTTTACAAAGATGAAAAGATGACAGTGCTTCAAGTGAAGATGCAGTTCCAAAGAAACCCCCAGGACTGTTCAAACACTGAACCTAAGCCTGGCTATCTTGCTGGATCCAGACTTGTATACTGATGGGAGAACTCCCAGAGAATAATAAGATTAGATGGAAAACTCTACCATACCCATGCCTGTTAACATCTTACTGCATATTGACTTCCAAGCAGATGAAGGGATCTCCCTCTATTTCTGCCTACTTATCTGTTGCTAAAGTGCTGCTTGTTGTGTCCCCTGTATTCGAGAACCTTCAGTTTCCACTTTTGGTTCAAAATAATCTTTTTTATGGATTTGAAAATATTCCTCTTGAGAGTAACCTCATAGACAGCTTACAAAATCACAATGAAGAAAAAGACATGTAGGAGCTTAATTACTGATTTAAAGCATACTAATTAACAGTTGAAAAAAGTACAGGTTAGGTGATCTCTAAAGGGACTATTTTTTGAAATTAGGAGTATAGTTATTACTGTCAAACTTTGGCTGTAATGGAAGGGCAGAGACTTAGGAGAGTTTCAGAAGATGAATGCCAGGGCACTACTACAACACAGCAGATGCTGCTACTCTCATTATTTTCAGACAAGAAAGTTAAAACAAGTTCCCTTGTCTAAAACTTCTTGTTACTCTTTAATTTAGAGATGTCAATATTTTTAACCTAAAGATCATCTAAGGATATTCTCTTTATAGATGTATATCATGAGAGTATTCCACATTTCTTGGAAAAACCATAAGTCAAATGGATGCAGCTCCTCAGGTGCCTCTAAAATGTTATGTGCTCTCTTCTAAAAATAATACAAATATAGTGAATATAGTGAATTTTTTTGTTGCCTGGGCATCTCCAGAGAGATAAACATATGATTGAAAAGTGATCCTACTGGAGCATACTGCAAAATATGTCATACTTAGAATAGAGATACTAGAAATTGGTGTGCACTTTTTATGTGTAACATTATTCAAGATAAATAATGAGGAATTCTAAGTATATTATTTCTGATGGTAAGAATTTCTCTCCTACTTGACCCTCCCAGCACACCTGGAATCTTTTGAGGGTGAGGGAAGAAAAAGACTCTTAAAATAACAGCTTATTAAACTTTTGAAAAATCTAGCAAAAAAGGAAACATAGAGATTCTTTTTAATGCTACTGCCTGCTGCTCTACTAGAGTCATAAGGTCACTTCGTAACACACTTCTTTTGTGCACATCTATGTAATGGTGAAAAAGGGAAAAGCTGCCAATTCTCTAACTGAGTATTAAATTTTATCTTCCCTTCTGCCCCACCTATTTTCTTCCTCCCTCCCAGCCCTAAACCCACAGCCCAGATTTTCAGCATCATTGCTTTAAAACCTGAAAAGTCTCTGCTTAGACACTGTAGATTTTTTTCTATTGTCCTATATGCTCTTTAACTAAACATAATATTACTGCATTCTAGGACAGATTTCATAAAATACTGAGGACTAAAATGCCACCATAAAGCACCTAGTAGAATAGTGGTTTTTAAGTATGATAACATTTTTGTTTGTATTACATTGATTTGCACAGTATGTGCAACATGCATACCCTCTCTGTTTGGGCTATTATCAAAATAATTATACAGGTCTTCATTTTATTTTGTCCTCAAATACAAAATATGTTGAACAAGAAATCTGAACTATAATGTAACATTTTGGAAAGATTTCCAATTTATTTACATTTCCCTTTTATATTTTGATTATCTCATTAAGATAAGTTTAAGATGTTAATCAAAGCACTTTGAATAAATTGAATGATTCAGTATGAACGGGCATTGCGTGGATGGAGTCTCAGGTAAAAATCCCTACTATATGATGAACATAATTTACTACTTACTTCTCTTTCCTAGGAAAAAACCCTCCAAACCTGCCATAATACCCTCTCTTTTGCATTTTTTTCTCAGGTATTCCTATGAAAGCTTAAACTAAAGAGGCAAATGACTTGTTGATAAAATCAGTAAAAATATGTTTTGTTGAGTTTTATGCAAAACCACTTCAAAAAAGATCTTGATTTTTTTAGAAAAAAAGTATTGCCTGCATATCGTGAACAATCCAACCTCTCTCACTGTTTCTGTGAACAGTATTTTATATTAATGAACCTAAAGTGAATCTAGGTATAACACAATCCTGCCCAAGCAGTATCTTTCTCCAAAGAGGTATAATTGCACATGTTTTCTCTGAACATAAAAAAAAATAGATTTTTGATTAGTCACTTTGCAGGTAGGATTTTGTATATGGCTAATAGGATATCATTATATGAAAGAAACAATAAAAATTCTGTAATAAGAACAGTTCCAGTCCACAAAATTAGACTTTCTAACATCTGCTTTCTGTTAGGTACTGTTGAATTCTTTAGCCGAGAATTATATAGATCACAAATATGTAGTTAACCATTTCCTCAAAGGGTTTGGCACAGTAACTGAGGTTACAGGGTTTGAATCAGGTCTTAGAGGCAAAAGGAATCCAGCTTAAGTTTTTGCATCAAATCTTAGAGAAGTGAGATAAACTAGGAGGACATATACATACCAGTCAGAGCCAAATGCACCTTCCTCATGATGAAAATATGTATGACACCTTTCAATCATTAAGATAGCTCTGGCATAACCTCTTATGTATTTCCTCTGTGTATTGCCCCACTGCTGTAGCTCTTCTTATGCCTCCTCTTGATGAAAACCATCTGGATGTTTTTCAAAGAACAAATTGAAGAAAGAACGATTTCATTGCAGAGTGAAGATGTTTTTCAGACATCAGTATGAGACTCAGTCAGTGCATTCTACTGCATATTACTGCACAGTAAATTGTCTGCTTCTATGATGATGTTCTTGCCTTATAGAAAATCACATGCTTTCAATTAAGTCCCTACCAGATGACAGAAACAGTAAACATGAATATGGCTTAACTCAGCCCATGAATAGGAATTCCTTTTTTTTTTTTTTTTTAAGAAGACCACGCCATCTGCTAAAGTAAAATAATGTTTTGCTGCAAGATTTTTAGAGCACTTAAAAAGACATCACAGGTGTCCATCCTTATCTACAACATAAATCTTCACTGAAGTATCCTTGTGATGAAATGCTAAATCATCTATCTTATTCCCTACAAATCTTCCATGTTTAAAATATAATTCCAGTCCTCAATGGATTCTTTTTTTATGTCAAGTGCTAGCAAAATAGTACAACATACACAGAGACTTTACAAAAGACACAAGAGATACAGTCATTGCACAAAAATAATTAATTGGTAAACAGTTAACAAATTATTTCTTCAGTCAGAAATATTTAAACCTGCTCTGTCTTCATGTCTCCTTTCTTTCTAGTTACTCAACTTTGAAAGAAGAAATTAACCTAATTAGAGGAGAAATCTCCAAATCCTTTTATTAAAAACAGCTTGCCTGTAAAACCAAGATTTTCTTGACAATCCTAGCTCTATCTTAGCTCTTATCCTAGCTCTTTCATTCAGTATAATAAAGATTTTCCAAAGCCATTCAGTAGCATCCTGAATTGACTTCTACATTTTTGTTTTAAATTAACATTACAGTGCTGTTCAGCACCAGCAGGGTTTGAAGTTGCAACACCATCTGTGGCAGTTGCAATATCTCATGGATGAAGATAAAGAATCACAATATATTCTCAGCATTCACACTTGTTTCTCAGTCAGTTAAAAAAATTGCAGCTGCACTGAAAATTAATTCTTCACAACACACTAGGAAGGCAACAGAACTACTTGTGAAATTAGTGAAAGCCTGGTGGAAACTTCCTGATGTTAGTGTGTGCGTGAGCCTATACATATGTCTAGAGCTTAGTCTGATGTTTAATGAGACCACCTCACAGAGCAAGATCTAGCTGTACTAGTCTAGTACTTACTCTACTAGATTCTAGTGATGAAAAAAATTACATGATAAGATCATCCAAGACAAAATAATAAGAAGAAACACCGTAGCTTGACTGAAAGGAGATAGAACCAGAACTATAAGTTTTACCTAATGTCCTGATTACAAATCTAAGAGCTGGATCATGCCAATGTTCCCACTGATTTCTATGCATTAGGAGGAGGCATCACTTTTTCAAGATACCAGATTTTCACACTGGAAGCATTTTACAGGGAATTTTGTCCTATGGAGGTATTGCTCAAAAAACAGAAGAAAAGACTATGACCGGATGCTGATTGTGTGCATACAATATATTAAAATGAGGAAATTTTTTTAACCACCAGTCTTGATAGGCATCATCATCTCTGAAAGAAGGGTACAAAGAGTGTTTTTGAAAAGAACTGGTTCTGTATTCTTTCCATGTACTCTACCAGCCTCTCTTCCCACACTCCTAGAAATAAATGTGTAGTCTCATGGTTTACAGACTGCTTGCAAGAGACATTTTTAAAGCATCATTTCAGTGTAAGAAGAGCACTGATTTTCATTGAGTAGATACTGTCTTCTTAAGGCAGTACAGTCTAGCAAAAATGTACTCTGTACATTTCTGTTGCTCATAGCTTGTGCAATGGCTTTTATTCATTTTTTCATCATGCAACCTGGAATATTTAGTCTGTACACATACTGTTCAGATATTTCAAAGAGTGAAAACTCGAAGGTCAAGATTGAAAAGGCTATATAGGTATGTATTTCTTGCCCTATTCTAACAGATATCAAATGGAGATTTTACACGGCATATTTAAAATGTGTACAACCACCCAAAACTGCACATATAGACATTTAATATACTTGAAAGAAAATTTCCTCCTACCAGGATTATAATGAGTACAAACATACCGATCCTGTGAATAGTCCATCTCAGATAGTTCTTGCAATACTGGCTTCATTGGCTCTGTAATTTTGACTACAGAGGAGGGTTCAGGGAGATAAGCACCATATTGATTTTCTACTAATAGCTTGATAAAGTTTGGCCATTTTATTATCTTTGACTAAGTCAGAGATGGAAAATTACAGCTTATATTGAAAAAAATCACTGCTGATGACTAAGACCAAAACATTTGGAAAGAGAATAATTAACAAGGAGCCAGGACACCTGAGGCATTCAGATTTTTTCTTATTTCTCTATATGACTCTTTCCTGTGTGACTATGAACATTAATTCATAAGAGCTCCTTGATTTAACTCAGTGTAACATTGCCAAAATTGTCCAGAGAGCCAGTAGTAGATGCCATATAAACTGTAGTGCCCATAAATTGTTTGAACCCACCACTGTGCACCAGAGTGCAGCATGAACATAACCATAAAACCACACTGCAGTTACAGCAACTGCTGTGAAAATCTTTTGAGAGGTGGAATGATTGTGCTGCTATTCTGCTATTCACTCCAAAGTCTCCCTCAATGATAGTGGTTTGATTTTGCTTGGTTTAGCTGGTATGACTGTTAGACTCATGCTGGTAAAGTCAGTTTGACTCTTTGAGACCTCCAGATCCTAAGTCTCTGATCTCCCCTGGTCCTAGTAACACTACCATCATTCAGTATTCATTCACACCACATATTCACAGCTAACAAGCAACAAACACCTTGATAGTTTTTAAGTCATCGTCTAATAAATCTGTTCTCCTAGGAAAAGAGTAAAATAATTAAAATACTTTTAGCAAAATTTCCTCCAGAAAAAATCCGAATAATACAATGTTAGCTCATCTTAAATGTAACTAACAAGGCATTCATATTAAACAGGATATGGAGCAATAATTAAGTAACTTATTCAAATAGATTTATGGAGCATTATCACATATCTATTCATATAATATCTCAAAAACATACTTCTTACAAAACACACTGAAAATATATCCCTTAGAGATATCTTCAAGATTTTCTATTCAATTATCTTCACTCCCTTCAAGAAGGTAGAAGCAGACAAAAATATCTTATTTTTGTAGATCACTTATTTAACGTTGCCTAACAGAGAAAGAAATGTGTCCTCCCCTACTTGGCTTCCATGGTATACTTGCTTTTACTTCTTTTTCACTTGGCTCTTCATTTATTCATCTGGAAATAGAGGACATAATATTTTTTTGTGCAACATTCTGAGAGCAAAAGATAGCAAAATGCTAAGTAATAATTAAAAATTATTATTTGTACAACATATGCAGGAGAAGTTCCAACAATACCAACTGTCATCTGCACTATTGTGTTCAGTCTCCCACACATACACTGAAGTATACACCATATTGTAAATAAAGAGACTAAGGATGAGAGAACTGAGTAGTCTAATTCTCATCTTACACCTAGGACTACAGTTTAAACACAATAATCAGGGCAAGCTCCTCCTCATTGCTTGAAAAAAGCCCCCCACAACAGCAATCTCCATTTTTCCCTCACACATACAGAAGGTAAATAGTACCCTTTGGTTGTGGCCTGTCAGGTCTCCTGGTTAGAAGAGCTGCCCCAAAGGCTGAGAGCCTCTCCTTTGAGTCTATCTTTTACAGTCTAGAAAGCTGCAATCTTAATGATGGTGACTACACTGCCACCTGAAGTTATCCCATTTTATGAAAACTCCAGATACTGAACCTGAGTTGTCATCTAAGTCAGCTGAGAGAGGATGTGGCACACAGGGTGGAAAGGAGAAGCCTTGAATTATGGCCAGTTCCCTCAAGGCTCTAGAAAATGCATTGTGTTTTGATCACTGTAAAGTGGAAAGCATTTCTATGTATTTCATCAGATGGTGACATTATTAACCAGTGGCATTTGAAATTAGAAAAAATGAATACAGCTTGCATGCCATTACTGATCTGTGAAGCCAGGGTCTGTCTAATATTTCTAAAAGTAGATATAACTTTCTAAAAAGTGTTCTTAAGAATTTAGCACTTAATTACTGCAAAACATTTTTCCCTTCCTTTTTCACTTTCTTTTCCTTTCAGAATTGTCTTGCATCTACAAAATCTAAATAAAACTATTAATTTCAAGACCTTTCGTTTTCTCAAAATGGAACAAACTTAAACGAGGGAGTCTCCTAGACCACCAGCTACACCTGAAAGTGATATAAGTAAATGATTCTCACTTCCAAAAACTTCCATTTGAAATTAATAAAATCCTACTTGTTAAGTCCTCTCATTATCCCTTCCAGTCATCAGAAAAGAGTGCTGTATATTTGATGGCTATTTCCTGCCTAAAGGCAGGGGAAAGGCAAATCTGCATTAAAACATATCTTTTTCTGTCATTCTGTCAGCTGCTCTCTATGCCTGACATCCTCTCGAGACTTCATCTGTAGGCCCTATACAAATGTCATTTTAAAAAATACATTACTTTCCAGTATCATCTGTTATTTCAGCTGTTTTTATAATGATCAGTTTAGTTTCTTATGTAATATTTCCTGTCAACTTTCCATCTCCAGAGAGAAGTCAGTGGTAAGATTTCTCTTGCATTTTCTGAGGTTTTAATCTCTTTAGTTCTTGCAGATTAATATCCATTATCACAAATAAAGTACATAAAATGAACTGGCAGCAACTGTGGGTTGAGTGTACCATGAGAACCCACAAAACTAAACCAAAATATTTTTGTCTGGGAAATATTATTAAAAGAACTCAGGGAAATGAAGATATTTTGGGTTTATTTAAAAAAAAAAAAAAAAAAAAAAAAAAGAGTGAAGAAGTGAAGAACTCTCAGCTCTCTTGAGCTGCCTCATTACCAGAAATCCCATGACTTTTACCGGGGGAGACAGGAAGCAGCATTTACCAGGGCACAAGAGAGATCCCTGTTTTCTCTACATAATTCTTTCCCCTTCCTCATGGAGGAGGCATCTTGCCAACTGGATGTGGATAAGGTAAGCTACACCACTGTCTTGACAGTTCTGCAAGGGTTTCCAGAGTAATTGAGGCCTGAATAGCTTGAGAGTGTTGTCTTAGGCCTGTGATACAATGAAATGGATGAACAATTGGCTGCACATTCAGGCTCAAAGAATTTTAGTAAAAGGAGCAATACCTGGTGACACATGACTGCTAACCCAGGGCTCAGTTTTAGGGCCAGTTCTTTTTGTCACTTTTATCGGTGACCTAGACTCAGGTGTTGAGTGCAAACAAAGTTTATGGGTGATAATGTATTAAGGGGAATCATTGATTCCAAAAAGACACCTTGATTAGCATACTGGGAAATCACCCAGTGAAACAGTGTGAAATTTAGCAAGGACGAATTCTGGATTCTGCACCTGAGGAGAAGTATGTACAAACTAGAGACAAGAGATTGGAGGGCAGACAAGCAGTGAAGGATCTGAAGTCTTTGGGCTCTTGTTACATTCCTTTTAGGGAATGGTCTCTCCTCAAAAACCCCTCCCCCAGAGACTGTAACCTGGCCTGATTTTACCTGCCCCTTGACTCTGACCTGTAGCCTTCGGCCAGGTAGTGTGACCCCGACCCCAAAAGGGATAAAACCCCTGCTCCTCCATGCTCCCCTCTCTTTACCTCCTGGGATCCCTGCATAGAAATAAAGCTTTGGAATACATCCTGAGGTAAGGGGCCTCTTTTGGACTTCCTATCCCTATTCATGAAGATCTCCTCTCCCAAAACTCCCTTAATCTGAGCTAGCAGCTTGTGGGGGGGTGGAGGGGAGGAGAAAACTTCAGGCTCTCAAAGCAAAGTATAAATAACTCATCAAAAGAAGTGATTTTGATGTATTCGTGCAGCTTGCCTTTGTATACAGGTTTGGGCTCAACAGTATAAGCATAATGGAAAAGAGTTGGAATGTATCCAGAGGACAATAAAGATAATGAGAGGGCTAGTGGGGAGGACTTATGAGGACTAGGTGAGGATACTGGGTGTGTTCAGCTGAGGGAAGATGAAAATTAAGGGCTGACCTCACAGCTGTCTACAACTTCCTTATGGGAGGAGTGGAGTGGGATGTGGTGTTGTCCTTCCTGTTTTCTGGTGGTAGGATGCAAAGGAAGGTGGATATAGGCTGCACACCTGCCTGGCAATGGGGAATGGTAAATAAATTCCTTGGTTTGTTTTGATACAAATAGGAGAACTTGTTTACAGGATAGTAACTAAGGTTCCAGAAGAATCTTACCCCGTTAGTGCAATTAAATTGGAGAAATATTCACCTGAAATATTTAATGCTGATAAACCCATAAATTTATTGGCACTGCAATCCATTGGAATTTATCCAGCAACATGACAAGCTACATCTAGTTTCAGTCTTTCACTCCAGTGCCTCCAGGTGTAAGTAGTTTTCTGTACAAGCATCCTCACAGGAATATAGATACATATATAACCATCTGTGTATGTCTTAATTATATTAAACTGGATTTATTATTTCTAGAGCAATATCAGCTAATTCATATCCTCATGTGGGAAAAGGCATGCAGGAATAAAATACCACTGTGTAGTAGTTAGAGATGAAGGGTTAGCATGGTGTTTTGCTTTGCATTTGCTCTGAGAAAAGGAGATCTTCGATGCTAACAGTTTTTTTTTTTCCACTTCTGGTTTAGCTCCTCTGTTTATCTCCACGATATGGAGTTTTTCTTTATTTTTTTTTTTTTTTTTATCTTGTTTGTGGCCCTTATCATTGAACTCCTTTATTGACATGTTTGAAGTTGTGTCTTTTAGCTGCATGAGTCCCAACTGTAAATAAAAACAGTTAATTTGTTTTCTGTGAGGTTCACTGATACGGATGGGACACTTTACAGTGAGTTCAGTAGGAGCTGGAAAAGCCCACTCTTGTACTGAGTTAGTTTTCCCTATAGTCCAGTTTCTAAGTATTATTTACGAAAAAAATACTTCATGGGAAGTGATGGCATAATAATGCAATTTGCCACACATTTATTATATCCAGTAGAACTACCATGTAGTTGCAACATTATTACTGTGAAATGCTTTTATTTCACAGCAACTGTAAAGTGACACCATGTCCCCTGTACAACCCCTTTCTCTCTTATTATACACATGAGATGGCATAACTGAAATCCTATTTTCAGGCTTGTGCTTTTCGTTCTTTATAGACAGGAACTGCAGAATGCATAATAAAGGATCTCCTTTTTTTTTTTTTTTTTTTTTTTTTAATATGAAAGGGGTTATATTTTACAAACATGATCTCTCTGTGACAATTGTCAGGATTCCATTCAAACTTTTTTCTTTCTGTAGATATATTAGGGGATCCCTATTTCCTTTCACATGTCCATTTTGTAATTGAAAAAGGATGATAATTCTTAAGGAAAATGATGTTGTTCATCTCATAGTTTCCTATAGAATATAACAGAAATAGACTCAAATGGACTGAAAATGCAGTATTTGCATTGCTCTATACATCTTGAGTAGTGTACAATTTCAGAAAAGATATCTTCCATTTGGAAGTACAGCTTAGGTAGAGGCTGTTTTATCACTACTTATACCCATACATTTTTCTTAGAATGCCCATGGATCACAAACAATTCCAATTGCATATAACATACTGTATTGTAATTATGCTAAGTTCTCTAGCTAATGTTTTATATATTATAAATATCTTTCTCATGTGTGTTAATGTCTATGTGAAATTTAAATCCTGTAAATTCATCTTATGTTTTAATTTTATCTTAAATAATCATAATCATTCTATTCTGTTCTCAGGAGCACCCTTTTCAATTAAATTTTGCTATTATGAAATAGGTAGTTATGGATACTGTTCAATTTTAAGACCCTGGGTTTTTATTTTTAGAACTTATCATATTATTGCTATTTTATAGCATCAGCAGCTTATGAAGAAAATTTTAAAATAAGACATAAATTTAGTGTTTTGCAATAATCCAGTTCTTTGGGTTTTTGTTCCTCTGGAAGAGGGGAGCTGGGGGTCAGAATTTACCTCTTGTTCCAACCTGGGCCATATTCTAGTGGTATCACTACTATTACTGTATTCCAAGTAATGTAAATGCTGACCGGGAAAACAGACGTGGACAAAGATTTTATGTCAGAGTTATAATCACTCATTAATTTAACAAATGCCTACATCTAATCTAGTAATAGCTTATTTTCCTTCAACAGACTCTTTTTGAATTAGCCATAACTACACACAGTGAAAATGCAGGATGGGACTCTGCTACTGAGTGTAGTAGAATGTATTGGAGTGTGAGACATGACAGCTGTGGAAGTGAAACTTCAGATACAGAGAGATCAGACAAAGAGGTTGTGCTGCACTTACTCTTCCAAAGTTAGGCCACCACAGCAGCACAATTTTTCACATGGCAACTTTGAGCCTGGACTACAGAATTTTGATTAAGCAGGCATTCAGATTTACATATCTAGATATTTTTTTCATGAGCTAGGCCAAAATCAATTACCAAAGCAGCTTTAAAAAAAATTTCTCAGATCATAAGTAAACTGTAAGAAAGGCTGTACATTTCTAAATTCCCTCTACAGCTCCAACTTCTTATTATACACATACAAACTTCTTTAGAAATGCCTTTGCCAAGGCACAATGTATTAAAGTTTCTAAGACTTCATTCAAACCCTTTAATTTCTGTACCTTGATCTAAACTGACAACAACTGGTTACTTTTCTAAAGCTGAAGTTTTGATGTGTCATTCTCCTCTGTGGTGAATCTCTTCAGGTGGCCTGTGAAGATGAAGGAGTATGCCAACACCTGTCTGCATTAGCTGAACCCATAGAGCGACATGAACTGGAAGGGAAAGAGAAAGGTAACATCCCATTACTATTCCAAAGGAGATAATAGGACAATAATGGAGTTAGGGATGCATGGGCATTTTGACAATATCTTTTTATAATTCCATTCACCCAAAGAACTAGCTAAGTCCTAAATGGTTCTCAAGACAAAAAACCAAAACAAAACAAAAACCCCAAAACCAGAAGAAAACCCTGCACACAGAAAAACATGATGATTTGGAGCATATTTATCTATTTTAGCACTGAAAAAATTATGCTTGTGACTTGATGTTGGGCGGTGGTAGTGAAGTGTTCTAGTATTTACCTTAAATCTACATTTCAAAGTCTGTGTGTAGCGGTTGGCATTTACTACTGAGTAAATGATCCTTTATTCACAAAGCTGTAACCTCACTGAAGGCTTGACTTGCAAAAACCATCCAGGAAACAAAATGTTATGGCATTTTTAAAGATGCCGTGAGAGGTAATGAAAAATTAAGGTTTTCAAACAACATGCTGAAAGCTAAATTATTTAGTTTGTAGATTGGTAGAATAAGCTCTGCAAGAGACACTTGTACAGGCCCCAAAACCAAAGAAGATGCTAGGCAAGTACTAGGGGCAGGTTAGGAACTAGGACTCAGACAGATACTTTACAGGCAGATTATCTAGTTTTTCATATTTATTGTTGGATAATATAAGTTTTTCTGATTTTGTTTTTTCAAAGACTCTTCAGAAGGATGCATGCAGGAGATAGTAAAATAACACTTTCAGAGGATATTACACCAGCATAAAAATCAAATTAAAAATAAACAAAATATTGAGTTTAATGAAATGTTTCAAATTATGTTTTAATAAATATTTTAACCTAAGATGAAGCATAGACCTTCACTCCCATTTTCATGAAATGCCTTTGTCTTCCTGAGATATGTGATTGTTAAATCAAAGGATTAAAAGAAATGCATCCTACTTTGGTATTTACATACAAGTGAATAAACTAAATAATTAACATTTGCTATGTCTGCAAACAAAATTAATTAAATAAAAAAAGACAGGCTGAATGGACATGCTGATGTCTCTGTTTTCAAGAGAGCTTCATTCTAGAAACAGAAACATACTACAAAGAAAACCAAAAGTTTCTTGTTCTGTGTAGTTTTGTGCTTGTTGAGCAATGATTTGTGATCTAAGAATTTTCATAACAAATGATGCCCAAGCAGCTGTACTCGGATTAACAAATTTTCTGTGTCACACACACACACCCCCCATCTCCAATCAAAGCCCTAGAGAAGAAAATTATTTAAATGTATTTGGCAATGGAGAAGAATTTAAACTAGTTACATTGTTTGCATGTGCTCTCTAGACATTGTTCATTCTTCTTGTCTAAGTTAGCTTTTGCAGTTGCACCCCTTTTAAAAGGATTGCACACCTTTTCAACAGCCCATTATCACTACCCATAATTAAGCCGGGACCATATTGCTGCCTTTTTCATCCTAAAAAGTTGTTCATAGCAAGGCACTCAGATAATTCAGTCACCCACAATCACACCACAACTATTTGTTTACTGGGAAGGAAAAGACGGTCAGACTTACAAAACTGGGTATCTATTATTAACATCAGCTTGGAAAGTGTTGTGGTCAAGCTATGGCAAATATGATTGGTAGCAGAGTATGGAGGAGTTTGGGAAGTCATCAACCAGGGCTTTTCAATGTGAAACACATGACATAACCACAAGCTGCACTTTATGAAATTTGAAACTGTAACATAAGGAGTGACCTAATTTAATTCAAGTGGTTCCGTGTATTTGAAGTTAATAGACCTTTCTTGCTATGGGGCAACAGGGTCTTTAGCAAAATATGAGCCCTACCATGCCAAGTTGTTTATCTTTGGGGATTCATTCTTTTCATATTATGATTGATAATTCATGGATTCCACAGGGGTTTCCTGTACCTTTTACACACTGCAAGTTTGAACAGTTTTCCTATCTGCAGGTGTAATGGGTGGAGTCAGACTGCTCACATATGGTGTACCAGGTCTTCAGAATGAGGATTCTAGAGATGGAGGCATAGCATCACTTTCTAATGTTTACAGGTAAAATTCATCTGACATTAATTCATCTGACATTCAAAGCCTTGATTTTATAGTATACTATAAATTCTTTTTAATTTATTTACATCTTATGTAATTTTTCCTGTTCTGTATTTCCTGCCCAGAGAATCAAATACCTCAAAAATCCTACCAGATGATTACATTACTACCTTCAATTTTAAAGCAATTCTTCAGATTTCCCAGCCTAGTATCACTGCCTTTTAATGCACCCAACAACAAAAATTAATACCAACTGTGCCTCATAGTTCCTTCTCAGTTGTTGTGTTCTATCCATCAGTCCTTCTCTGATGTAATGTAATTACTCTTGCTCTCAAGAAAAATACGTGACTTTGTTTTGAATCATAACAAAAGTTTAAACTACCCACATTTCATCTCAACATTCGATATCCAGACAGAATATTCTGACCTTCTAAATTCAAAATATTTTACTGTAATCTGCTTAAGAACATCACAGGACTTTTATTTTCATTTTCATTTAGATTCAGCCTCCCTGCAGACTAGGCAATTCATGTTACATGTTGGACATTTTGGGGAAAAAATGACAAAGATTTCCCATATTTCTTTCCATCAAAATAAAAATTTTTTGCCATTAAAATAGAAACTTTCCCATAGAGAATTTTTATTTGGGGAACAATTCCTTTCCATTCAAACAGCGTTTTCATAGGAAATTTTTTACTTGCTGCTGAGCAGTGCCGACATTGCATCAAAGCCTTTTCGGCTTCTCTGACGGTTATCACAATGAACAGGCTGGGAGTGCACCAGGAAGAAGGAGACACAGCTGGCACAACTGACTTAAGTGACCAAGGGGATATATCATAACACATGGCATCATGCTCAGCCATAAGGACTGTGTGAACAAACAGGAGAGGTGATGCTCGGAGTTATGGCATTTTTCTTCCCAAGTCAATACTTCGTGTGATGGAACCCTGCTTTCTTGGGGATGGCTGAATACCCACCTGCCTGTGGGAAATGGTGAATCCATTCCTTGTTTTGTGTTGTTTGCATTCAAAGATTTTGCTTTACCTACCTAAACCATCATTATCTCAACCCCCAAATAAGCTCCCTTTTATCTTTCCAATGGACTTCCCCACCCCATTAGCAAGGAGAGGGAAAGTGGCAATGGTGCTTAGTTTTTTTCTGGGCTTATTGTTTCAAAATACTTGAATTACTCTTTAGGGTTAAAAAAAAAAAAAATAGAGTTTTCTATTGTAAGAGTATGATTTTTTAATCAAAGTTTTCCCGATCCTTACAAAATATGGCTTCCTAGAGCCATGAAAACATCAAAGTGTTAACCAGGTATCTGCCCAAAAGTTTATATAGTTTATGCCCTGTTTAGGTCACTAGAAGATATTTAAGCACAAGTTAATTTTATTACTGAAACATCTGAAAGACTTAACAGTGAAAACTCAACTAGAATGAAAAAAAAAGAAAAATCCAAACATAAAACATAGAAGACAGGAGGCAAACAATCACCTTTGGGTTAAGGTTGTCTTCTAGAACCTAGTTAAAGATGTTTTTCAAGTAGAAGAGATGATATTCTCCAGCAGATCAAATACAGAATCTGTGTAGGAGTTGTATCATATTACAGGCTGCACTGGCTCTGGAATTTATGAGAAATCAAATCCTGATTGTGGGAGGAAGTGAGTCACACATAGCAGGGATGACATGAAAGGATTGTCGAGGGATATGGAAGCTCTAGCTCCTGCCAACAGGACACTTTGAGAATTCTTATCATTTTCATTTTGTACTTCCCTTATCTTTTCTTACGCTTCTTTTTTTTTTTTTTTTTTTTTTTTTTTTTTTTTTT
>CM031878.1:35691482-35718860 GCA_018697195.1 Certhia americana
TTTTTTTTTTCCTTTTTTTTTTTTTTTTTTTTTTTTTTTTTTTTTGGTCTATACCTATATCTGTATAAAGTTGCTAAAATATTTCTCCTCCCTTCCTCCTCAATTATCACCCATCCAAAGAAAACATTTTTATTTTACATAATGATGTAAGGCCAAGCTGAATAAGAAAACAGAACTTTCAAAAGCCTACCTGTTAGAATGAGAAAAGAGAACATAAACTGCCAGAGGTTTATTCCTAAAAAGGCTTCTAAAGTAGGAGAAAACCATATGGAAATTTATCCCACATTGAATCAAAATAATGTTACAATTTCTGAGAAATTTATGACCTTAAAACACCACAAATATTCACAACATTTCAATGCAGATTAGCCTGAGTAATACCTTGTCACAGAGCTCTCACCAGCAGTTTTATTCAATTATTTTCTCATTTTGTGTAGGGAAAAGGGAAGTTCAGGAGTTTTACATATATCACTCTTTGAAATTAAGTACATTTGAATTACTTTCCATAATTTCAGATGGGATCAGTCTTTTGGTAAGAAGATAAAACTCTTGACAGTCCTTGTTAACTGTTTCCAACAAATGACTGATATATTACCTACTGTAAACATAAGTTCTGCCACCTTTCCTTCCCAGCATAAAATATTTTAATTGGCCTTTCTCTTCAGCACTAAAAATTCCACTCCTCAACCTAGGTCTTGGTATTCTTTAACGTGGTTTTAATACCTGTACATAATCTTCTTACCAAAAGAAACCTACAAAAATTTATCAGTGTTTCCTGAGAGTTTACTGCTTACACCTCATAATTCAAAGTGTGCAGTGGAAACCTGATATTTGTGGTGCATATATGCACAGCAGGTGTAGATTTAGTGTCATTACAGGGCGGAAGAGTCCCTCTCTGAACTGTTGAGGAATAAACAGAGCCTTCTTCACCATGTTCTGCATCTGGGAGCATGTATTTTCTGGAGGCCTCAATCCCCTACAGAATAAGAAACAGAAATACAGAAAACAGAATAAGTTTTCTTCACACCCAAATCAGAGGACACAGAAAAAGCCTTCTGTTAAAATATTAATACTCCTCACAAATAATAATAGAAAATAATTTCCCCTGAACAACAAATGGGTTATGTGATTAGAATAATTTTCAAACCATTAAGACAGTATTTTTAGACCTTTCCAAAATATCCATTCATTCAACCATTTCTCCCAAGCCTGCTTTCTCTAATCTATATATAATCTATGTATTTTTTCTAATCCTCTTTGCACTTTGCACAGGTTGCTGATACTAGCAGGAGATGACAGATCAGCAGCCTCTGAAAGGCAGAGGACCTCTGTCTGGGCACATAGAGGGTCATATCAGGGTATCTACAGTCTTGGATTCACCTGTGGGAAGAACAAGCTCCAGGTGTAGTTACTAGCCTGAGAGACAGACATTATTTTCCAGCCTGTCTTCAGGGACCATCAGCAAGATTTTTAAAAGCATTTCAAGTCATGGCTTTATGTTTTCTTTGCAGAAAGTAACAACCAGTTAAAACACCTTTGATGAAACAGTTCTACATCAGAAGATGAAGAGTCATTAATCAGACTTTTTTTTCCCAAGTGGAACATGTCAATTTCAATTAAGCTTTATATGTAGATATGTCAAAATTAATAATTTCAAGTTTTGTATTTGGTTTTGATGAAATAAAATGTTTTGGTTTGTCTTTATTATTTTAGAGGTACAATAAAAGACAGGACAGGAAAGATCTAATCTCTTAAACGTGTTCAGCTGCATCAATGCTTCTTTCTAAAATGCCACACTTGGAAAGCCCCTTCCTTTCAACTATGTACAATGGTAAATTCTCTCTGAATAAGAGTTATTTCCCATATTTGCACCATTTTACTTATATATTATCAGAGCAGTACTTCACAATTTAGCTAATCAGTTGATCGCACATTTCTATACCAAATTATTGTTGCTTTTATTATTGATTATCTCAGTATTTTATTATTACCTTTCTCATACCAATGTTCTGTTACCATCTTGCAAGTAGGCTTTGACTAATTTTGTCCCTAATGAATGTATCAAATCTCTGAGTCTTCTATTAATCTCCAAGTTATTTTCCAGATGCTCACGAACAGTTTGATAATTTGTTTCAAGTTACATTGATCTGGCTCTGGTCTAGGTCTTTATTTTATGGGCAATCTTTCTTTATTCAGTATTCTGTGATCTTCTTTGGAGGAGAGGGGAAGGGAAATTTTTAATAATTTCTATTTTAAAATGAGGTTTTACTCTCTGTCTTTCAAATTTTTTTCTTATCCTTTTGACAGCTAAAGGTAAAGAGTTCTTTTGAAAGTGAGTAATGATCAGCCAACCCACCTTGAATTTTTTTCTTTTTTATGCCAGACTGTGGTCAATTAATAATGAAAGCACATAGAAGAAATAGAGAAGATTAAATAGAATTTATATTTTTTTTCATGTTTAAGAAAATATCTGAAAATAGAAATCAGAGCATCATTTATAATTTTTTTCCTTCTCTTTGACTATTATCTTGTTGCCATGTCAGTAAATACTTTGGTTTTTCTGCACAGGTTTCCAGCCTTTTGTTCCAGATCAGGTTGTTATCACATGAAATGTGATATTTTCTATCATCTTGTACATAAAAAACTATTTTTGGGTCAAATATATACATAGATGTAGCCACAGAAATGAACTATAGGATAACTAAATATGTAGATTTAGATGTGAAAGACCCCAGTATTACTGATTTTTTTCTCACCCAGATATTGTCTTTAGAAATATGCCCCAGACATAAAAGATCATTCTTCCCAACAAAGACCTTGGAAAACATCTCTGATAAAGTTCAAATTACAGAAAAATGAGAGCAAGATCAACTCTTTGTATTGTATACTAATTTTGGCAGTGCCATTAGAAAAAGAAAACAACAAGAGACACCCATTAAAAACAAGCTCAGAGGGTCTTGTTTTCAAAGCATTGAAGCAAAAGGCCATTTGCAAAGATATATGCCCAATTACATGCTTAATCTGCACGCACAATTAGTGTGACTTCATGTGATTCTCAGGTACTGAAACTCAACTGGCCATTTTCATGCACACAACCCGACTTGCATTTGGAATGACAGTAAATGTGCATTCAGAATAAACGTGTATTCATGCAGGCAATTTTGCACATGGCCCTGAGTTTCTAATATCTGGAAAAAATCAAACCCTGAAGGCTGCACTCCTCTCTCGAATACACAGAACTCCCACTGTCCCATTAAAAGGCTAACAAAGGTAACATAACATAACATAATTAGTATGTTTTTACAACACCCATCTTTTAGAAATAATCTTTTCTTGTACTGAAAAGCTAGCCCAAACCCAGAAGCCATTTAAAAATTAAATCTTTTGACTACATAATTTATACAGCCTGGATTGAAATAAACAATGTATTTATCAACTCCTTTACACGTTGGAATACCAAGATGAACACAACTAATGCTGACAACTCTGCACAATACAGTGAACAATAAAACACTTGTGTACTCAAAGGATGCTTTCTTGGTCTGTTTCATAGCTATAGTAGGAACAAAAGGAGGAGTATAACAAGAACCTGAGCAAGGAAACTAGAAGGTAAAGAAAGACACCTAAATGAGAGTATTGAGAAGAAAAATCTCCAGAGCAGGTCTGCAATTTTGTATTCGGGAATCAGCTTAACAGATTAAAAAGCCTAAACGATAAAAGATTGTTAAACTCAGGGGGGCTTAACTATTTGTGATAGTAGTATTAACACAGGAGACACTTACAAAGCACATTTCAGCTGCAAGCCCCAGAGTACTTTATATGAATGGTCATTTGTTGGAGCCTAGAATTCTGAGAAATATTTCCCTGCATGTTTTAAGGGATACAAAACACCTAACAAACACTGTTTTTGAACTTTTCATGGAAAGGGCTTCATAGGCTCTGGAATGAAGCAAGAACTTTCAAGAATGTATATTAGCAAAATATGTAGATTATCACAGGGTGAGAATTTTAGATTTCTGGGTTTGTTAGAATGGCAGGCAGGTGAAGGCAAGATGGAGGAAACCTCCTGGGTCTTAGGCTTTTTCCTTCTTCTTCATCTGCTCCATCTTCTGCTGTGGTGGTGGCACTTTCTCTTTGGTTTAGAGTAGAGAGAGACTTTCTAACATGGACGATAGCATGGAGGAAAGTTATTGTAAATACTGTATGCATAGTTTTTAGTATAAAAGAAAACACCATCCTGAGTGGGTGGGATTGTGCCTTGGACTGACTTGCTACGAGGAGTTGTGCTAGTCAGGGAAAGAATGTAATAGATAAGAAAGAATAAACAACCTTGAAAAACAGAAGAGACAACTCTATTTCTTCCATCACCTGGCAGGGGAAAAAGACTTTTTACATCTCGGAAATCACCAAAACATTCGATAACCCGAGTCATTATTACTACCACTCTACAGAAAGAAGACCCAAGCTACTAAAAGGTTCTGTCACATGCTAAGAACCAGAAGCCAAGAAGCAGAATTTTAGGTTCCTTACCTATTTCTGCAGTTTTCCTGAGAATACTAAAAGAAGGAATTAAAATGAGAGCATAGCCCTTTTTGCACAAGCATTAGACTACAGCAAAATAGTGAGTATTTCTGCAAGGGAAATTTGTGCGGTCACAGGACATATGAAAGAAAACTTAAGAGAAATACAGAGATTTTGCTACTCTACAAATGTTCAGCTTTTCTGTAAAGAAGTAGGTTCAAGTTGTCATTCCTCTAAATACTTTTTTTTGGCATGTGTGTGTGTGTGTGTGTGTGTGTGTGTGTACACGTACAAGTATATCTCTAGCATAAATGTGGCCAGTTTAGAATTTGCTTGTGCAATTTACATGGTCAGCTTTAACAATGTACACATAAATAGAATTACTTCTTCCTTTGAAATAAATGTTTCATAAATCCCAGTACTCTATAAAAATAACTCTGTCATTAAACTATTTATATGAATCGGCTATAAATATCAGTAGATACTGGTGCAGAGTATTAACGGAAGTGCATTTTGCTTAGTTCTAGCTAAAAAGAATCACTCACCTAGATTTCTTAATGTGAATTTTGAGTGAATATATAGCTGTGCATTGAATTTGTTACTCATACTCATGACTTCCTCTGCAATGAGAAGGGAACAAAGTCCGAGTGAACATTTCAAAGAGGCAAATGGCCCCTCTGCATCTGCTCCATCTGCTTTCTAGAAGAAGTCCTTACCTCTCATGTAAAAAGGCCTTGCATGAAGAACATGGCCATGCCGTGTGGTATTTGGCCATTCATATTCCTTCATGCTCTGTTATCTTAACAAGAGTAATATCATCTCTTCCCCAAGACCTTTGTCTGCAGGGACCCTGGCCAAGACAGAAATCCTTAAGGTAACAAAAGAAACCAGTGTTTATTCTGAGCCTCATTATGACAGAAGATGAGAAACCAGAGGGACTTCCATAGCAGGTTACCAATAGGATGCAACTGCTGCTTCCTTCAGAGTTCAGTGAACAACTAGTTAAATTCATTCCGTGTCTTCAGTAACATCTCCAGATCACTCTTTTGTCAGTGATGCTCAGGGATGTTCTTGAACCCTCTGTCTCCTCATGTAGAATAACTGTCTTAAATCATGACTCCTCCTAACCAGTAACAGCAGAACTTGCAGCCAGAGTGGTCCTGCACCTGTAGTGCAGAAAGAAACTTTTTAAACTTCTTGCTTCAGTGAGGGGAGGCCTATGGACATAGGCTTGCCATACCCTTTGCTCTAGGAATCCAGATCCTAAGTCCCAAAACCCTTTGACAAGCCATTGTGAGGACAGGGTACATGTGTATGGTATCAGTCAATACATAAAAACATTTCTGAAGACAAGTGTGACCTGTTGGTTGCACCCTTAAGCTGTATTTAATACCAACAGGACTACAGATCCAATGCTGACAGTAGTCAGCAGTACTACTACTCCAGTAGTCTCCAGACTACTCCAGTAGTCTTCACAAGTACTTTTGGCAATCTGAGAGGGTGTCTTCTAGGGAGTGTGAGAAGTTGCATTATTTCTGTATTTTTGACCCTCCAGCAGAAATTGTCACAGCTCTTAGATTAAAATGCTGGTACAGTCCAAATGTCAAGTTCTTATTCACCAAAATTTTCATGCACTTCTTTTTGTGACCTCATTTGGAGGTATGACAGCAAACACCTACAGCTATTTATGTCCACAAAAACATCAGAATCAGCTCTCTTAGTTGCTAGTGTAATTTATTTGGAAAGAAATTGCCTCAACAGTTCAAGTATGAGGTCATATAGCTGATTACACCTTTCCCAGGTCCTGCTTCTTCCAAAGACGTTACTTCCAAAAATGCCACGAAAAAAGCGCACCAATATCACTCATGTTAACAGTCCTGTTGTTCTGTGCTGTGGTAGATGTTTCAGAATGGCAACTGGTGAATTAACATCTGTAGCAGTGCTGAGATGTGATCTACTTAATGAAAGAGTGCCTTCCCATGTTCTGCTACAACTGAACACTGCACAAAAAAAAAAAGTATAAAATAAGTATAAAATATACATGAAAATCTACTCACTTTATGTAGGCTCATATTTTTCAGAGTGATGAAAAAACTATTGCATGGAAAAAAATGTACCTAGGAACAAGCAGGGTTTTCACAGGGAAATAAGAAAGACCTACAGCATTTTTGAGAACCTTTGTTAAAAGGCTCTTTTTGTTCCCAGTGTGAATTTTCTTAACCCTTGCTTTTGTGGGAGCAAGTCAGGCTGTGAATAGCATTTAAATATAATTTTTCACATAATACCTAGCCTACTTTCAAAACTCAAGTGGCAATTTAGTTACCTGGATTTTATTATATATTTCTACTTCAAATCTCACCTGTGGTTTGAACATATTTTTTCTTTCATTTCAATCCAGTTGCTATGACTCAAAAGCCCATGCTAGACTAGAATATGGTAATAGAGGCAATTATATCATTGAGTATGCAGCACTACTCTCAGGTTAAGGTTTCACACCTGGGTGTCATTATTCTCTCCCATATCAATTTATTATTTAAGGACTTACTATTTGAAAGCTCTTAGTGCGCTCTTACAATTAGAGTTGCAGAGTTTCTGTCTACAGTAGCTGTATTGCTGTATTTATTTTGCTCTCCTAGCTTTTTGTGATAAAATAATTAAATCTGCTTGTAAATCAGTAATGGCAGACTCCTCTGAAACTGCCAATATGGCCCATCCCCTCTTTAATCATCTGCATGAAAAAAAAAAAGATATGTCTGTATGACGCATATGTACACACACAGAGAACTAGGAGATAGAATTGTGGTAAAAATACATCCAAATATTTCAGTTTTATTCATATAGGTAGACCAGATTGATTTTAGCACTGGAAATGAGAATAGCTGAGAACACTACATAGTAGCTTACCAAGGAAGTAAAATTCCCCAATTTAAAAACATGAACAAAATCCATTTTACTATGGTAATATTGGGTTTTTTATTATATATTTATTATATATTTATGTTATGGCATTTAAATTACATTGTTATTCAAGCTAGGCCTGTGCAACACAACTCATTGGAAAGTTTTGGAGACAATCAGCTCTGGGAGTTTATTCATTCAATGCATTGGGCACGAATAACATTATTTGCCTTCTGAAAGCCGCAAAAAGCAGAGTAAGTTTCCTGTTTTACCAGTATTACTTTTATACTCAGAATAAACCAAGTCTCTCCTCTTTGACTGAGGGAATGGGCCCTTAATAAAGAGAGAAAGAAAAAGAGAAAAAACCCACAGAACTGTACAAACTTACATGAAAGTACATGTATTTCTACATATGCACATACACAGCAGAACATCTTTATGAGTATTTGCATATTAATAATTAAAAATGTTGCTAGTTGTTATGTAGGTGAACACAGGACACCTTCAGAGAAATGTGTCCAAGCTTGCTGTACAGTAATGTAAATTAGCATCTGAAAAGTTTACATTTTTCTAGAATTTATAGGGAATTGCAAAACTTGGTCAATTGTAACAACTAAAGAATCACAGATATTTTCTCTATCCTAACATTCATTGTCAGATATATCACTTGCTGTGATTGTGTTGTTACTGGAACAAAGCTCAGTAAATTTATTTCCACCCCTGTAAAGTTGTTGGCTGGGGTCATGTCTATTTAACTGCAAACATGCCTGTCTTTTTCCTTTACTACTTTGGATTTTATGTGCTTGTATTAAGAAAGTCAATGTAAATAGCATGCAAATATTTAAAAAAAAGAAGGATAAAGTCAAAGGCAGATTAGGTGTGCAACACCCTGTCAGATTCTCTTCTCCTAGAAAAGTAAAAACAGAAATTTGAAAATCTTTGATATTTACCCTTGCAGATACTCTCTTACCCTTGACTATTCCCAAATCCCCTTTTTGCTTGGTCTTGAACTCCAAAAGCAGGAGAGATGGAAAGAAAGAAGACAAAGCCAAATGCATAATTTCTACAACCAAGTCCTTCTGCTACAGGTCACACCCACTACACCATTTAGAGTGAATCGTACCATTCACCCTAATGGTAATACCTCTTCACTGGTGCTGCTGGCCAAGGCTGTGATGATTTCTTATACATGTATTTTGTCATGCCTGAATGACATCTATCTATTTCCATTTCAGGGCACCTGCTACTGTGGCATCTGAGCAAAACGCATGACACGTGGTAATGTGCACAGATCAGTTATGTGATAATTTGCTTTGAGCATTACAGCCACTTTGAGTCTTTTTATACACTCTTCAGAAAGTGCAGCATTGAAACTAATAGTCTTAAATTTTGTTCTGGGTATTATGTGGCTAACTGGCATTTAGAAAGAGTTGTAACAGTTTTATTTGAACAACCAACAAGACCACAACAGCATGAAGTGATTAACGTCAGTGAAAGTGACTACTGGAATTAAACAACCAGTGACTCAAACCTTCAAAGAAAATTAGAAGAAAATCTTATTGAGGGTCAAGATTTGGCACTTCCATTTGCCAGTTTCTCATGTATTGATTTTTACCAAAATAAAAGTTAAATTAAAAATGTCTTCAGCATAAGCAAAGCCTTATATCTGGGAGACTTTTGGTGGTAAGCAAACAGCAGATTTTCCACCAAACTTTCACAGGACAAGAAGAGCTGGAATTTTTATTTCTATTTGACTCCTTTTTCATGAATAGCTGCATAACTGTAAGTGTCACATTAAAATATCTATCCAGAAATGACAAGGGAAGATTGGATATTTTCCCAAGTCGTTGGCATTCAGAAGACTTTGAATTTCTTAATTTTATCCATTTGTTAAAAGGGTTTTGTAATCACTAGGGATATGACTGCACATCAATGATTAATCTGTTCACCAAAGTGAAAATTTAAATAGAAAGATGAAAGAACCCAGTACTTATCTACACATTCCTCAAGTAATGCTGGGAGTTAGAAGGCAAAGGGATGCATCTCATGACTGGAACAGTACCTTCCCCTCTGTAGCATTTTGTCAAATCTCTTGTATATCATATTAACATGGAGAAACATGATGAGCCTTTATGTGTTTCAAATTTTGCTTTGTTTTGGTTTTGCTACACTTCAAAAATACATGTCTTTCCACAGTGGTGATGACCAGACTTACACTGAGTGCAAACAACTGTTAAAAGGTGAATAAGAAAATTACTTCTGTCTGAAGTTAGAGACAGAGAGATTTGTGGAATTGACAGCATAAGAGAAATTTCTTGTCCCTAAGGAAATCCAGTCTGTGAGGCAGAGTCAGAGCATAAGTTTTACCATGATAGGTCAAGATTTCCAAGAACAAAAAGTGTAAAAATATTATCCCAAAATTCAGATGGGAAAAAATATTACTAATTTGCGTCAATGCTTAGTAGATTTTCTGCTTTATAAAATGATGATTTGAAAGATTATTGCTTGTCAAGCTGTACACTCCATGTAATCATCCCTTTCACTGTCAGCTATAATTGAACAGAATATTGGTAAAAAGATTCATAATTTCTAAATAGAAGTTGTTAAAAATTGTTCTTTAGTTTATACAGCTACTGAAAATGTAGTGCAATTAAGGTATGCCCAAAAATCTGTAGAACTTTGTTTCTCTGTATGTGGTTACAACTATGCAGTTACCATTAAAGGTATTTTTAAGCCTGCATTCCTGGAATTAATGCAGAGCTGGGATTCTTCTTGTGTGGGGATATTTCTAAGCTTGTACATCAGGACACAGTCATCTTATAAAACAAAGACTAAAGTTACATCAGACATTGGAAAAGCCTGTTCTTTCAGCAAAAAAAGTTCTTAGGGCAGATTAAAATTAAGTAGTTGAATACAAGCTGTGGCAAGAACATATCATTTCAAGAGAATACAGAAAATTATCTTTAATCATTGATAAATGTAATAAAGATTTTGTATCCTTGTTAAGAATGTCTTGCATTTAATTATTTTTGAAATGTTTATGTTATGGCAATTGCTCTTGAACACCTGGTTCATTTCTGCTATGTGTAAATACTTAGCCCAAAAATTCTTAAACTCTGAATTAATTAATTTCCAAGAGAACTACTGATTTTATATCCAAAGCAATCAGTAGAGTAGTATTACTTGACAGCCACTCAAATCTACTAAATATAAAGGTCTTGAGTCTTTCCCCACTGCTGCCCCTGGAAGTGATTTCATTGGATTTCCTACAGCACTGATTTGCCCCACACTACTGGTGCCATCAGGTTGGCCAGATGCAAGAAAAGTAGTTTGGAAGCACCAAATTCTTAGAACACTGCTAACCTTCAGATATATAATTTCTCCTCAATTAAGTGATGAATGGATCAGATTTAGAGGAACTACACATTTTTTTGGCTGTTGGATATCCAGACACTTATAGAAAGAGACAAATGTTGACAGATTTTCAAGAGTCAAGCAAACTTATTTAGGGAGTCAGCTGTTTGCATTTGCACTGCTCTTTTTAACACAAAAGGCCCTGAAACATCCGTATTGATTGTATAGAACAGCAATGTTATGGGTAGAATAGGTCCAACTATGTCAGGATGAGAAAATAGACCCTTAATTGCTCAAATCATCTTTTTTCCAATTAATTCCACCAGAATCACAGAACTGAAAAATTTTTGTTTCCCCATATTTAAACCAATTCAATTTCTCCTTTAAATCAGTGTCACATACAACTCACTGTTCCATGTATGCTCCCACTTGGTATAAATATCATAGTAAAAGATTTAAGTTAGTAATGAAAATAAAAACACTTTAATAAAACTGGAAAAAATATTTTCTCTGTGCAGCAAAATCCACAGACTATATAAAGAATCTCAATTTTCATTTTAGATTAAATGCTTATGAATAGCAAAGAGAAAGAATTTTGTGGGTTGGTATTCTCTAGGTATCTTCTATACTTTGAGTTCCTCTCTTATGCACACAAAGATTGAATTAGACACTCTGCTGTGTCATTCAGCTAAACAAGTTTCATGACCTTGAGTTTCCTGTCAGTTCTCATACGTCCTCAACCTCAAAGTCAATCTTAATGTGCTTTTAATATGCTTTCCCCCAGAATTATGCCTTTCAAAAATCCTATCCTGACATTTAATACACTATTGTCAGCAGACGATATTAACATCTAAAGAGATTAGATTAATATTTATGTTGAATTCACACATTTTTCCAAACATTATAAACATTTTTCTCTGAGTTTATGGAGTTTTCTTGTTTGGTTGTTTTTTTGATTTACTGTTTTGGAGTTTATTTGTGAATGCATGTGTTTTTTGTTTTATTTTGGCTTTTCCTGTTTAAGTTGCTACTGCCAGACTGTGTACTTGAATATATAAAATTTTTGATGTGTAATTTCTAAGTAATTTGTGTCTAAACTGTCTGGAAATTTGTCCTAAATGCCAAATAGAGGAAACAGTTCCACAAAGCTGAACATATCTTAAATAATTGCTACATTTATTTCTATTTATTCATAAGCTAATTCTTGTACTTTGCTATTGGTAATCTAAAAGATCTGATTTACCGTTCATTATGTCTGTCTGCTTCCTGATAATTCTTTTGTCTTTAAGAGCTAAGTCTTTTCATGACACTAAATACTTAACCCTGATACTGGTTATTTTAAATCTCTTTATTTCAAATGAAAACTACTACAGTGGCTGAAATTTGTTTATGCAAAGCAAGAAAAAGTTCAGAGGTGATGACAAAATCAGTATGTTCAAGAAGGAATGATTAAATCTCCTTTTTAGAACACAGCAAAAAAGTATCCACTGTCCAGCATTAAAATATCTTCTAAGCTCATTATATTCATCCTCATGAAAAATTTGAGGAAAAATAATAATGTCAGAAAATAATATTTTTCCATCTAAAGGTGGGGACAGTATAAGAGTTAGGTAGATAGACAGAGAAAATACATATTTTTTTAACCATCCTCTCTTTGATCCAGTTTATATATACTTTTTTGTTTACAATCTAAGTTGAGTGTTGGACAAAGAACTTAAGGAGACAAAGAGCAGGGATCAAAAGTAATGAATTTTGCATATTTTCATACCGGAAACTTCATTATAGAATGACAGAATTGTTCTTGAAAATCTCAAGTTTTCCATTAAAAAAGAACAAGGATCAGATGTTTTAATGCTGCAGGTATGAAAATATAGTCTGTATAGGTTGCTTGAAACAAAAGTGACTAGAGATGGAATAAAGAAGTTGACAGATGTCTCTCCACAAGGAAGTCCTGGTCATTAAGAGGCAGGAATAAGGCCTTTTCATGACTAATTCCTCTATGTGATGGATCACTGTTTCTTAAATTGCCCGTGTCGTAGAAAAAGAGTATCATTGGCCATTTGTTCTATTTTCCTGAGTAAGGGTTACTATTGATATTCAGTGAGGGTTGCTTCCAAATCTATAGCTACTTCTCTAGGACCGTATGGTAGGGGTATTTTCATAGGAATAGACTTTCCAGTAACTGTTCTGTTACTACTCTAAGGGGGAATAGCAAGCATCATAGTGTCTTGCAATGGGCTGTGGTGGTCTTTTTTCAGTATGCTGACATAACATTTAGAACATGTCAGCAGCAAAGGCAAAAGCAGGAGAGGAATAAGCCCAGACATAGCACAGGCTGGGGGCTGATCTGCTGGAAAGCAGTTCTGTGGGGTTCCTGGTGAACCACAAGCTGTCCATGAGCCAGCAGTGTGCCCTGGTGACCAACAAGGCCAATGGTGTCGAGGAGTGTATCAGAAAGAGCAGTGACAGAAGAGCAGGACAAGGTAGGTAGTCCTGTCCCTCTGCTCAGCCCAGGTGAGGCACATCTGGAGTGCTGTGTCCAGCTCTGGGATCCTCAGGGCAAGAGAGACACCGAGCTCCTGGAGTGCATTCAGCAAAGGGCTACAAAGATAATTAAAGGTCTGGAGCACCTCACTTATGAGGAGGGACAGCAGGAGCTTGACCTGTTTAGTCTGAAGAGGGAACCTCATCAATGACTGTGTATCTGAAGGGAGGGTGTCAAGAGAAGGGATCCAGGTGGTGTCAAACAATAGGACAAGAGACAACAGAGAGAATCTGATGCACAGGAAGTTCCACCTAAACATGAGGAAGAATTTCTTTACTGTGGGGGTGACTGTGACCAGAAAATCTTGCCTGGAGAGATTATCACTGGAGGTATTTAGGGGCTGTTTGGGCACGGTTCAATTCAATGAACTCTAGGATGACCCTGCTGCAGCAGGGATGCTGGACTAGACATTGCCTGGTTGTTGCTTCCAACCTTACCCATCATGAGATTCTGTCAAAATATCAGACCCTGTACCAGCATGCTTCTCCTGAGCGTCTCCCACTGGAACAAGGCCAGCATAACATCTCTGGCTTGTTGATGTTATTTTTATTGGCCCACAACAGCTTTGTAAGTGTATAAAAAGTCTAGAAAAATTTCCTGCAACATTGCAAATATCTCACAAATAAAAATGTTTTTTCATAGCCCTTGTCCCAAATGTCAATGACTTCAGAATTTTCCAATGTTTATACCAAGTCTATGGGAAGAAGGCTACTGATTCTTTAAGTATCTATTGAAAGGCCAGAGCCTGACTCCCAAGTATATAAGAGATTCTGCTAACTTCAGTTACTGGCAGATAAAAAACAATGTGTTTTCAGGTAAAATACTAATAGCCTTTTAATCTCAATTTCATAATATTAAGTTCTAAGTTTTCTCTGAAACCTACAAGAAAAAGCCCAAGGGAGTTCACTTGGGAGGTGTTTCTACATAAGATTTTTTTTTGCTTTTGAGGTTTCAGAAATCATCCCAAGTACAATGAAGTATATTTAAATGGTATGTAATTCAATAAATATTTGCATTCAGTCTGGGCAGTAATTCTGATATTTAAATATAGATTTTATACAAAGATCAGTGTTTATTTCAGTTTTTCAAAAGGAAATGTAAGGAAAGAATTAGTCCAACTTAATATAATATAAATAATTTCTCTGCCTTGAGATAAACAAACAAACAGGCAACAGCATATATTGGCACTCACAGGAAGCCAGGCCATTTTGGTATGTAAACATGAAGTTTAAGACCACATACAGCTTCTTGAAGATTTCTATTAATTCATTTCTGAAAAGGTCTTATATAATGAGAATAAGTAAATATTCCTTCATGGAAAAAAATCTTTTGAACAGAAAATTGAGTCTACAATGAAAATTGAATAATTAATTCAAAGTACTGGACATTGTGTAATTTAATTTTTTCTTCTTAAAAACCTAGTGACACAGACAACCAGTTTCTAGCCAGTGATATTATCCATGGTCACAATATGATCGAGAATAAATGGCTCAAGAAAATTCTTTTCAAGAATGAAATCATCTTCTCTTGATTTTAGTAAAGCCTTACCACAGAGATGGAAACTCTCAGCTTAACACTAGGCTTCATAGAATAAATGCTATAACTTACTGAAGCAGCACTCACATTCTATATATTATAGATATATATTAAATATATATCTTCCAGTCCTTTCTCTTTCTATACATAATCTTAAACCTCCTTCCTGCCAGTTCTTCACGCCTCTTTGCCATCTCATTTAATTCCATGTCGTGCCTCATCCATTTCTACCCCAGTATAGCTTCGCTCCCTTGACTTTGTTCCTTACCCCCGTTCTCTCTTGTTACCTCTTTCTCTCTCTCCCTCTCTCCCTGCGTCCCCCTGTCTCTCTCTTTATCTCTCTCTCCCCCTATTAATCACTTCTTTCCCTTCAACTACCTCTCTCATCCAAACACTATTTTCAAGTCATGGAAGAGACCTTCCTTTTGTTCATGCTACCTGAACACCAGTATGAATGAAGTTTAGGAAAAAAACCTCTTCTGATCAGTTTTCATGCCTGGCAAAGGGACAGCCTAGAGCAGTGACTGCAGAGAAAATCTTATTTTGAATGTCAAGCTACAAGCATAGGCCATCACTGGTGCATTGTGGAAGAGCTCTGAGTAACAGAGTTTTGAGGAGCAAGACCAGGGTCTTTTTGTAGCCAGAGTCTCTAGAGAATTTAGCTGGCAAATATTAACAAAAATCTATAATGCACATGAAACTTCATGCCTTTTATCTCAATGTAGGCAACTTTCCATCAGAGCAGCTAGAGGACATACCTGAAACAAAACACCTCCAAAAATATTCATCTGCTACATATGTGTAGATTACTGCAAGTACAGACAGAGTGTTCTCATCAAAGTGGTTGATGAAAATATTGTAAGGAAATATTTCAATTTAACTGTGGCTGATTCTCAGGAATAACTGGAAGATGTTAGCTGAAGGTGTTTATTCTTTTGTTTACATCTGCTTTAGGAAGACATTTGGAATCAAACACATCGGGCCTGGCAAATTTCTCAAATTGACAAGCAATTGAAAGAAGACCATACAATGTAAAATTAGTGTGGAATCTCAGATGTTGTCATCTCTGCTTACATTGCTTGTGATTTTAATTACTGCTTAGAATTAGCATGTGGTTTCCATTTTCTCTGAGATCACCTCCCACCATTTAACTTCAATGCCTTAACATATCTGACCTATTTGTCAGTAGTACAAATGAGTCATCTAAAAATCATTTGAATTTTACCAAATAAAGTACTGAGAAAGTTTGGGGGTGATGTTTGGCTCCAGCTTATTCAAATGCTGAACTGCATTGCAACACACCTTATTAAGAAATTACCATATGTAAAATCCAATAGTTATAATGAATTTTGAAATCATGATCAGGAAATTTATTTGCCTCAACAGGGCCTCAGTCCCTGGCATAATTAAGACCTAACTATCAGCTCTCCAAACTTGTATAAACACCAATGGACAGCAACAGATTACTGCTTTAAAGGCAGGTTTTAACTTCCTATCTCCAGCAAGCATGGGAAAAAAATATGTGACCCCTAAAGAAGAAATTATATTTGCGGAGTCGGAGGTGGGAGGATACAAGTATAGTGATAGTAAGTAAATAATAATAAGAAAAGCCAAGAGTGAACATCTGCTCTAATAAGGAAAAAAAATCCAACCAAAGACAATTCTCTCACATATGCTTGTTTCTAAAAATGATTAGTTTAATAAAGCTTTAGATGGAAATAAGAAACGAAAAGAGTCAACATCTTAAACACCAGCACCAGAATAGATCATCCTCAGCAAGAGAGTAGAGAAAAGAACAGAATCGCTCTTATTCTATATTTAGTGTTTTTAACCCCAAAAAAAATTTTATGAGAGAAAGGATTATGGAAAAAACCCCATATCCTAACAGATCATACGGTTGGTTGTGCTAGACGGACTCATTTATCTCCATTGAAGGAGGACGAGACCTTTATAATTCACTTGTGGCTTCATTGCTTGTGAATTATGAGCCTTGCCCCCTTACTAGTGGGCACCAATCTGTTATCCCAGCAGACTGCTGCTGTTGCGCATTTTTTTTCTGCTTTATTGATAGGTGCCAGAAGATCTTGTTTTTCTTTTCTTGTGAGTACCTCACAACTACAGTGAAATATACTTTCCTCTGACATAAAACAAGGCTAGCTATACAATGTATATCTAGCTGAAGCCCTTTGGGTGTCCTCTGTATGTCTAAAGGATATAAATCCTTTAGAATTAAAGTACGAAATAATTTCTTAGAGCTGAAAAATCTCTCAATCTTAAAACATAATAGTTTAATCTATGAAAAAGAATCAAAACATATATTAGTGAGTATGAAATCAAAGACTTACTATACCTGCTTACCAAGAGTTTGTATAGGCTAAGAACTGATCCCACAAAGATTAATATACAAATATTTATTGACAGAAAGGGACTAATAAGTGTGCCAGACGATTGTCAGTCATGCAGAAGCAGAGGGCTCCTATACTGCCTTCATGCTGTAGCTATTAGTGTCACCTAGTGCATGAAATTATCATTCCCAACAGGAGATATATGCTTAGATGCTTGCTCTGCTGAAAGTCTGGAAGTCATTTAAAGTTGATTACGAAGTACACATGGTAAATCCTGATGCATAAAAGCTGTTATTAAAAATAGTAACTAGGCTGATACATTTAAAGTTTACAGTTGTGTTTTTGAATTTCATGTCTATTTGATGAGATTAAATCTTCTAGTGGAACAGTAGAAATTTTAAAAGCCTTCACAATCATAATCCATTATTTGTAATGAACATATGAAGAACAAGGTTTTTCCTTTGCATATTATTTGTGGAAGAGATGAGTTTGTGGCAGATACCTTCATGCAACTACAGTTTCAGACACATCGTATTTTCTTTTTTCTATCAGTTATTTAAAACCATGGAATTTTTGTTGTCAGAAATAAGTAAAAAAACCCCAAACATACAATTTAGTTGCTTTCCATGACAGAGCTGTTTCCTATTACCTTGTTTAGTATACTAAAAGAAAAAGCATCTAAAGTAGATGTGGTATGTTAACAACTAAGATAAAGTGAAATGGCTTTGAAACTGATTATTCTTTTCTGGTAAATTGTGTCCTCTAGCATGTCACTGAATAAAATTTAGCATAGCTTGTTCACTTTTTGTTAATCAGCTAGTAATAGCTCAGGGCAAAATGCCTTGGAAAGATTCATTGTTTGGTAAAACTGAGAAATTGAACACTAAGCTAGTAAAAGACAGAGAGACACAAAGGAAAAGTGCAGGCTCCTATTATTGTTACATTGGACAGGGACAGTAAATAATTGAGAGTTGTCACCTAGCAGTTTCTTTGCTGTTCATGGGTTTATATTTAGTCCTTTATATCAGTGCCATCTAATCTTGTTACATCACTTGCACTCCTCAACTCAAACATTCATATGTCTGCTACTGACATGTGATACACACTGGCTTTTCAGAGATATCATAGACTGCTGATCTGCACCAGTCAAGAGCAATGTAAATGACACTGGCAGACAGAAATATTACTACCAGATTGAAGAGCATAAATACTAAATAAAAAATTATTCCAATATTGCACAAAGAAATGTCCATAATAAGAAAAATATCTCTTCAATCAAACCCACTGAGAATCACACCCAAATTAAAATAGCAATAGACTGAATGCAAGGGTTCCATTCAACTATGGAATCAATCAATTACACTGAGCATCTGTACTCTTGGTAATACATTGTAGAGCTACAGAGTAGCTGTGTAGGTTACTGTAAAGAGAAAGGGAAGAGCACAAGTAAGTAGTCCAGATTATGCTTCTGTTTCTAGGTTTAAACACCTGTAGAGGGGGCTCAACAATTTAGCTGAAGATACAGATATTTAGAGAAATAAGGCAAGGTTAAACATACTTAAATTGCTGCTTCATATTATCATGGCAATAATACGAAGATACAGTGACTGGCCTGTGAAACCCATGAAGAGGGAAATAAAAGTACAGTTAAAAAAATTAATACATTGTATGTCTTAGAAGTCTCCAGGAATTTCAGCTTTAAGAAATGTGAAGCAATTAAAAGCCAAAGTCAATTTAGTACCATGCCAACTGTACTTCTACACCACCAGTGGGTATGTATCAGTGTGTAGAGAGTTTAAACATAAACTGTGACCAAGAAAGGATGGTTTTCTTTCAGGTTTTCTTCTAGCTTGAGACAGCATTGTTGCACATTGCTAAGAAGAAAGGACAAGACGGAATAAAAAAGAAGAGGCACTTATTTATCCATCACTGAAGAGGAAAACCAGAATATTAAACAACCCATCATTAGCCCAGTGGGACAGTCATCCCAGTCCACCTCTCAGGTGAACTAGAAGCATAGTTGAGTAGAGTGAAATGAAGATGAGCAAGTCCAATGGAGGATAATGAAAAAAAGGAAAAAAGTGGAGAAAAGGAAATGAAGATGGGAGAAAAATAAAATAACTTCTTAGGAAAGGAAGTAACATATTATGTTTTTCCTGGATTGTTCTAAACTGAAGGAGTATTTCTGTTCCTATTAATACTACTAGAGGTCGTATTTCTACCTCTACTACAGAAACCAAACCATGACTTTTCCTTGATTTTAGGAAGTGAAATTTCTTCTCCTTCTCAGCTGGCATTGACTAAATTGTCCCCAAGTAATCCCCAACTCAGAAAACAGTTGCATCTAAAACTGTTCATATTTACTTCTAGTTCAATACAATTGTTTAGTACTATATTCTGTGTTACTAAAACTCAAGGTCAGTGAACAGATAGACAGATACAGTTCAGTTGGAGACAGAGCAGATACAGCTGTTTTACATCGTAGGGGAGCTCTATGTTTCTGATGCAATAGGCAAAATGAGGGAAAGAAACATGATTATTATGCCCTAGGTTAGTCTTACTTACAACTTATTTTGACACACTGCCAAAGGTAGCACACAAACAATTGTGTACAAAGGTTATTACATAGTTTTATAATAATTGGTAGCTCTTACGTATCAGTTATGAAACCAAGACATGAACATTTAACAAAGATAATCACGTAGGTTGAATCCCTAAATCATTTTAGGAAAGTAAGTCTTTAATATTCTTCTGTATTTACTTGGCATTTCCCCTACTTCTTTTCTCTTTGATTAAATAGCAGATTATATTTGCAAAGGTTTGTTGTGACTTTCTTGGGGTTTTTTCTTTAAATTATAGCAACTACTCAACACCCAAACCTAATTTTAGGACTTTAGGGTTTCTTTTGTGATGGTATGTTGTACTGGAAGAGTCCACACTACTACCCATATTCTACGATCTTACTACCTGTAACCTATGATCTGTAAAGATACCTTGAATGTAAAGTAATTATGACAAAAGCAGTTACCATATTAGAATGAAAGCTGGAATTCATGTTCAATAATCAAAAAACATCAAACTCTGAACTTACATTCTCTTAATAGCTGTAATCATTGCCCATACTAAAACCTTCTCTTGTCACTGGAGGAGACAATACTGCTTTGAGTTCTGCTGTCTCCACATTGGTATAAAAATCAGGGAAACGTTATAAGATCCATCTATAGACACAGCCATACAATAATCAAAGTATGATAGCCTTCAGTTTCCAATGACATCCTGAGGTAAATAAAGATTTAGCTATGCATTATTTTATGAAGGTTGGAAGTGCATGAACGTGAAGTCGTTTCCTTTTGTTTCACAATCAGCAAATCTGAATAAAATAGACCAAGAGGCACAGAAGCAAATCCTTCATATACTGTCAAATTCTAATTAATTCCCATCAGTTACAGCTTTTTCATATTTTAGGAAGTAAATATGTAGACACAGAGTAGCACATTGTGGGAAGTCTCTTTGCTCATTTTCTCTAACAATGGTAGCAATTTGTGAATAATATCAGGAAGCAGAGATCATTCTGGCATCAACTATCTTTCCCTAAATCATATGAAAATTCTGTGTCTCTTCCTCCAGAACTCAGCTGTTCTGAATGGCAGAAAGTGTTTCCTAACCAGAGGTTTCTTCAAAAGAAACAAACCAAAAGGAAACAATGAAAGCATGGCTTGCAACAGACAATATTAAATAACTTGTGCCCTGCATGTTTATCTTTCTGGATTCATTCTACAGGTCTTAAAATAAATCCTTATCTTTATAGAAGAATTTTAATAACTTATATTAATAGTTCTTTTTTTCACACCATTAATGGTGTCAGGTGAATGCAACAGCTTTTAAAAAAATCCTATGAAAACAAAACCTAAGCATAAAAATCTGGTGTTTTTTGTTTAGTTATAAAGTTTTTCAGAGAAATTGTTCAACAAGTCAACTGCAGTCGCCATATGTCATCTTGTTGAACTTACACATGACATTTGATACTAGCAGGCAATTCTACTATGATATTAATTTTCTATATTTGACAGAATTTTTATATATTCATACAATCCTTACATTTCATTGATGTATTTAAACAAATAACTAAACATAAATTCACAAAGCCAAAAAGTAAAAAAACCACAAATGTGAAAACTCCAGTCATATCCAATCAGAAGCTGATTTGGATTTGGATTTGTAGGCCCAGAGAGGGGAAAGAGAAGCAGTAGATCTTTCATATCTGCACACCTGTGCGGTGTCAGGTGAGGCCCTCAAGTCTATCCAGCAGGAATCAATTTGGCAAACATTTTGCAAACATTAAAAATTGTTCACTGTAATTCAGGGAGCTACTGCTGTTTCCTATATGTATCTTTCAGAATGCTTCAGGAACTGGAAAGTGGTTTCTATGCTGTTAAAGTGGATCCCTTATATGACTTACCACCATCTGCTTGAGAATATCACCACAAAGCTGAGACTTGCTTTGCGATAAAGATGAATGCCGCTCTTTAAATAACCTAAAGAAATGAATTATATTAAGTGATGTACAATTCCTCCCTCTCTCTGATTACTTTTAATTTGTACATTCATAAAGCCATGGATTACTAATAACAGCTATCACTAATTTTCCCTGAAGCGGTTTGACACTAAGTACTAGAGATCACAGTGAGTTATAATGAAAACTGCTTGCAGACAACATACAGACACAATTGCACTTCCTCCTCAAGGATTTAATAAAGAGGACTACTAGCTTATACACCATCTCATTTCCCCAAAATGGAGTGAAACAGCCTTTGAGTACAGACAGGAGTGTCCGCTGGTGTCCCCTAATGAATTCCTGAAAGCTGCATGCATAACTGCCTTCCATCAGTCTGCATCTGTCCATATGCTTGTCTGACATCCCATGTCACACACAAGCAAAGAAAGCAAATCTAAGGGCCATAATACACGTTATTTAAATTCCAACAGATAGCTCACTGGTGTTTGGTATTCTTAATTGCAATATATTTCAAAGAAAGACTGTCAGATGCTATGGCTCTGCACACAAACTAAATCTAACAGAACAAGTTTCTGTGAGATTCTCAGTAACAAGACATACCAGGCTACAGGTATACAACTCAGGGTGGACTCCCAGCAAAAATCTTTTGAATGGCAAACTCCTAAGGGCAACATGCAATTGGCACAAAAGAAAACTGCATAGGATAATGTAAGAAGCTCTGAGCATCTGCCAGAGAAGAATCATGAAAATGCAAACACTTGGAACAGCAAGAATCACACTCATGCTGTATTTTTTAAGTGTTCAATTGTTTTAAAATGGCTTGTTTCCTTTCTTCTACTGTTTTTTCCCTTCCTTTAGGGAACACTTCCCTTTTGCAAAGATCACAGCTATCATTGCCTCTTCAAGTGTGTAGATTCCACTATAAAGCAAAACCTACATAAAATATGATATAACCCTGAAGTTTAATTCATAACCTGGATTTCAGAGGATTCATGCAGTTTAGTTCTCCTTCTCCAGGCACAAGTTTGGGCAATTTTTATTTTCACAGCTTTATTTTCTTTCAAAACCTGAAAGCAAGAACAGAGAGAAAGGACAGATTCTGCCACTTCCCCCTATATACTCCTTTCAGCACCCTAGCCTAGATGAAATTAGGATACCCTTCCTTAAGGAAAACTGGAAAAGCAGCAGTAAAGTAGAATGCCTCAGTTCCTTATCTCACTCAGAAAACCCAACAAAACAAGCCCAAAGTTCATTAGTTAGCAATTATGTGTTCTCAGTGGTGGAGTAACAATGTGAGTGAGCTAACAGGCTACAGTTCAGTTTAAAACTAATAACAGCTGGAATATTTATTGGGTTACTCAGGTCAACACAGTCTGCCACCCAGAACTTCATTAAATGTCATCTTTGCCATTAAAAACAAATCCTAACTTGACTGCAGGCAGTGAGGGGATGTCTCCAGCACAGGCAGAAACACCAAACTACTTTGTGTGTTGACTTTTTATGTGTGAGATATATAGTCAGCATTTCTAATGAATCTGCTTGGAGCGGCTGGAATATTATGATTTATAGCACCTTCCCACTCTTCATCATAGCGTTTTATTAGATGGATGGGAAGCCAGTAGTAATGAGGTTAGGAATGAGAGAACATCCATCAAGCTTGGCTACATCTTCTCAGTAAAGACAACATACTATCTAGTACGTCACAGGCAGTGATCTAGGTCACAATGGTATAAAATGTGTGATTAAAACCAAGCACTTGATACTAGATAATAGGCATCTAGTTAAAAAACAGCTCTAGTGTTCCTGACTTTTAATTAAACCAAACTCATAAATATGCACTGTGGTAAATATACTGCAGAATTGGTCTTTTTTATATTCCACCACATAACAATTACCTCTAGAACGAACGCTTTATTTCACTACATGCTGTTATTAGGCCAGAGAGACAGTCTAAAATACAAATATTGAGCCAGTGATGTCAGGCAGGTACACAATGATGCCATCTACTTCAATTGCTTGCTCTCCTTCTCACACTTGCTACTGTAGTTATCAATCTAAAATAAAGCATCTTTGATCATTTTTAGCAATCTTTCAAGGCATGTTTGATTGCTTCAGTAATAACAGGGAGAAAGGGGGGGGCTCTTAAATGTAGAACTAGTGCACTGTAAATCTATCTCTTTAACAGGTTTATTCTTTTGTGTGTGGTTCATTTACAGAAGATTTTTTATGTGGCTCTGAATAATGTAAAGCTGACAAATTTGTTTACAGAAGCCACAGACAGTATGCAGGTACTTGTTCAGCAAGCTATTTAACTGTGCCTGACTTAAGTGCTTGAGTCATTGCATGGAGGTTAACAGTCAATTACCCATTGATTGCTAACTCAACAATTGATCAATAAAGGAGTAATCCAGTTCCCTCATGGCTTCAAGAGACAACTTCCTTGTGCTGAAACCAGATGCATTGGGGTCAAGTTCTATATGTCAGGTAATTCTTGCAGCAATGAAGGCAATGGGAGGCTTTCAGTGCCATAGATCTCAGCACAGAAGGAGACCAAGCCAGCTGTAGTATACATGCTCAGGGTTTCATTCAGTGGGACACATAGTAACTGAAGGCCCTCTGTTCTAATAGCAAAACATAAGCATTTCTGGTTTTAAAGAAATCATTCTTATTTACTACATGAAGTACATTGGTATCTGCTCAGCTGTGAACAGGGAACAGCCATGAGCCTAATGGATGTGCTACAATAGGTATGTACTCTGACTAAATCTGTTCACTATCTTCCATTGTCAATGAAATAATATTTATCATATCTGACCAGATTATTAAAAATTATTAAAAAAATTAAATTAAAAAAACAAAAAGAATGTTGAGACAAAAGGGTGTAAAACACATGAAATATAATGTCGTTCTTTGCTTTCTGTAATTTTCCAGAAATACAGTGAACGTACTATTCTTAAATCATTACAGGCAGAGAACTGACATTTTGTAATGGTGACACATCTTGGTAAGAATGACAAGTTTTCTAGTGCAGCTGAATCACTGAACTTTATAATTTGCCTAGAAGATTTGCAAATTTGTGATTTCTTCTGTAAACCTCACTGTATGACAGAGTGAGCTTGATTAGGTAGGGAGACCTTTGAAGCATTTGCTTGTGACCTCCAGGGAGGTAAATATTCATGTGATGCTTCTTTTGTTTCCACCTGCTACACCAAAAGATACCTATAAATACACAAGACATGTTTCAGTTAACTTTCGCATATAATCAAAGTCTGCATTGCTGGGCTATTTTATAGGCAGAGGAAGAGAAAATGGAATTTCTTATTTTCGTAGTAAAGGCAGCTGGATCCATAATAAAAGCATCTTTCAAAAATGAAGCTGCTAAAATGCTTCAGAATGTTAAGGATAATTTTTTTTAAAAGCTGTTTTGTCAATTAAAAGTACTATTTTTTCATGTGATCACAGAATGGATCAGGTTGGAAAGAACAACAGGGGGATCAGCTGGTCCAATCTCCCTGCTCCATCAGGTTCATTCTAGTGCACAGCATTACACCCAGAGAGTTCCTAAATATTTCCAATGAAGGACATTTCACAACCTGGGTGGACAATCCTAGTGTGTGGTCACAGGCACATTATTTTCTTCCTCACATTCAGCTGGAACTTCCTGTGCATCAGTTTCTGTCCACTGCCTTTTGTCCTGCTGCTTGGCACCATTGAGCAGAACCTGGCTCCATCTTCAACACCCATCCTTCAGATACTCACAGACACTGATGAACTGCCTCATCTCTCAGCTACTCTTCTCAAAGCTAAACAGCTCTCTCAGCCTTTCCTCATAAGAGAGATGCTCCAGTCCCACAACCATCTTTGTCACTTTCTGCTGGATCCCCTCCAGGAGCTCCATGTCTTTCTTGTCCTGAGGATCCCAGAGCTGGACACAGCACTCCAGATGTGCCTCACCTGGGCTGAGTAGAAGGACAGGATCACCCCCCTTATCCTGCTGGCAATGCTCTTCCCAATGCACCCCAGGACGCCACTGGCCTTCTTGGCCACCAGGGCACACTGCTGGCTCATGGACAGCTTGCTGTCCACCAGGACCCCCAGGTTCTTCTCCACAGAGCTGCTTTCCAGCAGATCAGACCCAGTCTGTGCTGGTGCCTGGGATTATTCCTTCCCAGTGCAGGACCCTGCTTTTGCCTTTGTCAAGTTTCGGATGGTTCTTCCTTCTCTGCCCATCTCTTCAACCTGTCAAGGTCCTCTAAAGAACTGCACAGCACTATACACATTGATGTTTAGAAAGAGGAGTACATGAGGGGTTACATCCTAAATAACAATCCTCAAAATAAACAAAAATTCACTAATCTGCTTCCTTACATTGTTAGTGTTCTGCCAGTGCATCATCCTAATATAGTCCTTTCAAGTATCATTTATTTAAGTGATTTATCTTTCATGTCACCATATTTATTTTAAAAGCTAAATTATTTTCAATAGTTTCAGAAGATTATTGATGTTTTATTAGATGGCAAAGGGGGCATTAGCAGTCAAGCTCTTGCTGTCATATAGTGAGGTGAAAGATATCCTGGTGCTATATTAACAGCTTACTAATTACAATGAATTTTAATAACAGGATTAATTTGCCTCAACAAAAAAGATAAACTTCAATGTTAATAAAAAGTGGGCTATGATGCCATCTAAATGCATCACTAAGATTTTCATACAAAACTGAAATTGTTTATTGGATGAAGAAAGTACCATTCAAATAGACCATGATCTGTCTACTTGCAGTCATCGTAATCCTTGCAGTAAGACATTTATTATGCTGGCTTTTATTACGCATTCATTTTTCAGAGGAATAAATTACATGCTCCTTTTGCTGTGTTAATATTGCAGGCAACCATGGATGCTGTTGTACATCCCCTTGGAAACACATTTTATACAGTGCCAATTAAGCAGGAGGTGGGAATATTGGCAAGAGGATTCCAGTATCTCAGCTAAAGGTTAATATGGCTACCAACCAGACAGAAATTATTTAGTAATGGCTTGTATAGTCAGGACTGGGTTCAAGCCCAGCTTCTGCTAAGGGGCTTGAACATACAGGCTTCTGAATAGAGCAGGTGCTACCAAAGGAACCATACCAGTATTTAGAAGGCAGATTAAAATAAATATAAATCATGTCTATGACCTTCCCTGACCAAGCTAACTTTTGCGGGTTTTCCGGCCTTAATAGCCTTAATGTTTCAACACAGAATCTAGTACAATTTCTATATTGACTCCCAGCCACTAAGTTCACTAAATACACATAGACTCAGAAATGTTGACTACACCCTCCCCTTTTCACAGATTCCAAGAAATTCTAACCCTGATCAAAAACCATATCAGGTCAGATAGCTTAGATATGTTCTAGCATCCAAGGAAAAAGCATATCTTCTTTTAAGGGTTAATCAGAAAATACCTGCCAATCTATTTTTTTTTCTGCTTTATTTAAGGCTTCTTAAGCTTTCTTCTCATATTTCCATGAAAGAACTATTGAGCCTTTATTGGTGTCTTCATAAATGTCCAGAGAGGTCTGAATTAGCAAGGTGAGGTCTGGTATGGTCTTTAATTTAAGACTTAAAACTTACCTTGAATTGAATTGAATTGAATTGAATTGAATTGAATTGAATTGAATT
>CM031878.1:35718870-35754045 GCA_018697195.1 Certhia americana
ATTGAATTGAATTGAATTGAATTGAATTGAATTGAATTGAATTGAATGACAATTTAGTTGAACATGGAACAGGTAAGGAGATATTAACTTGTGTTCTTATATTCCAATAGAAATACCCATAGTCTGTGTTCTCTGTAAACATGGTGGCCACTGCTAAAAACAATATCAAGACTTCACTGCAAACAAATTTCAGTATAGAAGAAACCAACATTGTGCACAATGACAGCAAAAAACCACCTGTACCTTAGGAGGATGAGATGCAAGCTAGGCTATCTCCTCCTTTATCACTCTCACCTTTTCTTTGACCCTGCATTTTCTGAACTTTGCACATTTAAACAGTAACAGTCCTTGCACATCAGACAGATTCCCTTCCCATACAGGACTTGCACAATTAATAGTAGTCTCAACTTTCAAGATCATTCTCAAACTCTTCACGGCCTGCAAGAAGAAACTTGAAGTCTGTAATTTTGTCTCCACATGCCAACGAGGCTTAGATGAGTAGAATTCATCCTTTGAATTCTTCAGTTCTGAAAGTCACCATCCCTCTTTAATGTATACCAATCCACAAAAATTCAGTCATGTTTTTGAAGGAAATCTTTATTTTCTCTTTAATTTTGTTATTAACTGGGCTTAAAGAAAAAGTTCCAATTTTCTGCACAAGCCAGGAAGAAAGAATCGTTTTAAATTTGCTTATTTCCCTGTATTTCTTCTACATCAATAATATTTCTTCTCAAGTTATCATTGCTAGTAGAAGAGCTTCGTTCTACCTCAGCAGCAGCTGAGGGCTGGCCTCTCATGTGACATGCCTGGACAGAGGCTGCAGGTCAACCTGTTTCATTAGACCACAGGCTCCCCAGGAAAACAAAAATTCTGTTTTATTAAAAAAATTCCAACTGGCTCTGATGATTACCCTATTGCTATCTATTTTATAAGATGTGGCTTTTATCCTAGATTTCTGGAAATCAATTCTTTAAAGAAAGAGGTATTTTCTGCAAAATGTATGGCTCAAACCTAACTTTTAGCCAAAAGACTGTCTGTCACTACCCACATAGTCTTTATTAATCCCTTCAAATTTTGAAGCACAACACAATGAAGTAGCAGAGAAAATTATATTTTCTAGCTATTAATGTCTGTAAGGTTCATGTGTCTTTGAATTGAGAGTGTGAGGCAGGTATAAAAGAACATTTGAAATCCTTAGTCTATATTTGGTCTGATCATAAACTATCAACCAACCCCAGTCACTAGTAGAAGGTATTTTGATTTCCTAAATTTTCAGAAGTCTTTCTTAGATTTGGGAGTTAGGATTAAGGAGTTAGCTGACAGCTTTTCCAAAGAGTACAAAAAACTCTTCTGGAGATCTCCTATGAGTACACTAATACTGGAAGTGCATTGTTGTGATGTATAAACTTTGAGAGTCTTAAAAGCTAGATTAAACAACCTTGATCTCTTCCTGACTGCAAAGAGTTGCTGTCTTGATGGTGCTATAAGATCAATGTGAAGTGGAATCTATTTGTGCAGATGAGAGTACTGAATGAAAAGAAGCTGAGCTGAGATACATTTCTATCTGCAAGCCCTGAATGTCTAAAGGATAACACTGCTATTATAACACCAACAGCAAATTATATTATGATTTTTTTCATTACAATCTTTTGGGAAAAGACAAGAAGTACAAATAGACAGAGCAGTATCTTCCTTGAAAGAAAACCAGGCTTTTCTATGTGTCACTTCTCTAACAAGACTCCCACAGCGTCATTGTGTTTACTTTCATTGCATAGAAAAGCTAAACAGTGAGAACACTGGTGCATAAGCTCTTCAACTATTGAGATATTGAATTCTGATCTTTAATAAACCAACACTGATTTACTTCACTGCTTCTGTTTGCTTAGTTAAGCTCCACTGGAATAGGAAAAGGCACACATAATTTAATCAGATTGCTTTTTTTCATTTGATTTTTATTAATACAGCAAGTCAGCATTGAGCTCAGTGAATTCTTTCAGTTCTCTCCAGTATAATATACCACATTCTTCTTGACTGAAAGTTTCAACAACAGCAAAAAACCCACAAAGAAGTACCAGAGCTTATGCGGAGTTGACATGAGGACCATTTAATTCAAGAATCTCCTCTTTCAGTCCTGTATTAAAAGCATACTTCGTGGAATAAAGAACAGAGTGGTTAAAGAGAGTGTTAAATGCTCTTATTTGTGTGGGGTTGTGATAGACATGCCATTCTGTTTTCGCCTAGAAAAATCCCACCCCCTTGGGACTCCAGGATATCTGTGCAGCTGCTTTATGCCATCTAGGATCCAGCACAACCTGCTGCTCTTAGCTTTAGCTGTTCTAGATAAACATAGTAATGTTGAGCTCTCACAACTGGAGACACACAGATTTTCATGTTTTACAGTTCATGGCATCTTCAAACAAATATTACCCACTTATTTTAGGGTCATACCTCAAAAAAGATGTTTGTATTCATTTCTCTGTGCAGAATTGTCACAGTGATTTTAAAAACAAATTTAAAATAAAGCTGAGCACATGCAAGGCTGATTCCATGCTGTGGTTTCCATAAGCTCTGAAGACATTTGCCCTTTGTGTAGAGGAGAACTGATGAAAGTCTTGGATTTTTCATTGTCCAGTTGCCATTTAACTGTTTTCCCACCAGCCTGTTGCCTTCTGGAGGTTGACCTGGAACAGAGACTAGACACAGGAAAAGGATAAAGTAGGTATTTGTTAAAAGGCCTCACGGGGTACACCTGGGCCACAGAAGAGTCTAGATGGACCACACCCAAGATGCACCCAAAATGGTCACAAAATGAATGATGGATCACGAGGTCTCACATTTTTACAAGTTCCATTAGCATTCTAGAATCAATTGCCCAACCATAGCTTCAGGTTATGAAGCTCCATCCTCCTTATTTGTTTTCTCACTTCACTGTTGTTTTTGTTCTTAGGCCTGAAAGTTGTCCTTGGTATCAAGCTAGAGAAGGAATTTTTTTGTCTATCTACACTGTGAAGAGAGCTTTGTAGCACTTAATATGAAACCTAAAACTACTCACCAAAGCAGAAGACAGTCTAAAAAATATAAACACTAAGACTTAAGGCATCAAGCCAATATTGTTTATTCTGTTGTGTTATTCCACCTCTACCATACTTTATTATGATCCATCTTTTAATGCAAAGACTGAACTGAAACACACATATTATGAATATTTATATCTATATCTATATATTCTTACATATAAGTATTAAAAAAAATTAAAAGTTGCAACAGGAGCATCTGTGCGATTCTATTTTAAATTACAATGTTACATCTGTCTTCACTGAGTAGTCAGCAGCCTATCTGATTTTTCTTTTCTCCTTGAAAGTGTGTACATAACAGTGGTGTTAATTGCCAAAATAATACTTCCTCTGTGACAGCAGAACATCACATTGATGAAAAAATCTCACAGGTTGAAGTAGGGAAAAAAGAGGAAATTATACCTCTTTCTTGGTGAGGATAATCCTTTACAAAACAATTGTTTGGAAAGTGGTATTACTACTACTACTACTACTACTACTACTACTACTACTACTACAGAGATTACTTTTCAAGTAAGGCATGAACCACAAATGAACCATCCTTCCATCCTCCCAGGGTAGTTTTCATTCCAAAGCTGCTAACTATTCTCAGAAACAATACATCTTCTGTATGTTCTTTATAATATTTATATCAATCAGAGTGAAAAGTGATTTAGTTTCTGCTAGAGTTGCAGGAAAACACATCTCCATGTCTCTCAAAACTTTTTAACACTGGTTATATTTTGTTCTTAAGTCTATAGGAATAGTCCTGTTGTTGGCCACTTCTTATGACAGAAGACAGCTTTCTTTTCAACCTATAATCTTCATTCTACTTCCAAGTCCATATGTGCATGGCATACAGATTGCTGGGGTTTATGGTGTCTCTCCTACACTGAAACCAGCAAGAGTTTTATTATCTATTTCCCTGAGCAAGAGTATTTGAAGAAACTCTTTACTTTATTCTGTCTCCATATTCCCCAGTTCTGAATGACAAGTAGATAAGATAAATAAAGAAAAATTAACAAAAGTATGCAGCAGCAGCAAAAGTTTGTAGCCACAACTTTCGAACTCAGAGGAAAAATAAAATTATAGATAATTAAAAATATCCAACTAAGAAATTTTAAACACCTAGAAGCTTACAAGATCCTTTACATAATTCTGGGTTTTTTTGAGAATCTTGTATGAGTTTCAAATCAAAATGTTTAATGATTCCTGAAGCATGAAAACACAGTTCAGTTTTTTTCTAAGTTACCACATAACTAACCAAAACAATTTTTTTTTTTTTTTTAATTCACAATGTTATTAGTTCCTTACTATTATATATCCAATATCAAGATGAAAATTTCAGCCTTTCATTAGAGATAATGCCTGGAGATCATCCCGTATATTTTTTACTACAAATCATCTTGAAGATGTTCTGTGCTCTAAACCCATAGTTTCAGAGACAAAGCTACCAAACTCTCCATTATTTCAAATGAACAGTAAAAAAGCCCTCTAGTTACTTTCAGGAATGCAAGAACATTAACCAACACTAAATTACTCTCAGTTTATTGATATGTATCACTTATCAAATGCCTTCTTCCACAGAGCTTCTGGAATGCCTAGTTGTGCAGAGATATCTGCATTGATAATTTGATATTAGGCTGACTTCAAGTATATGCATCAAGGCATAAGTTGCTTGAGTTTTTGCACATAAAAGTAGCAACTCTGTTCTGTTAAATCTATAAGTTCTATAATTTAATTTCATAAGAAGCTTAAACCAAAAGATAGAGTTTCAAAAGCAACTTTTCTGGAAGGTGGTAAAATGGAGAGCTCTCCAGAAATACTCAGCTAATTCTGTAATTTTTAATACAAAGCCAATTTAAAGCACCTTAAATTCATTTTTTTACTTTTTTGTTGTTGTTGTTTTGTTTGTCTTGCCACCAAACCATAAAAAAATTAGAAAATAATTATATTAAAACATTTGCAGGAACTTGATCCTGCCATGAAACTAAATTGTCACAGCAAACAAACTATCACTCCCTATTGGCAAGTGGTTCTTTTTTTGGTGTGCTTATCTGGCCACCTTAAAGGATAGCAGAATACTGATACAACAATGGGCCATTTGTTCAAAATCCTGCCTCCAAGGGTACTCCTCCATTTACACTCAAGACATTCACTGTTTTCTAGATGCTGTTCTGAACAGTGTAATGTGAAATCTTTTGGCACTCTCCTTTCAAGTGCTTACAGACTATAAAATATAGACATTTGCCTAAATGTATTATTATACATTTTTTCAAGTGGAGTAATAAATGATGTGTTAAGTATTTGTAGGAAGGTGTGGACTACAGTAATTGTTTTAATACAGTGACCACAATATTTTCAAAACAACTAGTAGTTCCCACTAAATAAGCACATAAGCTGATAGCCCCATAAAGGATTACACCTTTGGGACCAGATTGGGTGTTGGAGCAAATAAATGTAATCTTTGTTTCTTATGACTATGTTCAAAGAAATTGTAATAATATTATTTCTAATTCTTTGTGTTTTGGGGATGTCTTTATATATTTTTTTTAATACAGACCTAAAATTATCTGTTAAAAGCAGTCTATTTTAATCATAAGAATCACACACCTGGTTTCTCAGCCTTCAATTTACCATTTCCTGTGAAGCATCCATGTGCAGTCCCTCAATCTCCAATTCTGAGGCATAATCCCATACAAGTACAGTATTACGTTCCATGGTAAACCTGCCAGAGGAGGGCAAAAAGGATTAGATTGCTGCAGTTTAACAAAGATTCAGTGAATGTGTCACTTTAAAGAATGCCAGGTTTTGACATGAATAGTTACTTGCAATCTAAATGTATTACTTATCTAAGTATTAATTACTTACTGAAGGGAAAAAAAAAAAAAAAAGAAAAAAGGACAGTTATCCCACAGGAGTAGACTGAATTTTACAGTATGGTCATTTGTAAGTAAATTTGCAAAGCTGTGCACAGGGAGCTAAGGATAAACCCTATTAGTGAATAAATGGATTTGCACATTTTGTAATTGTATGCAGTTTGGAAAATGTAACTTTTCATGTCTCAGCCTGAGAAACAAATAGCTTCTTTCGAGCTGCTGGCTGCTGCCTGCTAGCACCTGGAAAAGATGCTAAATATCTACATAAATATCTAAACCCTAAAACACAACCCAATGTAAAAAAGTCTAAAATGAAGAATATGTCAAATTGTTTTTTTTCTAAAGCTGTAGAAGAAACTTCTTGTTGGAGATAGGCCGCGGGAGACAAGACTCAAGCTATCATGATCATCAAGTCTCGGTTTATTGAACATGGGTACACATATTTATACAGGCGTTAATTAGCTCATACATGTCGCACAAGCGAAGCTCGTAATCGGTTAGTTGATGAAGGTCAAGCCCTTCTATTTTTGTTCTTCGTGTTTAGCCTTGCGGTTACAGCTGCTTTCTTATTAATAGATACTTTTTCGGTAAATCTCGGTTTTTTCGCCCTCCTAATTTTCGTATTCCCGTATTCCCAACATCCTATTTTTGTCTAACAGCTGTGCTCAAGGACAATGTCTCCTTACGGTAAGTTACGAAGCTTCTGGTCAGAACAGCTGTATTACTTTATCTGTTCTTAACCATATCATGTCCCTTAACCATATCATGTCCCTTGCTGCACAGCCATTCCTCTAACAAACTCTCCACAACTTCTGAGGTATCAAATAATGCTAAAGGAGAATGAAGATAAAGGTGGCCTCAAATCCTAGTAGAAAAAAAGTTACTAGAGAGGAGGAAAAAAAGTTCCCCATTTTTCAGACATTTCCATATTTTTTAAAGACTTTTTATCACCAAAAAGTGACAGTAATTTCCATTCCTCCAATTTCACTCACTTTTTGCATTTATAATTTAAAGGTTATTATCTGTTCCATTGTCTTGTATCACTCCCATTTCTCCCCTTCATGAATGCACATTTTGATGTCCCATAGCTTTTATCTAAAATGTCAAAACTGTGTTTAAAGTCTCAATGAAGTTTTCACAGTCAGTTGTTTATCTTTCTTCTAGCAGTTTTTCCCCCCATTATTATTTTCCAAAAATTTGCTCTTCCAGATATCTTCATTCCTTACTCCTCTGCAGGCCACCTATGAGTACTTTGAAACGCTATCAACATTATTCTATTTTTCTACATAGTCCAGCTAAAAGAGTGCTATTCATTTGCATCTGTTCTGGCTTTCTCAGATCACTTTCATGATTTTTCTTCTTGACAAGTCCACCTTCTGCCTTGGTCAATATCATCTACTCTGGATGTAGTGTAATAGCTTGTTATATCAATGCTCCAGTTTTCAAACTAGTACAATTCCTTTATTTTTTCTCTCTAATGTCACTACAAGTTCTCTCTTTAATCCTCAGCCTCTCTTCAGCACTATTGTCCATGCTCCAGAACTTTCTCCCAACAGTCTCTCCTCTGTCTCAAGCTTCTACCATCTACTCCCTTTCAACAGTGATGTTTCTTTAGCCTACTGTTTTTTCTTCTCTCACTCTCCTTCAATCCTCTGCAAGCTAGTTTTTATTTCTCCTTAGCAGTGAAACGACTCTCACTAATGACATTTTACGAGCTACAATAAATAATTTAGGGGCAATGTTAATAATGCACAGGAAAGGAGAGGAATTAAGAGATTCAGGAAAAAAGAAGTTTCAGCAGATAACTCCAACATGATTGAGAGATACAAAATACATTTTTCCCTATTACCTCTTCTCCAGAGAAAAGTGTCTCATACTCCAAAACTGGTATATAAAGGGAGACAAGATGAAGCATAATGCTCAATAAATTAAGGACAGAGAAGTGGGAAGATGTTCATGGATCAGGACAAAGTTAGAGAGGAAAACCTTGTACAAAGTCAAATAGGCTTTTCTTACTAGAGCTTGAACAGAATTAAGTATGACTAGCAGCCTTGAAAAGGGTTCATGGTTTCCTAGTATTTAGAAATAAGACAGGCAAACAGACATCATTATGCTGTTTGAGTGCTCCTTATTTTTTAAGTCAATACATTTCTCAGATACCACACACTCTTTAACTGACAGCAAAAGTACTTGGTTGTTTCATCAATACAAATTGAAGCAGCTTGATTTAAAATGCAGTGTTTCCAGTAGTAGCTCAAGTATTCAAAATCTGTGTATGATTTAGCCTAGGTACTGCTTCTGAGAGGTTCTAATGAGATATAAAAGGGGTAGAGATTGTTTCCTTCTGCAACATATGAATGAAAAAGCAAAACTGACCAAGTTATCCCTAGAAAGTGGAAGCAAACTAAATATTTTCTTTAGAAAAACTTGTTTTCCTGGGATGATAATAGTGCCTAATTCCATGAGACAAAACTTCCAGCTTTTCACTCATATGAAAGTGAAGTTTATAAGATCCTCTCACAAAAGCTGCTGAACCAAGTTTCTTGCTTCTGAAAAGAAGAAAGGCGAGAAGATTTAGAGAACTGATCCAGTCTTTGACCATAAAAAAGGCTGAAAAATTCCTGCCAGTATCCATCTACCTACTGATTAAAGTCTCCCAGGTGACAAACCAAACAATCAAGCAAGTTCTTTCTCACAGAATGATAATTGCCATTAAAATCCCTTTTCAAGGGCTGGTGTCAATTCTTTCCACTCTTCTTTCAAAACAGAAAAACCAAACACCAACTTTCCAAATTTCAGCCTGCTAGAGATAGCAGAGGATGCCTTCCATTATAACAAGAAGGTTAATAAAAGGCAGAATGTTTATCAAATTTTTGTTTAAATTTTATCCAGATAAAACAATAAAACCCTTCCCTGCCTCACCAAATGAAAGCCAGTGAAAGTCTGTATCTTTGTTGTTAGCTGCAAATAAAACTTATTTAGCAATGATTTGCCCCCTGCTTCTGGAATCAGATGTCCTATTTTTCTCTGTTCACAGGAGGAAAACTAAAATTACCAAAAGTCTTTAATAAGGGATTTTTGTGCAATTTTTTTTTGTTTAGGCCTTTTGCCCCTCTGCCTCCTTTTTCAAGGTATTGACCATACTGCATCACATGTGAACTCACAGCACGAGACATGAAACTATTATCATAGAATCACAGAATATGCTGAGCAAGAAGCGTCCTATCAGGACCATTGAGTCTAACTCCTGGCCTTGCACAGGACATCCCATGAGTCACACCATGTGCCTGAGAGCCTTGAGTTCTGTCAGCTGGTGCTGTGACCATTTCCCTGGGGAGCCTCTTCCAGAACTCAACCACCATCCAGGTAAAAAACTTTTTTCTGGTACTCAACATAAACCACCCTGAAGTCAGCCTCATGCCATTTCCTCAAGTCCTTTCACTGGTCACAAGACTAAAGAGGTCAATACTAACTTTTCAGCTTCCTGCAACTGCATACTGCACTCCACTATAGTTCCCTTTAACATCTCCACAAACCCACCAAAAGAATTGTAAAGGGATTGATTTTAGTCCCCTGAAAAATACTTTCTTTTAATCCTTTCCCAGGTGCTGTTCTCAGCTATCACTCAAGAATAAATCTTAATTGCCTTTGGGAGGGGGGGTGGGGTGGGGTTTCCACACCATATTCTTAATATGCATATTAGTGAACTTAGTATATGCTCCTTTTCAACAACATGTTTTGTGGAAGAGTTTTTTTTAAGGCAGCTATAAAATAATATTGATTATTTCAAAAGATTCTATGCATAAAGTTTTTAAACACGTTTCATTTTAGGGATTCAGTTAAGAGAACTGCAAATAATAAACAAGATTTTCTCAAGTTTGCAAACATTTTCAACTTCTATTGTTTCACAAGATGTTTGAAACCATCTGCTGCTTCTTTGCTGGTGTGTGCATCACTCCCTGTGAAAGTGACTGAGATGGGATACCTTACAGCTGGTTTGTCTGACACATCTCCACTAGGCAGCTATTTGAGCTGAGAATATTATCCTTCCAGCACTATAAAAAAAATTAGCTTATCCTTGTTTTGTGGTGAATGTTGCTAACATCTCCTAGCCTCTGAGAATATTTCATGGAAATCAAGTCTGAATTTTGAAATGCCTGAATTTGTCTTATCTTCCATATAAAAGCACATGCTGGAGAAAGCATTTCTGAAGTTTGCTTGAGTTTCCCCCCAGCACAGCTATCCAGTTAAATCTTGCCTCCAACCATGCTAACCTTCATTGAAGTGTCTCTCATGAAAATATTCAGCAAACCCAGGTGGACAGATACACCTTTTGCTAGAAGTATAAACTTGCCACCATGTCACTTTAGTATCCAAATTCTCATAAGAGAAATCACTACTTCTTTCTAAACTTCATCCATTTCCCAAGAAAATACAAGTCCTTAGTGACTGTGTGAACCTGAACAGCACAGCTAGAGATGACTTCCCTTGGAGCTAAATATTTTCATCAAAATTTCCCTAGTGCTTGCCTAGATCAGCCAGAGTTCACCAAACTGACCTGCCATGGGATATCCTATGTTTTGTATGAAGAAGTAACAAGCAGAACTAGAGGGTCACAAAGGTCAGAAAACCCTTTGATGGATTAATAACAGGATAGACATAGGTCACACTGCTCTAGAGGTCATGGGGCACCTGAACATCTGCTATGCCCAGTTCTACCATTCCCCTGAGCTGCAGACTTGAACATGTTAATGAGAAATAACACTAATAAAAAAAGTCAAAGACCCATGCCCTGAAGAACAGCACAAAGGCAGACTGTGCTGCAGACACTGGGTTTCTAAGAGCATGCCCACTGTGGCTCTCCAGAAAACAGAAAGCAGCTTTCTTCTCCATATGCCTAGTGAGCAGGGGCAATGGGAGAATCTGAGGCAGGGGCTAAGAGCAGTGTGCTGTCTCCAGGTTGATTCAGTACCCATTGAACCACACCTAGGCAAAAATCCTCCTATAAACCACAGACAATCTTACAACCTAACTAGTTAATATACAAAGAACTCAAGAGTTTTGATGTTTGTTCTCTAAGGTTTTGGTGTGAATTCATTAATTCACACAGTAAATTTGCTAATAAATATTTTAATAGTGTTAATATGCTGCATATGAAAATTGAGTCTACAGAGTATCACCTGGAGAAAAACTACTTCAACACTTGATTGATTTGTGATGCAAGTTTTGTTTTGCCACTCTTTCCCATCCTTTAGGTCAACCAGGTGACATTTCAGTAATAACAGTGTCCTCAGCCCAAGTCATCATGAAAGAGGATTTCACATGGGTACTGAAGGTTAAATATTTTTAAAATGCAAACAAAATGAATTTTTAAAAGCTTTAAAATAGCTTTGGATTCAGAAAGCCCTTTACAATTCATGGGCAGTTATCTTTAAGAAAAATGCTCTTAAGTTATGTGTACTTCTCATTTGTCTGTTCAGAGATTTCTCTGTCTCTTCTACCACACAGTCTGTATAATTTAAGGTGACTCACTGTACAGGAAAGTTCACCTTCCATTAAAATGTTTTCTTTAGTAAGCACTCTCCTGGAAGTGCTGTAGTGTAAACATTGAGTGGCTACGAATACGAACATTTATTAAATAGTGCTGATGAATTTTTCAATACCTGAGGGAGAGCAATTCACAGCTCAATCATTCGGGCCATTTTAAGTGCTGCACAGGACAATTCCACTACATCTTCCATTAATATTTAATTGCCCATTTTATTCTGTTTACCTTTTTGGTTAATATATAATTTAAAGCCCTTCTACTAAAAAGGAGCAGGGAAGGAGGGAGGAGAACAACTGTTAGCCTGCTTTTAACAAATCTCTGGTGAGAACTTCTCCTTCATTTAAAATTCATTGCAAAGAATTTTTATTTAATATCAGTAACACAAACCCCGGGTATTAAAGGAAAACTTGGAAGCAACTGTTGCATAACAGTCCTGACATTAACTTGAATTTGACTGACACCAATTTCTGACTGGCAGCCTCTCACAAAGCACACTAGAAGACAGGGAGGATGCCACACAGCCTGAGCACTAGAAGTAAGTACAAAAAGTGTGTGGCAGTGTTATAACCCGTGTTGCACAGAGGGTATTCCACAGGAAATAATATTCTTCAAGGTTTTGGTGGAGAGGGAAAAGAGATTGGAAAATGCAACAAAAACATTTGGTTTACAATTACAAAACCAGGAATGTTTACGGAGGGATAGATTACATTGTGATGATTTGGAAATAAACTGCCAGATTAATGGGCCTGAAAGTACTTGGGTGCTGTGAAGTGGATAAAAAGCAGCAATCAAAGAAGAGTATTACACTTGCTCTTCATTGCCAGTTATTGGGGCATCTCAGCTCATCACAGTCACAAATCTCTTAGAAAATTATTTATTTAGTAAAAACAGTAAGGGGCTGACTTTTGAATTTGGGACAAAATTACTGGCAGTGGAACTTAGGCTGCTTTGGACTTTATTTTGAGACTCATGAAGAAACTCACATGGACTTAAATATTGACATAAATGTAGTTGTTTTGAACTTTTCAGAGGTTGTACGTTTGATTTTTCATTTTCTGTAGTCATTTCACATATAAAACACATTAGGAGTTTTCAGTTTAGAGTAGTCAATTACTTTTATCACCTCCTGCCTTAAGATAAGGTTGGTGGTTGGCTGAGAAGTTTTGAAAAATAATACATAAATAATTAAAATAAATAGATTCCTTAGCTTTTCTGTCTCACTCTCTTCATTTTCTTTACCAATCATTCAGAGTATTATGCTGTTATACATAACATAATATGATGCCATGGAAGAAGATCTAGATGTGGTGTTAGAAAACTGGTGCATTAACCAAGCCTTTTCTCTGGGTCAAATATATCTTATTTTTCAGAATTACATACAATATTAAAGACTAATATATATGTATTCACAAGATCAATACCTAACCTTCCTAATGCAAGTGAGAAAATGTGACCATACTATTCAAAGTTAACATGACTTCAGGAACTATATATATATATATATTTTTTTTTTTTTTTAATGCAGGGAGAAACAAAAAGCATAAATAAAATTAAACAGCTTATCTACAGTGTTTAAGACATATCTAGAAAAATGCATAAAGCTGGAAAACAGCAAAAATTATTCTGGGAGGTATTGAAAAACATCTAAAAGACAATGGTCACAGCCAGCACATCGTCAAGTGGTGAAAATCCTGCTTATCAAACCTGATTTCTTTTCTACAAGGTAACCCACTCAGCTGGTCAAGGGAAGCCATTAAAGTTTTCAATACTGTCTCTCACAGGATCTTTCTGGACCTAATGTGCAGCCCACAGGTGGATAAACACAACATGGGATGGGAAAACAACTGGCTCATGGGTCAGGCACAGAGGGGTACAGTGACATCACTGGGGTGACATCAGACTGGGGATCTGTCACTGGTGGGGTTCCACAGGGCTCATCCTTGGCCCTCTGCTCTTCAACAACTTCAGAAATGACCTGGACACAGAACAGGAAGGGATACTGAGCAAGTTCACAGATGATACAAAACTGGGAGGAGCTGTTGACTCCCCTGAGGGCAGGGAGGCCCTGCAGAGACCTCCACAAATCAGGGTCTGGGCAATCACCAACTATATGAAATTCAACAGGGGAAAGTGCTGGATTCTGCAGCTGGGATGGGGCAACCCTGGATGTATGGACAGACTGGGGAATGAGATGCTGTAAGCAGGGCCATGGAAGGGCACCTGGGGGTCCTGGTTGATGGCAAGTTGAACATGAGCCAGCAGTGCCCTGGCAGCCAGGAGGAACAACCCTGTCCTGGGGTGTCTCAGGCACAGCATCAGCAGCCAGGTAAGGGAGGGAGGGGATTGTCCCACTGTGCTCTGAGCTGGGGCAGCCTCACCTCGAGTGCTGGGGGCTGGTTTGGGTGCCACAATGTATGAAGAATATTAAACTGTTCAAGAGTGTCCAAAGAAGGGCAACAAAGGTCATGAAGGGCCTTGAGGGAAAGTTGTGTGAGGAGTGGCTGAGGTCACTTGGTCTGTTCAGCCTGGAGAAGAGGATACTGAGGACAGACCTTATCAGAGTCTACAAGTTCATTGTGAGCGCAAGAGGAGGGGCAGGCACTCTTTACTCCTTTATACTCTTCTCTGTGGTGACCAGTGATGGGACCTGAGGGAAAGGCCTGAGTTGTGGCAGGAGAGGTTCAAGAAGCATTTGGACAATGCTCTCAGACACATGCTTTGCCTGTTTGGGATGGTCCTATGCATTGCCAGGATTTGGACTTGATGATCTTTGTGGCCCACTCCCAGCTGAGTATATTCTATGAAAATGTTAATATTTTGTTATAGTCCATGTTCATCAACTAGCTGAGAGCGATTAGCATTTGTGTCTCCCGCAGGAGTAGGTAAGGACAACATGAGCAGGAAGTCTCCATGTTTACTCACCAGATCATGAACAAGCAGTAAATAGGATCATGTGAAAAGTCACTCTGTATTGGAGTCCTCTGACTTCAACATCGTGTAAAAAAAACTAACCCAAGTCTGGCTGAAGTTTAAGGGAAAATCATAGGATCTATTAAAAGTAAAACAGGACAGCAAGCAACGCAGCCCCACTCATCCCTTTCTCTGAAATTAACTGACAATATTTGAAATCTTCAGGACTTCCAAACAGCGAGGTTTCAAAAAAATCAAGGTTAGGAAACAGTAAATTCCTCATTAACAATGCCAGCCATGAGGATGCTTTTCCCCCTCTGCGTGTTCACTATGCTGTGACTTGCTTGCTAAGGGACTCTCTCCACTGCTGCTATTTCCTACAACCTCCAGGAAACAGTATGTAGTGCCTACTTCTAGAGCTCTTTGGTGTCTTTTGCATTTGTACACAGAGTAAGTGCCAGCTATTCGTGGCCTCAATTTACCTGTCAGCTAACCTAAAATGCTAACATTATGCAACATGAATGTCATGTATTTTGAGATGTAAGCCTATCCTTTCTAACTCATGAAAGTGATACTTAGGCTATATACTAAATTGTTTAAATAAAATATTTTATTACTGACTTTGATATAGCCTGAAAATATGCAAGAATTTTTGCTCTGTTGAATTGTGTTTTCTATGCCATATATAGTTTCCTGCTCTACACAACAAATAGCTAGATCCTATTATTTTATTTACATTTAGCCAGATGGTAAAATGGATTTACCAGCTACAAACTACTTGCATAAATCAGAGTAACCAATATTATTTGAGAAAGGCTAGTAATCTTTATCCAATAACCAAAGATGGTGTTCGTTTGTTAAAATCCATTTTAATCCCTGAGCCAATGAATTCATAAGTGCTGTTCTACTTTTTCACCCCAGAAATACAGAGTTTCTAGTTTGCTTTATGTATTTTTTCCTAAGTTTGTCTGCACAACACAAAGTCACTGCATGCTATCAGTCTTCCTGCTGTCTAAAGCTGTCTGCAAACTGAAACAAGGAGAAGTAGGGGAAAAATAATTCTTCTAGTTTGGTGTCCATTTGCATTCTATTGAATTATCTAAATTCTTAGTCTATTATATTATCAGTCTATTATCATCAAAATTTTATTTGGCTATTTTTTCTGGTTTTTTTTTGTTTGTTTGTTTGTTTTCTTTATTTCACTGTAAATTGCTAAACAGAGAGGTATAGAAGCTGTTTTCCATCTGTATTTCACTGTCCTTCACACTTCCTTCCTAGAATTAACATGTCACTGGTTAAATACAGCCTGTTCATCACATCCTCCTTTTAAATTAATTCAGATTCTACTCTCTTGCTTCTGAAAAGCTAATCCAAATGGGGTTAAAAGCATCATTGCTTTTAAAAATATCTTTAAAATCAGATGAAAATAATTTTTAATGTGCCTGCTATTTTCAGTCTGTTGTCATTTGATTATCAAACCTCATAGTTTTACTGGTAGACATTCTGAACCAGTAAAATGTTTCACTTTTGGAATTGATAGCTTATTTCACATAGTACTGATTACACTGCAGAAACTCTTAATTCTCATCACATGCTTGTAGTTTTTGAGATTTTGTCTAGTCTTTCCCATAGATTAGATGAAAATTTCGAGCACACAAGAAGATAATTTGGATCACTTTTGCCTTGTTGTACTACTTCAGCTAGAAGTAAATTGTTAAAATAAACTTTGAAAATTGCTTCTGTGCTCCCAAGCATAGCACATGAAGACTTTTCTCTTTTTCTGTTTTCTGTTTTCCTCTCTCAAAAGAGTGAGTTCTTTGACTGCACTCCATGCTTTGAAATCAACTCACTTTAAGATGTTTAGTTGCTGTTGTTCTGTGCTGCCCTATGACAACTAATGAAGATAGACAGAGCTGGACTTCTCTCAGAAAAGTGGTACTCTTTTATTTCCTTTTTGCAGTATACAGTATACAGTATACAAAATGCAGACAACTGTGTAAGTTAGAAAGAAACACACCACACTCAGGAGTCATCCTGCCAGTGCTCATAGAAATCAAGACATTGGTCCTACTGCAGTAAAATCTGTTTCCTCTTTGCTAGACCCAGACAGCAATGCTGACACTGTCAGGTGGGATGTTCAGAGAGTTCTGCCTGCCAATGCTGCACCTTCTTTTCCATTTCACCCCAAGCGTAAGTAAGTTCCATTACCCCAAGGGTAATTATATTCAGTCCGCACACATAGTAATAACGGCAGTATGAATCAGAATACATGCAAACATTTGAAATTGTTCAGTCACAAATGTCAGCAGAAAGCTGGATCTGCAACTTGTTGCAGCACACACTTGTGACAACATTGTTTAAATATAAAAGAAAAATATTACTGACAAATGTCACTAGAAATGGGTTCTGTTCTTCAAATGTTGACCCATCTTATGCAAATACATTACCTCCTTGAACCACATATGCCTGTATCTATTCTTCTGCCTTTGTGATAGGATAACGCTGGTAGGACTGCAAGCAGCAATTAACAGTGAAGGTTTCAAAGTCCCTTCATATGTATAGAAAGCTCTGCAACAGTCTGCAATAAAGATTCACATTCTTTGTTCCTATATATATGCTAGTGCACATCTCTATAGAAATTCCTACGGGTAAACATCATAGTTTGAACAAGTAACTGTTTTGAACAAATTTGTGGAAGATGAAGATCATCTTACTAGTAGATCTTTTGAAGAGTTGACAATGTTAAGGTAAAATTAATTTCCAAGCCAGATTTAGAGGGAAATAAAAGAGAAAGAGTTAAAGGATAACTAAAGGGAAAATAATTTCCTTTAGTGAGTTACAGGTAGAAATTGGGTTTTTTTAAAATAATCTGTTCATTGTGTAAATAAAAATAAAGTGTAGTTGATGCCCTCAATAAAGTTCATGCTTCGCCTGGCTGCATTTGAGAGTGCTTTGGTTATTTAAAGTTGGATTTTTCTATTGTGAAAAGTGTTTCCTCTCAAGGAGGATTCTTCTATATTTTTGAATATTACTGAATAGCTTTTGAATATTACTGAAAGCTTTCTTTGTTGCTGCAAATGTACAATACTTGTAGGCAAAATCGGAAGAGGATTAGTGTTAGTTTGAAATAATATTAATCTAAAATACTGGATTGTCCAGACTGATACTCTTCAGAACAATTTCTTCCTGACTGCAGTTACAATTAATCTTGAGAGGATGAAGAGACAAATTCATCCTTAGAGCAGGACTAATAACAAGTATAACTATAAAATATATCTATATATTCATATGAAGAATGCACACAGCTGTTATTTATCACTTTCTATGCAAATACTGCAATGACTCTCTTTTGTTATATGAGTTTAAATGTAGCTTTTAAAAAAAACTGGAACACAAAGTATATGAACCTAGGATTGTGGTATAATTTTGTAAGCTAAATTTTTAATGTATGTATCCTTCATTCTCTACTGTATTTATGACCAGTAGCATAAATACATTACAATGATCTCACATGCATTTCCAAGAAGAAGTGAGAAAATATTTTAAATTCAGATTTTAACTTAATGAATTTTCTCATCTTAGATTTATGCAATTATATTGTCATTCCTTCAATACATAAGTATATACACCCATGCCACTATACTAATCTATGGCATTCTTTGTTTCCAACAGACAAAATACCTGTTTCTTTGCATAATCTTGAAATAATCATTGGATTATCTAACATCATTGGAAAGAAAATCTGTCTCTGTATTAATAATTTTTTTTAACTGAATTAGAAATTCCCTGATGCATCTTCTCTCACCAATTAGGAACAAAGATGCATTTTTACAGATAATTCCAAAGAGGCTGCTTGGCTCAGATGTAAGTACTGAACCACAAAAAGCACTACACAGTGCTTGTGACATTTGACATAAAATGTCTAGTAGCTGGATAAAATGCATTTTACAGAATGGGTATACTTCTTTTTCATCTGAGAGCAGCTTAGAGCAGTGAAATACACCATGTATGTGTCATCCAAATTAAGTTGTGGAGAAAATGTGATACAATTAAAACATATTTATAATTTCCAATTGAGTTCATAAGAAAAAGAAATTTTTTCTTTCGTACTTTTAAATAGATATGTTCTTTCTAATGTAAATCTTCATTTTTGGCAATATACATGCTTTCTTGCTCTAAGACTCACATTTCACAGTTTCTTTGTGATAGAGAACAGAAGCCGAAGTATATTTTTCTGTACTTAAACAAAATGCACAATAGGCATGTCAGCAAAACTTATAGGATAATGAAACAATTCTTTCTTTTAACCATCTGTCTCTTCACATCACTCTCTTTAATTGTTACAATCTGGCTTCAGTGATTCCTAAGAAACAATATTAGGTAACATTAATAACAGTATTCAATTAGGTGGTTTAAGATACAGTTTGGAGTTAGACTGAAATTAGTTTAAAGCAATTGGAGGTGTGCATGTGTCAGAGGATGTTATTTGTTTCGCTTTGCTTGACTGGCTGCTAATGGAGAGGATGATGTGCCTCTCCAGCCCTGTTATTTACAACCTTTGCTTTTTCTTCCAACTTCTCCCTTTCCCAACTCCCCTCCCCAGCTCTTAGAGCCAATGGTAATTTAGATAACATCTAAAGCTTTGCCTGACAAGGTAATTTCAAATTATGAAGCAGTCCTTTTACATAGAAAGACCTTGTTTGTTAGATTAGTTGTGGATTGGCTCTGTATGACAGCTTGTTTGCAAAAGGTGAGCTATCTGCATTTCCAATGCAGGCAAGAATCATTTAAGAAAAAAACAGAGATGTCATTTCTCTTAGTTGTCAAAGAGTTCATGCAATATTCCTTCTCAGTTTTCTTCATTGTTTACTTCTTAGGAAAATAGAAGCAACTGCATACCTTCGAATGAGACACCTAATTTTGTTATGGATGAACATAGTGTTGTGACAAAACAGTGGCACAGCTGTCATAACAGCTGTCACACATTAATCATGACAGTGACAAATAGCATAATTACTTTATCTGGAATGTCTAGCATGCAACTCAGTATGCACCACTGCAGCATAAGCATATCAAGAATGGCTTAATTAAAAGACATCAATATAGGTTAGTCAGACATGGTCTTGGAGATACTGATCACAAAATGAAAATAAAATTATTTATCAGTCCCTTTTTAGGAACACTCAAAGCCCAATTACTTAGTCAACAAGGTAATTTGAATCTATTTTCCTAATCAGACCCTTTGATGCCAATTCTGCATGGTGAATTGAGCTATTGGCACGCATGTGTTTCTGACCCAAAACCTCAGCTATGTACCATGTTCAACGGTTATCCATTCTTCCAAGATGGCTTAAATGTTCACATCTGTCCCACATCCTTTGACTGACAAAATGCAGCAAAATAACAAGCTTCATTGTATGCTGCTGTGTAAAACTTCTTTCCCACAGACTTCGCAAGGGAGATGAAAAAGTGAAGCTTGTGTCACAATGTGTGCATTGGGTTCTGCCGTTACACCTGCCAAGGCTGAAGTATTATGTAGCAAAAAGCCCATTATAAAGACATCTACTACTGAAAAACACAAATTCAGCTCAGGTTTAAATTTCAAACAAGCAAAAACATTAAGAGGTTTTGGTTTGGTTTTTTTTTTTTTTTTTTATCAGAACCCTATCTGGTTCAACATTTCTTTAGTATCACTCTCTGGGTCCATATGTGTACACACACATTTGCAGCTGTTTTGTTTAGGCTTTTCTGAAGGAAAAATACACACTTTAAATGCTGTTGCCAAGGTTCACTTCACCCAACAAATTCCACTGGTAATTACCAACTCATAGTTTTTTTACTTTTTGCTCTAGATTTGTTAAGCTCTGCATCTCTTTGAATTAATTTATTGAATTTCTAGGGGCAGTTCATGAATTGTACTGAAGCTGACTCAATGAAATATTAATGAATCAATTTCCATAGACATGGATTCATTATCTCACTGGATGGCATCAGAAAACACAGTACTGCAGGCGGTATCCTTCCACCTGCCTGCCAGAGGATTTCATTTTATTATTCAATTTTTAAAGCCCACACTCATTCTAGGTAAGTTTACACTGGGAGCTTTTCAATCTCTTGCTCTAAGACAAAATTAAGGGGGAAACATTATTTAGATGAACCTCAGTTATCCATCAAATGTGATTTCCTATTAACCAGCAAAGCAAGATTTTCAGTGATTTGTTCTGGATCACAGGAAGCAAAGTGTTTTTAAACAGAATAAATTCCTTAAAAATATCTAAGTTTTATATTTAATTTCTTCAATAAGAACCACAAAGGGAAAAAAGGGAAAAGATTTTAGTAATTGGTTTCTGAGATTAGAAAATTTACATCAATGAATCCAAGTTTTAATGATCAGATTTAAGATTTCTCTGCTTCTGCAGGGAAGTTATATGGAGTTATAGCCTCCAGAAATGCATCTTGAAATTATTTCAGCCATATAAGTTTTTAAAACACCCCACAGGCAGCCTTTGATGGCTTCCATAATTACTCATCTGTTCATTAAAAATCATATATCTACCAAAATGAACTGCTTGCACATGAATCTTTCACATACTTCAGGTTAGTAAGCAAGATCATTTTAGTGACTTCCTCTAGGTTGACCATGGAGGAAAGACAAATGGCTTATTTTCTTTGGTATCCTGAATTTGGTGGACTAGCACATGAGGGTCTGCCAGGCTCATAAAGCAGATACCATACTGTCAAGGTAAACAGCTTTCTTTAAGGTTTTTTTCAGTGGGGTTAAACTTTGAACTTCTGTCTGAATTCCCTGCACGTTTTTAGGGTATTCTTTGTAACAACCAACTGCAAGCTAGAAGATGAAATTCCGAAATCCTTCCTCATTTACCTAAGACAATTAACAAGGAGGTCTTCCTTCTTCCTCTATTTGTGTTCATCAGATACCTAACAGAAGCACTCTCTTTCCCTAACAGGAACCAGCAGGCTTTTGGTTTGAAAATTAGCAGCTGCCAGTTGTATTTATCTCTTTGACTAAGAGGTTTATTATTTATCTTCCCTGTTGCAGTGCCCATGTGGCAGCACTGATATTGAGCAGCTGGACAGATTGCACCCTGGAGCCACATCTGTAGCTGTATAGATCAACACTACTTTCATTGCCTCAATGCTGGAGAAGTTTATCTTCTGTCAGCTAGATTTACTACCTACTTCATGAATCGTTAAGGGTTTTCTCTTCTTCTCCTCCAATTTGATTTTTGAAGCATGCTACTGTAATCTGGTACTGATCATTAACAGCTGATTAGTTGAGCATTTGCTTTTTTTTTTTTTTTTTTTTTTTTTTCCTAATTAATAGGGATTTCCAGTTGGGTTTGCAAAGATGAATCTGGAATGGTAAAGAGGATAAACAGCGATTGCTCAATGAAACTGGGAAATAGTTGTAAAGGACTGCAAAATAGAAACCAGTCAAAATTACGCAAATAAGTGAGTGCAAATAAGTGGATCATATCTGTTTCAGTCATTTCTCAGTTTTTGAACTGATTAATCAGTAATTACTCACATTAGGCTTTCTTCCCTGAAAAAGTTGAGTACTAAATTGTTTGCTTTCCATAAAGAATAGCCAAAAATGCATTCTGATGAAAATAGCAATCATATCTTAGTGATATTTTGTATGTTTTTCTAACAGTTTATTAAACTAGATCTTTATAATGCTTCATGAACTTACATAGCAATATCAAGTTTTTATCCAGATAGCTGTCACAGTAACCAGGGAGATCCAAGAAACAATTTTGGCTAGTTTTTTTGGCTAATAAGATACTAGTTCTTTTTCTCCTCCAAAAAAGAGGAGAAACTTGAAATGAAAGCAGAACTCTCCCCGTGTTTACCATTTCACTCCTTACAAGATGAAAAAAATTGATACCACTTTCCCAATTTGGAGGACTATAAAATAAAATACTTGAAAATCAAACATTCTCAACTTATTTGAATTTAAACTTAAGAGGTAAACAGTGTTTCTACATATGTCAGTGGAGATCAGTTTTCATGTCCATTTACAGATCAGAGATGTTTTGCGTAATTCCTGCATTTGTTATGTAAATCTCCAAAATAATTTCCTGTTAAGAGGGCACTCATCAATCTTTGATTATGTTTGTATCAAATTAACAGCACACATACTGGATTCGTGCACCTTCTTTCTCCAGTTAATAGCTTTGTGAACCCAAAACTGGAAGTCATGGGTTCTATGTCCCACCATTTAACATAGCTACATAATGATATTGATGCTCTTTGCATTTCCATCAGATCAGATCTCCACTGCAGCATGATGTGTGTAAGACCAAAGCAGAACTCCAGGCAAAACCTCACTGTATGTACATAGTAAAAAAGAGTGCCACAAGAGATTCAGAAAACAGAAGCATTTTAAAAAAGGAATGAAAATGATCAGAGTATAATTTTATGTGCAGTGAATGTATCCAAAACTTTCTTTCATTTGGTATAGACTAATATGAAAGGCTATGGGCAGAAGTCCACCAGTAACAGTGTTTCCAAAACAGAGCTGAGAAAGCTGGCGGCTAGAAGAAAGAAGTAAAACTCTGCATATTTAAATGACAAACTAATGATATAGAAAGTTCCTTCTTTCTTTCTGCATAATTTCTAAATATTAAAATACCTCATTTTCATCAGTTCTTTGAAAAAGATGCTCATATTTCAAATGACCATTTGCAGCAGATTAAGACTTGAGGGTTTGTTCTTCATATTTGTAACTGCAGTTCTGACTAAATTTTTTATGAAAGTCCACAAGTGAGTAGCTAAAACAAAATTCAGCAATATTTTAAATAGTCAAGCCTTTTTTAAACATTTTTGTGTTCAGTGTTACGTTGTTTTTCATCCTGGCTAGTTAAGATTTCATTCTGGTTGTCTGGAGTATATATTTCAAATGTTTGAGTCCTGTGAGTGCCCAAATTAAAAAAGCACTGTTTTTTTATACTAGAGCATCCAGTCAAGTCTTGTGCATAAAAGATATAGCATGAAATAACCAATAGATTCATTCATCTAAATAAATTGAGTGCAGGGAATGCTGCTAATATCGGGTTACTTAGACACCTTAGGAAAACGTTAGCTCTTCCTTTTAAGTATTCCATCAATCCTTTTGAATTATAGTTGTGTTCTGCATAAAATAACTGATTTTTAAGCCATATGACATTCATGAATATGTCAAAGGTATACTCAGAGACAGACTTTTATAAGGAGAAAACCTTACATAACCTTATATAAGCAGAAAACCTTCCACGGAGAGGATGGTTTTAATGCCATGGTGTGCATGTATGCTTTTGTTACACTTCACACTGCACAGAAGGACTGGGCAACCACAGGCTGTGGAAACAGTCACCTTTTTAACAAGCTTTAGTTAGATTCACCAACCGTTATATTTGGCAGATTGTGGCCATATGGATCTGCAGACATGATTTCCTGTTCAGCCTTCATATCACCATGTACATTGTAGGATGACGTGACAGATCTAAGCCATGTGCAGGACTCCATATTCCTCACTAAGATTTCTACCACCTGGTCTGCAGGAGCTACAGCAAAATTCTTCAACTTTTTAGAGCAACAGTACTCTTACTGTGTACTGTGGACATGTAATGTTCTTTGAAATTGAGAAACTACATTTAAGCAGATATTGTTCTGTAACTTGTGCTCCTGTCTAGCTATGTTTCCTCTCTGGTCATGTTGTAGCAGTCACTTTACATGAACTTGCAATCTTCTCTAAATATGTCAGTGAAAATGAATATGAAAATACTGGGCTTTGGTGTGTAAGCAGATCTACAGTAGAAATATTCACAATTTGCATATGTGACAGGGTATATTTTTTGTTAGAGTTATGCACTATCTTTTGGAAATGAGGGAGGAAGTAAAGCAAAGGACAATAACAACAGGGATGTTGTTGTGATATGGTAGCAAAGTTTTTCTAAAGAGAATGTTCATATGAATAGGCCTAAATAGCATCCATTTTCTGAGTAGCTAAATTATTACAGAGCAAACAGATGGAGGAGTGTTTAAAAATGTGGGCCTGTTTATTTTGCCTTGGAGGAGTATGGATCCTAATTAGAATGTTTTGGGGAAAAGGAAGATAAATTCTTGAGAGATGTGATGTACTGTGTTTCCACATCTTTTCATTAGAGCTATCAAATACAAACCTAATTAAATTACTACTTTTTGGAAATCTTTAAAAACTGTGTTATAGATGCATTTATATTTTTTAGGTTACTTCTGCAAAAAGTTCTACTGAAAGCACAAGTTCAGTTTTGGAAATATTCATATATGTCTAATGAATAACACACAGTTGAAGGGGTTAAGTATGAGGGTTAAGTATATACAGGGCTAGAGAGCTCTGGCATGGCTTATTTTGGGGTGGGTCTTGTGTTTTCTGATGTTGTTTTTTTGTTTGTGGGCTTGGTTTTGTTTTATAAATTATTGTCTAGGCATAGGGCAACACAAATACATCCTTTCAGATCCAGACCTAAGCAAGTGTGAGTTCCTCAACAGTATAGATCACTCATCCCACCACTTTTAATTTTGCTGTCTCAGAGATTTATGCTTTTTTTGGGTGCTGCAGTCGTGCTCTTGGAGTCATCATCAAAAGCAGCAACACGCACTCTGAGTATGGAGTTGCATTCAGAATAGAGGCCTGAGGCTTTTATGTCTTTTGAAAAATTAGACTATTATATTCTATTTTGTCATCTCAGCTTGATGTACACATGAATGCATCACTAATGCACCATGAACAAAAAGCAAAATTATGTTACAATTAGTCATTATTGTAGAGGAAGAGGAGATATTTGGGAAAATGTTTTAAACTTTGGGCAGTTTTCAGACCATCATGTCCTATTTATATTTCTGTATCACGAAATGGAAGTGTCACAACCAGATTCTGAACGTTTATTCTATGTTGAGAGACAAGCACACTTAATATTTGAGAAAAATGACCAAACATTCTCTGGCTTAATGCCTAGGTACATGATTTGAATGGATACACTCCTATGACATTATAATGTGTTCTTTCTCATATTGCTACATAATTGTTGTTGTAAACCATATTTAATAATAATGAAATCATAATAATAATCCAATGATTCAATAACAGTAGTGTCCTTAGCATAATAATTTTACAGTTCAATATCGAGTCTCCTAGCAGAAGGACATAAAATTCCAGCAAAACAGAGTAAGAACTTTTCAGCTGAACAGATCACTGACCTCTTTATTATCTCTCACCAGCAAAAAGAAATATTAAGTAAAATTTACTTTGATTAAGTAAAATTTACTTTAGTTTAGGAAAGAAAAATATTGTTTGACTTTGTAGAATAAGATTATGCCAAAAAGTTAACTGTTCGTGACTATCCTGGGAAGCAGTTTTGCTAGGATTATACTTTATAAGATTTATCCCATGGAAAAGATATTACTTTTTTTTTCTAGAGAATTATTTGGCCTCCAATCATCTTAACTAGTCCAAAAATATATATCAGTAGAGATCAGATGCCATCGCACACATAATGTGTAGGTCCACACAAACCTGTAATATTATGTTGTTTTACAATTTGTGCTGAAACTTTTGCTGCTTTTTTTTTCCTCTTTAAAATTACAAGCATCCTTAATACTCTTAAATAATTACTGTAGTAAAAAATATTTCCTTAAGCTACTCTAATTAAAACTGTGTTAATGTTTACCTGATTCTTACACTGTGCTGAGAAGGCACTATGCTACAGAATTGATTATTCATTCAACAGAAGCAGAAGATTTAAATTGGAGAAACTGGGCTAAAATTTCCAAGCACCACACACCCCTGAAACAAATCCCTAAACTGTAGATGTAATTACAAAAGCTAGTTAGATACCTGTATCCACATCGGAATAAGAAGAAGAGAGTGAATGAAGCATAACATAGAAGACCTCTGGAAGATCTCAGAAATTGGAAGCATGTGGCTTGGCATTCTTGGTATGTAAAGTAAAAAGTCAGCCAAGGTCCAGAGCCAACTGAGAAGCAAACACACATTCTGCAGAGCATTACAAGGGAGTTTTGGAAAGCCAAACACATAGAGAGGGAAGTTTGTTTATAGCTAAAACAACCATAACAGATGTCTATAAAAGAGCTGCTGGTATGAGCTATCACTGCTAGAATACAGCTTGCCTTGCTTGAAAAAACATTTAAGTGGCATTTCCCTCAGGGTTAAGAAATTTAATACCTTCTCTGAAGATGGAACACAAGATCTATCTACATCTGAGAAAGCTCTGTTATCAACCATGGTAACACCACCCCATTGACTGATCTCTCTTCTCAATGTACAGATCTAAGAAGACAGTTCTCAGTCATTGTCTGAGTGGTTTGAGAGGTTCACCACTGCCCCAGATGAAAACATGGCTAGAATATGCATTTTATGAACCCTTTCTATTAAATACCTCAACTTCTTTGCCTTCATTTCTCTCCACAACCCTGAGGCAATTAAACTATATCTTATAAAAATACCAAGCTATTTATATCAATATGTACTCATTATGAATCTGGTAAATTATGTTGAAGGGGTTTAACTTGTATGAAAAGTGAAACCTTAGAAAAAAACAGAGCTCAGAGCTTGGATGGACCAACTTCTTTAAACTTGATCCACAAGGTTTTCAAAGTATCTAAGACAGAAAGTAACCATTACAACAGTAAGAATGACGCTGGATTTTTCAGAGAAATGCTGACCTTAGTCTGGTAAAGAAACTCTGAAAGATGAAACAGGATCATTTCATCAGGGATCTGTTATGAACCATGTGTTAATAAAAATAGTGCAACTTCTGCCTCTTCTACCTGAAAAGGATAAGGAATCCACAGAGCTCTCCTTTGTATGCACTGCACAAGATAGCTTAACAAGAAGAAACAACTAGGACATTTATTACATATACCTTTAAATGAATGAATGAAAAGTTTGGTAAATGATATAAAAGTTGGTTTGCTGGGCAGCACTTAATATCCATGCGTGATTATGCATAATTTTTCAGACTAATATCTAGTTCATTAAAGAAAGAAATTTAAAACAATATGATATAACCACGAATTCAAGAACACCCTGCCAGCCCATTACAAACCCTTGGAACAAAAGAACTTTTATTAAGAAAAAACAAAACCAAAAACCAAAAAACTTGGAAAAGAAATTGAAAAGGAGAGGAAATTACTGCATGTTACTAAAACTGGGACAGATTGTATCAGAGGATTATTAGAATTTGGAAGAAAACATTATTATTTTCTAAATTGAATTGGATTATTTATTACAGTTCTAAGAAGTATTGAACACAAGGAAGATTCCAAGCAAATATTAGATTAGACTGGGAAATAATATAAATGAAAGAAGTGGCTCTGAGATAAATCTCTATACAAACATTACAAATATTAAATTCTCCTTCATGTAGCTCTGATCTGATAAGGATAGCTTTACATTTTCTAAATACCTAGTCCTGTAGTTCTAGTCACTACCCATGTAGAAAAACTATTAGCCACTTTCTGAATGCAGGAAATTCCAAGTTCAGTAGAGGTACTACAGGAAAGGGCTATTTCTTAGTCTTAATCAGGTGCCATCTCATACTTTTCTGTGTGAATAGATTATCTGTATTTAGTTGTTCAGAAACTGGTATGCAATTGTATTCAGAAAATTATATGCAATAGTACCACCTTTCTAGCATTATTCATTTTCCCAGTATTGACATCACTTTTATAAAGATGGGAAATTTAAAGTGCGGAAATACTGAGTTTATTGTCTGCTGTCGAAGCCAAATAGTATTTCTTTAGATCTTTTCTTTCATTTATGTTTTCTTAACAAGAACTCAGAGGAAATTTATAATAAATGTTAGAACTGCATACTCATGGTGGTCATTAAATGCATGTCTGCAGATGAAAGATCATAGTCATGTGTGAATGCGATTTTAAAGACATAAAATATACAGTTTGTGTCCAGGTTTTTTACTAGTATTTGGCTCAAGAGCAGTCCTGGCTTACCATGCTTACACTTGCTGGACACTTGCCGTAAATACTTGGAATCATGGAATTTGAAGTTTTAATAAATCCTCTGAATTAGTGGTAAGAATTAGTAGTTGAATGCTTCCATTTTCTGGATTTTGTATTATATACCAACTCATTATTCTAGTAAATTATAAATATTTGGAGTTTGTAAATATTATCCTTTTCATCTAATGAGGGCATTTTTTCTCGTATACTGTATTTGGGATTCTGTTATCACTCTATACCACAAAAGTGTTTTGCTATTTAACACGGGCCTTTGAATCAACTGTTAGGTTAAAATTATCATAACCAGAGACAACATCTTGTCAAGAATTACACCATGTGCCAGTTAAAAATAAGGAGTCCACACTACTTCTGTCTTCATTTTGGAACATGACCCCAAGAGTGTGAACTGAAAACACAAGTAAAAGCAGGAAAGCCAGAATTGTACACAATGAAACCAGACGGAGCTGCATTCACTATTTTCCCTTCTTTACAAACCCTAAAATCACTCTCTCTTTATCCTGCTGTTAGGAGGAACTGTCCACTTGGAAGCAAGAGAGGGAATTTCATCTTGATCAGAGCTAAACTACTTCATGCAAGACTTGATGTATAGTAAATCAAGAGCTTCAGGATTTGGGTGTTGTAGTGTTGTGGAGGCAGGGAAGGTGGTGAGAGGGTTGTGGGTTTTTTTGTTTTGTTTTGTAGAAATACAGAAAGTGTTTAAATCCCACATTGTAACTATTACCAGGGTTTTTGACAGAAAACAAAACAAAACCAAGAACAACAAAAACCAAACCAACAAACAAACAAACCACCCCCCCCAAAAAAACCAACCAAAAAACCCCACGACAATAGTGAACATACACTTATTTTTAAGTTGTTATTTTAAAGTACATTCTCCTCAAATTAAAATGCATCCTAACAAGGCAATTAAAAAATCAAACCTTTTTAACTCATAATATTTGTATTAAATTTCAAATCAGCGGATAGATGAACCCAACTCCTTTCTCTCTGGGAAAGGCCACTGAACTGCTAGGAAAGGGCAGACTGGCGTCCTTAGGCAGGGCAGACTAGTTTCAAGGGCTGTCCTCAAGTGGACAGCTCTAGGTAATCCATGAACCCTGAGACCTAACGGTGAAGGAGCAGGCATACTGTCACTGCACAAGCCCTTCAGACACCACCACTGATTACCAAAACAGATAAGGTGTGAGGGCCCTGCAGGTGTGCTGCATCAGCACTGACAGCCTGCTCAGCTTTGCAACCTGCCTCTGTCCTCATCAGAACTGTCAGAATCTGAACACCTCATTAACATCTGTGAATTAATTTAGCTCTGAGCTAAAAAAACCCATAAAACAATCTTCCCCACTGTGCAGACAAGACTGCTGCTACTCAGGGCATAAGCAAGGATCAATTTCATACACACAACCAGTGTTTTAGTTAAGACACACTCTACACTTCAGAAGAAAACTGTGTCTACTAAACAAGCCGAGTATTTGCTGTAAGCTGTGTCCTTACTGACCTCCCGTGGGGGACATACTCTTTGAATGCTTGTAAGGCTAGAGTGAAGCCTCAGGAATTGCCTATGTGCTACAGTTTGACTGTACACTTTTGTCCTGGCCTGATTAAAATGTTAATGGTAGTTACTTTAAGCATTGCTAAGAGCATTGAGTTGATTATTTAACATCTGTAAAGCATGTCAGAACCTCAGAAGGGTGTAGAGAATAGTATACTGACAGTCGACCAAATTTTGTAGTTTTCTCCTTCTGAAGTTCCATCATCAGACAAACACATGCATGTACTTTTTTGGGAAGTACCTGAATACATACTGATGATCCAATGCTTCCATTAGGCAAGTTTCTTGTATACTGATACAGGACTGATTAATTAATTTATGACCTGAGTTACTGACATTTTTTCTGATGAACCCTGTCAATAAAGGTTAGAAAAATGGATTAAAGGATAGAGGGTTATGACAAAAGAAAAATTTGCAAATTGCATTTTTATTACTATTCACAAATATGTGACACTTGTTTTTATTTTTATTTTACAATGAAAAAGGCTTATTTTATCTGGCTAGGATACCTACCTGCCCATTTAATGAAATTTTAATTACTTCATGCTCATCATCAGAGCTCCACCTTTTCCCTGTATGTACCACATTGTCCTTTATTGCCACATCTGAAACATAAAAAGTGAAATTTCTAAGAACCTAAATTACTTAAGTCAAACAGAAATCCCAGAAGCTTTTGGCTCATAAGCGGTTCTGAAAATTGTTTGAAGCTCTGTGGCACAAATATAAATCTTACTACATCTTACATATCTTTGATGTTAAAATTGCAATTGCAACTACTTTTGAGAATGTAGTTATTGCAGACATATTCAAAATACTGTCTCCTTAGCAATCTACAGCTGTTAGGCACCAACCAGGATCCTGTCCATTGGGAAATAAAAACTTTTATCACATTATTCTTTTTACTGTGATGAATACTAGACAAGAATTTCCTCACTTTCAAGAATGAGCCTCAACTTTCAAAGCCGACCTTTATTAAGAAGAAACAAGAAAAAAGTTTGCTACTGCCCAATATCTTCTATTATGCAGTTGCTTCAGTCAGCCAAATACCAACTGCCACCTAGGAGTGTTATTTCCAGTGGTAAATTCAGATGCTTCTGACTAGCAGAAATTGACAAAAGTATTTGCAGAAGACAGGGAAAAAAATGTGAAGAAGATGCTGGTTTTTTTTTTTTTTTTTTTTAATTCTGGATAAGGTACATGTTTTTCCAGACTTTATGTAGGGCTGGACCATAGGATAGAAAACTATCAAAGAGGCTGCAAGTGCACAAAATGAGCCTAGAGACGGTTAAAAATAAGACTTACTCTTAGATTAAAAGGATGGAACACCTCTTGCATGGGGAAAACCATTGGTGTTCAGCCTGGAGAAGGCTCTGGGAAGACCTCTCTGAGACTTTCCAGTACTGAATTAGGGACTATAAACATTTTAGCATGGCCTGTTGCAACAGGATAAGGGGTGATGACTTTAAACTGGAAGAAGACTCATGTATAAGGAAGAAACTTTTGATGAAGAGGGTGGAGGGACACTGGCACAAGTTGTCCAGACAGGTAGTAGATATCCCATTATTTGGAACATCCAGAAGCTCTGAGAAAACTCTTCTAGTTGAAGGAGACCTCTCCCACGTCAGAGGGATCTGACTAGATGAACTCAAAAGTTTGCTTCCAATCCAAACTATTCTAGAAATCTATGAAACTTTTCCCTGGATAACACTGGAAGTGACTCTTCCTCTTTAATTTCTTATCTGTGAAGAGGGGCTCCTGGACTTAGGAGGTGCTTCACTACTTAATTACACTTCAATTTGCTCTGGATGATCAGACAAAAGGAGGATGCTTTTTATGGCTTTACAAAAACATTTTAAAAAGCTAGAGAAAATGCAGTTTGCATATTGTCAAACCAGAAACATGTTGCTCATTTTGAAAACATTTCCCAGACTTAAGACCTTTTTCATACAGAGTGCTACAGTATAAGGGTGCTACTGGTGATGTGCAGTTTATAGTAGGAAATTTATAAGAAAAATCAAGAAAAAATAACACACAGAAATAATGTAGCAGACTGAATGACTGTTCTCTGCCAGTAGAGAGGGATCCAAAATATGAAACGTGCTGGCTAGTTAAATCCTTTCCTCTTAACTCACATTTTTGTCAGACTCAAAAGGTTCTGCTTCAGTCTAAAACTGACAATTTCTAGAAAGGCAAAACCACAGACCTCTACAGGACCAGAAAAAGGGATGTGGTCAGTATTCTATTACCAGTAATCAAAGCCTTATGGGAAACTGCACCTTTCCAGTTCACTGTCCACTTCTGCAGAACACTTGTGCCAGCCTTTTGAGGTTACTATACATCAATTTACTTAGATCAGTGGTTACTATACATCAATTTACTTATAGACTCAGCAAGAGTCAATAAGAATAAGGGTAATAACATCAATTTAAAAGTAAACTGACTTACTCAAGCTAAGAATACAGCATGCAAAAAATAATCAGCATGGTACAGGGCCAGGTGTAAGTCAGGTTGATACTTGATTTGAGAATAGGAAAAAACATCAGTTCCAGACAGTAGCAGAAAAATTGGAGTGCAGTAAATGTCTATAGTTTTCTAACAGGAAAATTCTTATATTAATTTTACAGCCATTTCTGATCAAATATTTTCAGACAAGGAACACAAGATCTTTCAGAGAAAGTCTTATTGACGTCATATGTGAAACACCCTCTTGATTAGAAAAGTTTTCTTCTATGACTAGCCCTGAGACTACTTTTGAGAGCAGTCCCTTTGTGACACATCTCTATCTTTTTATAACACAGTACTTATAAGTTAGAAAAATTTGTTTTCATTTTCTCCTAGCTATACTTACAGTTCTATTTATATATTCAAATTATAAATATTTACAATTGATATTTTGTGTCTATTTAAATATGCATATCTCTGTTTATCTTCTAATTATGGACTTCTCTTACATTATTCTGTTCTCTGAAGGCTGAAACAACATACTGCTCGGAAACTGTCAAGTTGACATTAGTTGTCTAAAAAGTCACTAAACAACTAATATTTTATTCTTGATTCACTTCCAAAATATCTTGTGCCTGTAGTAAGCAATTATACAAGCTTGCCATCTAGCACAAAAGATTGTCTGCTTTAAAAAAAGAGAAATTTTGTTCTTAAAAATAATCTTGCTTTCTTGGAAGCAAGATCATGACAACTACATCACAGCCCTCTGTAAAATTATATGTATATAAAATAACTTCATCATAGTTAAAAAAATATATAATCAGATGAACACTATTTTTTCTACAATACAGCTTCATGTTGTGCTCTTAAGAAATTGAAATAATGAACAGGCCTTCAACAGGGGTTTGAGGTTGACCTTTGCATCTCCAAGTCTTTAAATTCAAGGTTACCTTCTCAACAATTCTCCCTCTTTTTCCTAGAATTATGTGACATTTTATTTGTAGCTTGAACCCACATTCCCACTCTCTGCTATTGTATAGGAAATATCTAACATGACACAGTATTTTCACATGCTACTCCTCTTCTAATAAATTATAACAATTAAAATCCATAATAAAACTACATTCACGTGTCCCATAACAGAATTATTTCAGATTAAAATGTACAGATGATTAACACATTTTCTGCAAAACCTAAGCATAAATATAGGCTTACATAAATATAGGCTTACATTTAAACAAAAACTATTGTATTCTCTTATCAATTCCCATATTGTTTGCATCAGATAAGATTTGAAATTCCAGTTCCATGCTGCACAGAAACTAGAGAGTTTAAATCACAAGTGTGTATGACAGTATTTCAAGAGTTGTGATGTGTTTGGCAATAATCTAAAGAACAAGAAAACATCACATTGTTTGAGAAAGGCCAGGCAAGAAGATTTCTGCAGCATGATAGGATAAAATTAAAGGTGTTAAGAATCAGTAGGGTGGTCCATTTCAGGTTTTCTTCTCTGAAGCAGTCTTCTGCAGAAAGGCTGTTTCAACTTGTTTTGAGCACTTGTACAATGATAAAATTTATAAATATATTTACAACTATAGATTATAGAAAAAAACAGATCCTATGGGATCCAGAGACCTTTGGTATTACTTATGGACCACTAATGTGTATATTAATCATGAAGAACATGGGAATAAGATACGGCTTTCACAACATAATCCTAAATAAGAGTCTCATGGTGCTTTACAAACATTAAATAATTAATCTTCCTCATTTTCCAGAAAGCAGTTACTTTGAATGTATTCACAAGCAAATATCTAGAAGAAGGCCAAATTTTTGCAATGGGCTAAGAGAAATGAGGGGAATTTCCACTGGTCTATTTAAAGTAAGTACCAAAGATTTTGCAGGAACTTTTCTAACCATGTGATATGGAATATTCTCATTTTACAAGAGATAATGTTGTATCACACATGATCTATGAAGCTAGTCTCCCCTGACGGCAGTAGAAATCTAAATATTGAAACAAATTATTTACTACCCTCACAATTTCACATAACTTCATGAGCAACTTCAAACACTTTCCCAAATGTAGTTATCTCTTGGCTGCATAATAATGTACAAACCAGAATTTTCTCACTTCTTCAACAAATAGGTACTTGTTTCCTTGTAGCTTAGTTGAATTGGATGTATTCCCCCACAATACAAGAAGTAATTTTTGTTATTAAGCAAAACATATATATATATTTTATTGCATTAAGAGACAATAGTGTAGAATTGAGCTGTGAAAATTAGAGGATTTAAACATTTTTCAACAATAAGTGGTTTGTTGTACCCATTTATTAGTACAGAATTTTCGGCACTCAATGACTTTATTTTGTCAATTTACTCTAAAAAACTCATACAGACCATGTTCAAAAAGCTTGGAGAATTCACTGCCAATCCTCTTCTGTTCTGCAGAAGAAAATCAAGAGATAATGCTGTTGTGAAACATACCAGCCTCTGCAGGTCCATCTATCAGAGGCACATAAACTAACACACTAAATCTCTTCATCATCAAAATGAGGTAAGACAGCATTTGAATCCAGATCACAGTGTCAAAATTTCATTCCATGTATGATTTCCTCACTGTGTTCACATTGGACCAGAATGCAGCTACAACAGTTCTAATTCAAATTGCTTTCCTATTATTAAAACATTAAAACTATATTTTATATAGTTATATATATATATATATATATATATATATATATATAT
>CM031878.1:35754145-35790914 GCA_018697195.1 Certhia americana
TAATATTTATAATATTATATATAATATAAATATAATTTATATTATATATAATATTATACTATTTCTTTTAGCTTTTTACTGTATGGACAAAATAATTTTTAAAAATAACTGTAAAGTATACGGAATTAAGAAGTAAACATCAAAAGAGCCAAATGAAAGGATATTAGCATTATATTCCATCTCTCTCAATACAAAAATTTCACAACAGAACTATGTCATGGAATTGGGGAGAGAGGTGGATTTACGAGCTGGATAAGGAAAAAGACAATCAAGTTTAGACCTTTTGATTTTAACTCACATTATTTAGAAAGAAGGAAAGTGTCAGTTTTTATCTTAGCACAGATCAATCAGCTTAAAGGAACAACTCTGTGAGAACCTCTCATATGAAAAACAAATCATATGTTTAATCACTTAATTTTTTCCTGAACCAGAAGTATTTTCCCTTGTATCCCAATCGTTGCATCTCTCTCAGCATATTACTGTTTTTTTCTCTCTCTGGAGCCTTGCCAGAATTCATCCTTGATCCTGCCTATGCTGACAATATATTAGTTCCCTAATCGTTTTAACTATTTACTTCTTCCTACCAGACATATTCTCTGAAAATAACCATGAGTGATTATTTTTTTTCCCTCATTTTGGAAAAAGAAAGAAAGAAGCAAAATGCCAAATAACTAAGGAGAGTGGGAGGGTGAGGATTGTGTGTTGGCTCAAACACCTCTCAACAGAGCTGTGGAGTATTTGTGTAAGAAACAGAGATACCCACAGCTTCCCCTTAATTCATTTTTCTTTTCTTGTCTGTTCAATTATACAACTTAGGCTGCTGCAGAATTACCAATGTTCCGAATCCATTTTTCTACATGAAAAGGAAAAAATTTAAGGGTCTTTTTCATTTTAAGTTAAGTGCAAACACCTACATTGTTCTGCTTTTAATGGTTTCCATGACTGATAATGAACAGATGGCAAGATTTGGTTAATTCTTAGAGAACCAGAATGTTGATTAATAATAGAACAAATCTGGCACAGACCTAACATCCAATTTCTCTTTGCTTTTTTTACTCCACTGATTTATCTTATTTTAAATCTACCTTCTGAATCTCTTTTGAGCTTGCCCCTTTCTACTTCTGAGCAATCAGTTCTGTTCTGAACATTTCCTTATCTTGAATATTTTTTGCCATAATGTGCTACAATGTCAGGGAGAAGGAGTCAGACTCAACAATCATGATGGGTTCCTTCCCACTCAGTATATGATTCTATGGTCAATAGGAGGTAAGAAGAAAATATAAAACAAAAAACCAAAAAAACCCACAAAAAAGCTACAAGTCAACCAAAAAAACCCCGACCAAATAAACCTTCTCCGCTGATGTCTTTCAAAACATGTTCATGAACAGTTACACACTCTTACAAACACTTTGGAAGGCAGAACTCTGCTCATCTTGTATCATGCAATTCTCACTTTACTGACCTTAGCCAACAGGTGCCCAAAAAAACCCTGGTCCCATAATGTGATCCTTTCACCTGCTGAATATTCATATTTATTTCCCTATTCATTGCATGATGCCCTCTTCCTACTTAATCTTCCTTTTATGTTGCTATTACCAAGTTTTGCCTGAGACTGAGCCTAAGAATATTTATTTTCTAAAAATTGGTTTAAAAATGCTAATATTAAAGGGCAGTGAATAGGAACATATTTCAATACTTTAGTTCTTTATATGCCAAGCATATTTTGTTCCTTATATACCAAGCATATTTCTGGTCTTTCAACATCACAGTATGCTAACTGCAATTGCTAATTGTTACTGGTTGTGTTCCTTTTGGAAGCAAAAAAGAGGTGGGGGAGTAAGAAGGAAGACTAGAGATGTGCCAGCCTCCTTATGAAACTTTGATGTAAGCCAAACACCTAAGAGAATGGCACCCATTTAAATTATCTTTCAGACTTTAGGAGGTCCTGTTCTCCTTTCCTCATGTTCAAAGAATTCCCATAGTTGTTTAACAGGAAACATAAGGTGAATTTATAGATGAATAAATGGTAGAATAGCAAATATTTGAGGATATTTTTTCCCCTCTATATTATTAAAATGGAAATTTACACTTATTGCAAGAACAGTTTAACAGTGAATCTATATGGCCAAATATGGCTATAAATCTGAGATCAAATCTGAAATGTATGTATCTGAAATGTTTCCCAGTAGTAGTGTAGGCTGGTTACTCAACCCTGCAAATAACTGTACAAATCCACATCAAAATGTTTGGAGCCTGAAATAATCACCTCAACATGACTCACAGAAATTAGAACAACTATTGTCTCTAAAATTTAGTAGACCTGCCAGAAAACAGGGGAGTAAATTAAGAAAACATTGGAACAAAAGGAATAAAAAGAAAGATGTGGGAAGAAGGAAGAAGATATTTAATGTTATTACTTTTCTTCTTCCCTACTTTTGTCTTCTTCTCCTTCTTTCCTACTCTCAATGATCTCCAAAATATTGGTCTGAAGATACAGATTTTTTTCAACATATCAATTATTCAAAATGACACCACATGGTTCTTTTAATTTTCTAGCTCTTTGGGGAAGAAAACGTGTATTCAGGAGAGATTATAATTCTTTAAAAATTAAAAAAAAAAACCCCAAACCATAGTGTCATAGCCTCTATTTCCTCTTTAGCCAAACTTCACTGCTCTCTTGGGTATAAATTACAGAACTAAGCCCATATTGAGTGCATTACACATGTTCCAATCTTTCTAGATTTACATGTAAAAAATGTAAAAGGTGGGTAACAAGACATTAAAATCAGAACTATACCAACAACCAACTGCAGATTACTTTGTTACTGAATTTGATTCAGATTATGATGCCAACAAGAAAGTCTGACGGGAACAGAATGAAATTTTGTTCTAGGTGGAATCTTCCTAAGTTGTATACAAGTTGTATCCTAACTCATATTTATATCTAATTCATAATATAGAGTGAATGCAGATATATAGAGTTATATAGAGTTCTAGGAACCCCCAAACTTGGCTTCCTTGTTCCATTTTTCCCAACTTTTTTTCTGCAAAAGATGAAAAGCATTGAAAACGCAACCTGAAAGCATTGGTGACATGAAATAATTTTTAAAAAGTTTAATATGCTGGATCAGATTACTGGGAAAAAGCCTTTGAAAAGGTCTGGATAATTTTAACAAATTTTTATTGCCATTTCAACATACTTTAAAGTAACATCAGGGAAGAAATAATCAAGATATTTCTACCACAGCATGTGAAGAGAGTCAGGTGTCTGAGCATAGGTGTACTCCTCTCCATCTGACCAGGAACTTTGCAGATTAGTTTCTTAATTTGGGTGGTCTTCCTAGAGACCTTTATGTTCATCTCCATAGACTCAATCTGAGTTTTCCAGTTCCATTTGCCAAACTGAACTTCTAAAATACCATTACGAACCCTGTGCATGTACCCTCTTCTCTTTGGTGGTGTTTGTACTACCACATCTTTTTCTTCTTGCATGATACAATTATTATCATCATATAAAAAACATGTCTATTACAGACACTGCTTTTATCACATGTAAAAGTAACTTTATGTCAAGAATTATTTTACATATCGGCATTGTATCATGCTTGGCTTTCAGGAAGGGGCTCCAAAGAAAAACAAGCTAGTACAAGAAATTTAGTGTGAATGTATCTACAGAGTTATGATCAAATACTCACTCCATATTATTTACATTTTCTTGCTTTCTCTATTTTCTTACACATACAAATACAACTGATTTCCCACACTCTAGCATTTTCCTTTTATTGATCAGTTTCTTGTTCCCTGTATTTGTACAGAGGGATTGGAACATGACTACCCACAGGTCTGTGAAATAGCTGAAGGTTTCTTTTCTCTCATCACATCAAAACTGGTTGAACAAAATGGTGGGACCTCTAGTGAGAATTAATAGCCTGGTAGTAATTTTTCTTTCCTTTGATTTGAGCTCTAACCCAGGATTTGGTGGTTCTGTAGTCAGCTCGCACCAGTGGAGCTCTCTGATGGAGACACATTAAAATACCCTGAGGGTGACTTTAAAACCTAGTAGGGCCCCTGGTATTTACTGTGCAATAATGTTTTTAGAGAGCATTAATAGAGAGATTTAAGGGTAGCTATTTAAGGTAAGAATTATTGAAATATTAAATATCATGTTGATCCACCAGTCAGCAAAACATGTCAAATATTAAACAGAATTACTGAGAGGAAGGCAGCTGTGTGTTTGGGGGGGGGTTTTGTTTGTTTGTTTCTTCTTCTTAATAGAGAAAAAATTTCATAAGGAGTAGCAGAAACAATGGATTCATTTTTAAAAATAAAAGTGTGATGATCTGCTTCTGTCACTGCTTGGTAAAGATACAATGTCAGAATTTATGTTACAAAGAACAATCCATGCAATAATCCAAACCATCATCATTAATTAAGCCCAGAAAACAAATTTTAGGAAAGCAGCTCTATCATGCCAAGACTTACAGTTTCTTTTCCATTTTATCCTTGCAATGATTTCCTTATATATTTATTTTCTTTTTTTCTCTTTGGATGATAACTCTGTTTGCTGAACAGAGTATCATAAAATATTTCAGATAATGTCAATATACACATCGGATGAATGACAGATTTTCTGCTGTGGAAGACCTTATACTTCTAGTCAAGCTCCATTTCCTGTTCATATAGTCTATACCATTATCCATCCTGCCATACACAAATGTCTCAAAGGCATCCCAAAAACAAAAGTCTGCAACTGAATCCATTGCAAATTCTGTCCTACAAACTGAAGATTACACACATCAAGATGGGGTTTGAGTCAACACTCTCCCCATTTCCGTCCAGAGACGTCCTGGAACACAAGCAATTAAATGAAATGTAAAGTACACAACATGACTATGAAGTGATTTTCTGACATTTTTTTCATAATTGTTGGCCTGTAATTGAATTAAAGGTACAATCAGAGGTGATTTTATTGCCTGTGCAAAATGCAAAAAAAGATGTGCAAAAAAGAATTATCCCAGCTGTATGCAATTATTCTCTCGCCTAAAATATCTTATCTGGCTGATAAGATTTAATCTATTAACATGTAAGAAGCCAGTTATATTACAGCCCATTCACTTTCTTCTCTTTCTCAGAAGCAGCAGTTCATTAAAATTTTGTCCAAAACATTTGTCTGGCCTGATATTCCACCCCTCAATGTTATTTCTTAACATATTGTCTTTAAAAAAAAAAAAAAAAAAAAAAAAAAAAAAAAAAAAAAAAAGTGAGGAGTTTAATTGCCCTAGGTGTTCTTCTCTTGTCAGCACAAATTCAAATCCATCTTTCTAATCAGAAAGTTATGCAAAGGCATAGATTCCTGAAGAGATCAGCTTTGGCAAAAGAGACTTACCACATTACTGTTTTTCTCAGAACAACTGGGTGGATAAACCTATAATGCAATGCTTCTTAGAAAGTGTAAAGATGTTTTCAGTCCTCTTCACATTTGTCTTAAAAGAGCACATATGATTCTAACAGGGCATTTTCCATAGTGTATGAAACACAGAAAAATAATGTATAATTATTAATTAATGTGCAATTATATAATTCTTTATAATGGACAAAACTCTCTTTCCAATTTTAGCCATGCTCTATGTTATAAACACTGGGTCATGCTGTTAGCAGAAACTCTTGAAGGGGTTCCAGCACACTTTCCCAAAAATGTTTCTGCCAGTCTGAGTATCAACCTTGTCACTCTTTGTCATGGCAGAGAATGTACTTTTCCAAGAAGACAGCTATTTTGGCCAATAAAAAGCTGTGAATTGAAGGCTTAGCTTTTATTTCATCAGTCCCTCTGCAGAAGATTTTCACAGCCTGATACTGTCAGCTGTTCTAGCCAAGAGTGCTCTCCACACACAGAAGTGGACTGCTGCCAGACACCCAAAGAGGAAAATAAGGTAGGATTTCTCTTCTATTTTCACGCAGCTCCATGAAATTAGAAATTTTGATCTCAGTGCTCAGGCTTGATACAAATACAGTTGAATATATGAAAATTTTATGTTTTAGCTGAACTGTCCATCCAGATTTAACAGACAAAGTATTTTAAAATATCCTTACTCCAATTAAAAATCTATATTTAATTTGATATAAATTCAAAACAAAGGTAAACTTGCAAAAGAACAACATTCTTTTATGTAGACATTGGCTGTGGCAGGGCACTTTCAAGGCTCATCATGCCTGCAAGGACTGGATATATAGAACTGACCTCCCAGGATTACACTTGGGACGTATTTCTGTTTTGAATAAAACAGTGTCTATGAGAATCCTTGGGTGATTCTGCTATTGCTCAAGCTCCAACTTGGCAAAAGAACTTCAACATTTCAACAGTGAGCATTGCTACCCTGAAGCTTTTCTTGTCATCTAACAGAATTCTGAATTATATTTTCAGGTTCCTTCTGTAGGACACAGCAATTTACTGATATCTACCAAGAACACTCATAACAGCCACTAATCTGTCATGGAGCCACCTAATCTAACCAGCTCTGTGCCAATGTCAGAGTCTTCATTTTTTGCAGCAGAACTGCATATCAACGCTATCATCTCTTAGCTATAGGGAAGTAGTTGCCTTCCTTGCCACCTACAGGTGGTGAATTCACTCTGTAATTCCGAAATCTAGGAAAAAATAAGGTGGAGATAGTAGCAATGATTCTATGTCTGCTAAAGCAGTATAATAAATAATATTAAAAAACAAAACCCAGCTTGAAATACCTCACTGGCTGGTTTCACGATATGTACCGACATCTACAAACCAGAAGACATTCCAGATAATATTTTCTATCTTTTGTATCTTTGCAGAGTAGGACATGCTCTGTAATAACCCTTCAAACCAGACCTCGGCAATCTGTGCCCAAGAATCCCTTTGAAATGCTGGCAAGCACAAATATCATCAGAAAGGGTTTGGATAGCTTTGACAGTTTTCAGATCCTTCAATAGCCAAATATCTGAAGATGAGACAGCTGAGTATCTCTGCCCCTCCTCAATTATGGACTCAATGATCAGGTTATCCTTCTTCAGTTAAGAGGTGAATTTTACCCTGTATAGAAGCATAAAAAGTTGGGGTAGATAGTCTCTATGCTTTTAAAACTATTACATGAAGTTAAACTAATATTTTAATAAATTTGATGCAATTTTTTTGTAGTCACAATAATTTACTTCAACCATATTCTTGCTGAGACAAACTTACACCGGTGGTTTGATTTTCTCTGTCACACCCTTCAGACTTGTTTAGATGTATAAATATGTGTGTATAGAAGCAATATTTTGACAGCGTTGACACAGATGTTTTCCAATATTGTAATCTTCCAAGTCATTGGTTATGAAATGCATATTTAGAGAACAGAAAACTTCTGTGAAATGTTTCGGAAAACATTTCTGGCTTCTTTACACATATGTACTTTTTCATTCAGTCATATGATTTTTGTTTAAAATATTGCTGATCATTCTCAATTTCTTTTTAAAAATTTAATCTGACATTATATTGGAGCAATAACTCCAGTATGAAGTTAAACAGGGAAACTAGATGAGCTCTGATAAAAATTAGATTGAAAACCATTCTCTGCCCCTCCAAAAAAGGAGATTCTAGCTTCCTGCATTTAATGGACTTTTGCTTACAGAGCTGCGCTAGGAGAATGCCATCTACTTGTAAAATAACCTTTATTCATATAACTGTGTCCAGTTAGAGATTGGATGTGCCTTATTTTATTTGCTCAGCACCAGATAGTGAGCAAATTGGGTTAATATAACTTTTCTTCTGAATCTACTGACTTAAAAAAATTGGATAGCAATGACACTTCTTGGCCACTTTTGCCCTATCAGCTGTGGAGTGTACAATGAGCAGCTGCTGAACAGTTATTATTTCCTACCCATCATGGTGCAAAAAGCTCTGATAAATTACAACAATAAAAGCTTCAAGCATTACAATCAATACTTAATGGAATAATGTAAATCCAGCCTGTGTATGACTTGGGGATTGTGTTCTTTCGCAAAGAGCAAAAGATTAATGCACAGCAGCAGAAGTGCATCTTTTTTCTCCCTGCAGTCTGAGCTATGAGAGACAAAATAAAGTGCTGAAGTTGCTTTGCTTGTATTGTGGAGTTATTACTTTTTTTTTTTTAGCCTAGTTTAAAAGGAGGCAGAAAGACATTGTGTCTCCCAGAGCTCTGTAAAAACGAAGTTAATGGTATTCTGAGTCTTTAGACACATTTACACATCCTCCATCTGGTTGGGAAGAAAAAAACCCAGATTTCAGTAACAAAAATTGTACAGATCTCCCTTCAGGCAACAGAAAATGCATACAATAAGGGAATAGCCATGAAGTGTAAAGGAGTATTTAGGTCTTAAGGCTTATTGACTGGAGACTGTAAAGGAGATGTGAAGGATGTGTGAAAAATCCTAAATAAAAAGCTGGCATAACATACATTTAATGTGGGTAAGAAAATGTGCTTGGAAGGAATGCAACTGTCTCTAAAGAACTTGGTAAGAGGAGAAGGTGGAATGGAAGAAATGAATGACAAGAGTGAAGATAAGCAGCATTCTGCATCCAGGACTTGTTTCAGGAAATATAATGCATTCTGCAATTCAGGCACCTGGGTACATTACTCTCAATATTAACAACACTCAGACTGCACAAATTGGGTGCCTCTCTTTCCTTCTGTCTCTATCAAGTTGTATTTTCACTTCACTTCAGGTAAGGAATGTTCAAGCTCAAGGGGCAGTCAAGATGTCAGAAATAGCAAACAGAAATCTTATTTTTAGTAACCATTCTATGCATCCAAGGGACATTAGTCGTTGGAATACCCATTTGACAAATTTGGCATCAGTAAAGTGTATAGTGCTTGCTTTCTAAGATGAACAAATGAGCAGGGATAATGAACAAAGATTGAATTATTACTTGTATTTTTTTGACACACATAGAGTTACTGAAAATGTTATGTTTGGTCATATGCATTCCAATGCCAAGCCTAAAGCATCTTGAAATGTTTGGGCAAAGTTCCTGGGTTTTGGGGTGTTTTTTTCTTCTCCTTTTGCTTTTGAAATGATGACAAATATCATTATTCCACTTATGTGAGCAGGAGACAAGGCCAGAAGTTGCTATGTAAGACTTGGTTTCCTCTTTCTTCATGAAGCATATCAGAGTAACACCTTTCTTCCACTTCTAAAGCATATAATAAAAATGGGATTTTTCCTCTTCTTCTCACTATTACCACTGGGGTAACCCAGTAGCAATAAAGTTAGCAGTCATCTAAATCCTAGCCCAAACTCCATTCATGGACTACTGACACAAATTTGGGTTTATGCTAATATTAACCTTATCTGACCTATAGCTTGGCAGGAGTTGCTAGGTGTTTGACCTCAAAATGTTCTGTGGAGAGCAATCGTGCCTCTTTTAAGCTAAACAAGCCAGAGTATTCCAGTCTTCTAAGAGGCTCTATCTTTATTTTATAAGACTTTCTACACACCCATTTCTGTACAAGTCATCTTTCTGGAGGAGAAGCAGCTAAAACTGTCACTTCAGACAATAGAATCAGAAAATCCTCACAGAGATATTAAAGAATGAAAAGGAAGGTTAGAGCACGATGAAAACTTCTGTTCATTGCTGATTCATAGATTCAAGTCCTTACTGTGCATCAAAGAATAAACTAAATTTCGTAACTTATACCTGACAAGCCCTAAAGTCTGAATTGAGCTGACTGCTACTACTCAGAAATGAGATCTATGAGAAAAATCAATACTTCCATGAAAATTTTAGTTGAGTCCTTGGTAGCACACAAAAAAAAGTAAATACAATGTTAGAAACCACAAAAAAAGTGGTAGAGAAATAAGGAAAGGAAAAAAAACCCAGAGAAAATAAGCCACTGTATTAATCTTTGGCATGTCTGTTTCTTGAACACCATGGGGTATGAAACTTTCCATCTCAAAAAGTGAATAGAATACCTGGAAAACATTCAAAGGCTGTAAGAAAGCTAATAAAAGCCTGCTGCATGGAAGAAAAATTGAATAGCCTTATACTCATCAGCCTGAAAAGGATGCAAATTAAAGTGGCTGTGGTAAAGTTTTATAAAGTTATGGGTGTCAGAAAGGCAGTGGAAATGGATCTGCTGGTAAAGAAATGGGAGTAAAATTTCTTTCTGTATGGAGTGTTGGAGCAAGACCATGTCCTGCAGATATACCCTGCATACACCAATCTGTGCTATGTTAGCTTTTTTCCCCCTGGAGAAATGTGTTGTCATGCATAAAGTGAAATGGGATACAGCAAAGCAATCCATAGTCTATCAAGACAAATTTATGCAAAATCATTCTTCTACTACCTATACCATACTCAGCCAAGGCATTAACTGAGTATGAGTATGAGTATATGAGTAGCATACATACCACTATTGAGCTTCACAGAGATGAATTTAACTCTGCCCACAGACATCTAAGTAGCATTCTTTAAATGTCTGAAAACAACAGCTTAGTCGATATAGTAATAAAAGAAAAAAAAAATCTCATGAATATCCAAAGAGAAGTCAGAGAGGTCTATGATCAGAGTAAGATCTCTTGTTAGATTTCCAACCTATAACAGTTGAAGAAAAGATAATTTCCAAGTGTTAACACTGCCGTATTTCTCAGCAAAGGAGGTGACACACGTTCTACTTCAGTTGCTGACCTAATTTAACAAAAAGTCATCTCATGGGACAGACTTTTAGTGACTCTGAGGACAGAGCATAAGAAGAAGATGAGGAATGAAATCCTGCCATATGCTATAACATATGTACAATAATATGAATGCTTGCACTGCAATGAATTAATGTCAACATCAGGCTCTCCAATTTAAGCATATCATGACAAATTGTAAACTGAGTTTTACACAGAGAACAGCCACATTTTAAATAAAATAAAACAAAACCAATAGAGTTGTTCAGTACCATCACTCCTTTTTGAACCTAACAACACACCTAAGTACTGTATTTTAATTTTAAACCCTGAATGTTTTCTGTTACAAATGACATTAAAGTTAAAGCATCTAATAGTATAAATTACACTAGGTAAAATGTCCCATATCTCTTTGAATGATTTTTGGACAGGAGGGCCTAAATGAATTACTATTATTATTATTACTATTATCATTATTATTTGCCACTTGTACCCAAAGGCTCCTTCTAGCCTGGACATATACTGCTTTCTTTCTGTTATAAATAGTAGGCCAATTCTGGTTTTATACAAAAGGATTTACAGTCATTTACTTTTCAAAGACTTTGCATGTCTACATTTACTTTAAAATACAGTTCAAGTATTAAAAATTACAAAAATTACAGACCTTTTCAATATTAAGTTATAGAAAGGTCTTTGTGGGACTAGGGTTTAAAATCCATCTGACACAGGTCTGGGTTTGTTATTTGAGATCATCACTCTACAAAATCATGTTACAAATACACAGAACATGAAGTGAGAGTATATTTAAAACCTCTCTGGAAGCAAAAAGAAATAACATCTTATTTGCGCTTTATGAAAAAATAGTAAAAGAACATTTCTGAATCTGCTTCTTGTAGCTGAGGTTTTATTTGGAGTTTGAGAACTCTTAGAATTAAACTTTCTTACTCTGCAACAAAATAAAACAAAAAAGAAAAAATCCCAGTATGCCAGGGTTTTGGGTTATTTAAAAAAAAAATAAATGTCAGTTTTATATGTTCAATATAAACAATTATAAATAAAAATTATAAATAAAAAATATAAAGGGTAAAGAAAAGGTAAACACAACAGCTAAGAATTCAAAGGAAAATGGCTCCAGAAGGCTGGGGTTTATTATTATAGGCATGGCTACCTATATCATGAGAAGTCAGCTAGAAGTACTATATGAAGTCACACTGAAACCATAGTAGGTTAGTATTTAGAAAAGATTATATCTCTATGATAAGGTGTTTCTTGGAGATGATTTAAAGTAAAGTAACTTTCAAGATTAAGGAACAGTGTAAAGGGATGTGTACGACCACAAATTTGGAGAGGAATGTATGGGATGAAGAGTGACAAGTGGAGCAAGAAGCTGATCACTTTTTTATGCTCCTATTTTTGATTATTTTTCCTGCTATGTCTCATAATTTCACTCCTCAAGTACAGAACCAGTGCAGTTATACCAATGTAATGTGATTTCATCAATGCAGCATCATGTAGCAAGCTACAGAAATAAGAGTAAAAACTGTCCTTCATCTAACTTACAGTAGCTCAAACTGAATCGTGTGTCATATCTCATAATATAAAATATGTATTTCTCTATATTTCACTGCATCTCAGAAACTGGTGACAGTATTATTTCTTTGTCACTACCAATGTGAGCAAACATAATCTTGTGCAAAGTGTACAAAGAGATATGTACACATTTCAAAGCCTGCTACATATATAGCAAATTGACAGGTAGCAGTATTTTCTGCAAAACACAGAGAAGAGCAGGGGCTCCAATGCCTTAATTACCAAGACCAGTACAGCTCTACACTCATTTGGTGCCTCACTGTCCCTGACCTTAAGCTAGATTTTCTGTATTAATATTTACAAAAACTCTGGTTTGGTGAAGGTTAGTTAATTGTTTTGCATGTTATGAAAGTGCTAAGTCACTAAGGGTTCAAGATAGGAAAATGCAGTACATTTGTCCATAAGGGTCCTCTCTTTCACATGGACTTAACACAGTGAAAACTACCCATATGTTACAACATATGGCAGAATTCCAGTATCTCTTCATATACCTGATTCTTAATTCTCAGTGTAAACAAATGGTTCTTTCACAGGGGGATACTAAATCAAATTGGGCCACAGTCTGAATGATTTTGTCTTTTCATAGAGCAGATTGACAAGGGAAAACTGATAAACCAGAATAGACAACAAATGCTTTTTCATCTTAAAGGGAAAACAACTCAGACAAAAACTACAATTCACAGTACAGCTATGGTGTATAGGGCATATGTATTTTGAGATTTTTGGTATGTTTTAGAGAGTTCTTTTTTCCATTCCTCTTCTAACAAACAAATAACACTAAGGGACCAGTAGATGATAAGCTTTTTTTCTAATTCTGGCTCTTTTTTTTTTGTCCAAATCATTTCAGAAGCTGAACTTTATGACACATATTAGAATACTCAGTTTTAAAATTACCTTAGATTTACCAAGCAAACCTCTGTGCCTAGCATTGGAAATATAATCAAATTTTCAGTTCCATTCCATCCCATTTTTAAGGTGAAGTTTAAATGGTTCATTCACAGGAGCTTGTGATTCTATATACCTCTACACCATAACAGCACAAAAATACAACAAAACCTCTTTTACTGCTTTATGAAGAGACATACTGGTGACTGGATTAACTCTGAGAGCAAGTAAAAGTAAAATCTAGGTTTGTTTTAGGAAATTACTTGGCAAAAAGACACCTAATATTTTCATACCTGTTATAAAGAATGGGTAATGAAATCTTTACCAGGTTCTTATGTGAAATACGAATGGCACCTAGGACATCTGCAGAACTGATCTAAATTATCAACAGCCTTAATTTATCCACATTACATGCACATATGTTTTGAATATCCAAAAATACAAACCTATAGAAATGACAAATTCAGTAGACTCATACCCTAACCAGATATCTTTTGCTCCACAATCAACCGTGCGTATTTTGCAGTCAATAATAGATTTCAAGAAAGAATATAAGACAAATCTTCTGATATGAGCAAAATCTGTACAGAGACAAATCAAGATCCCTGAAAAATGAGCCTGTAAAATGAGTTAATTTCTACTCTCTTTCTAATTTGTTGACCTGCCTAGTCAGCTCTTGCTGCTAAAGTTAGTGCTGTAAAAGAACAGCTACCACATTTGCACTAGGCTGCAGGTCCTCCAGGGAGATAAAATTGAAAAGAAAATTGGAAATAGCATCACAGAAAAAGCACTTCTTTTTCAGTTTTTAATTTATTTTTGCTTCAGCTCTACACCAATGTACAGTGGCACAAGTCCAGTTGACCAAGTCAGATTTCTAGATGTGATAGGACAGAACAAAAGCATTTGGGATAATCTTTTTTCAAAGATTCTGGAAAATTCAAAACATAAATAGTTGAATTAAACAATTTTATGTATAATTTAATATATATATATAAAATAATTTTCAAGCCATGTGAGACCTTTTTACGGTGCATTTGTTTCAAGTCAAGTAATTTATGATTGAGTTACAGTATTTCTTTCAGAAAGTTTTCTTAATTTCAGGCCAGAAAGAATCCTGGAAGAATGCTGGTGGTTTATTTCAAAGATCATTAAACTCTTGAAAATTTATATCCAGTGTGGTTTTATTTAGTATTTTTTTCTTTGGTTTATTAGACTCATTATGGCAACAGTGTAAAAGAAGAGAGAGGCATTACTGTGCACTTTTGCCCATGTAAATAATTACGAAGTAGTATTAAATTAGCTTTCAATTGTCATTCTGATGAATTAAAACAAAGAATTCAGGGGTTTTCCCTAAATTTATTTCTGTAAAGTATTTTTTCTATTCTTTGGATCTCTCTTGTGACCCTGTGCTGAATCACCTCCAAAGTTTCCATGATCTTTTTTTTAAATTACACTGCTCTTAGTGTCTGAGAAACAGAGCACCATCCACCACAGTGTATCACAGTAGTTGTATATGTTTATAGATAATAGGATAATGATAATCTAGTCATTTGCCCCATGATAAAGTTCACTTTATTGCATGCAGGCAACAGGGATTTAACTAATATAGGGCTGATGGAAAGGAGCCCTTAGTAAGTTTTTTGCATCAGTGTGTACCAAGAGTCCATTGTTAATATGTTGCACTAAAAACTAGGGGTATTTCTTCTACTATTTTTAGAAGGCCTGTGTTACAACAGCCTAAAGTCTTCTTAACCTGTCACTGAAAAGAGTTTTCCACAGCCAAAAGTAAGTTAAACAGAATTTATCTTCAGGTGTGAAAAACCATTCCAGAAATTAAGTATCTAGTGAGTTTGAAGACCTAAAGCAATGTAAAGCTAATGCATATATAAACATTTCCAACAGTGGCCTGCTGTGATTGACAGCCACTGTCTAAATCTGCAACATAATCATAGCCTAATTCTTCAGGAGTCAGATTTAGAGAGCACAGATATAGGATGAAAAACAAAGGTTTGTTTGTAATAGATTTATATGTACATGTAATCATGCCTCCAATTTACTCACCACTGACGGGCTTGACTTGAGTTAGGTTAATGAACAGGGATGAAACAACTAGAGATTTCCCCCATATTTCAGTTAGATTGAAGCAAAGTTTAATCTTCCTCAAATGAAAAAATAGTCATTAACTCTTTTGTTTGTTTTGCATTACAAGTTCCCGAGTAAATTATTGCTTAAACATTATGAGGCCAAGCAATAGGAGGGTAATTCTCATTAGCATCACATTTTTGCCCAAACTTTTTTGATTTGCACAATTAAGTAGGAAATCTTGAGGAAAAACTTTTCTGGTAGATTTCCATGCTTGTACAGTCAAGAAGAAAAGAAAAACAGGCAAGACTGAAAGAAACTAATAGTTCAGCAGTATCTTTCAAAATTGAATGGTTTGAGATTCATTGTATGGTGATCTGAAATCCATTAGTGGACAGTGTGTCTGACACCAGTAATTTTCCATATGAAATCCAAGTCACAATGATATGTTTCATGTACACTCATGGAAATGGTTCTTCCATCTATGACTAACATAAAAGCTGCATCTAGGAAAGCTGGAAAGACTTCAGAGAAAATCAAAAATCCCATGGAATCACAAAAAAAATATATCCCGGGCAGAGAAGCAGAGACAAAGATGTCATAAGCAAAATCCAACTACATTCCAGATGTAATATGATGATAAAATAATAGACAATACATGAAGTGACTGCTTACAATAGCAGAAGGTTTATATTCCAGGAACTCCCTTTCATCCCTATATAAATGTATTTTGTTTTAATTTAACCAGATAAGAGGAAGAAATGCAAGTACTTCAAGTATTGTGTAGCCCTTTCTGAGTTTTTAGGTGCATTTTAAGTTTTCCTGCATGAGATTCATGCAGGATAGTAGCTATATAATATTTTTATTATATAAAAAGTGGCTCTGCTCCACTTTGCAGAGTGATACCTGGAAGCAGAGCCAATGCTTTAGACTTTTAAAAATATACTAAAACAAACTTGCATTTTTCTGTCTTTGGAACATGGTGGTGTATGCTGTGGGCTTGTCAGCAGGGAACATCATCAGTTTTGTAGGGGTTTTTTCCATTAGGACAGAATAGACTTCAATGTCAATACCACATATTTCAATATTTTTTTCTATCACAAATAGTTTCTTCAAGCAAGAGAGAAACAACAGTGTCCTGGTTTCAGCTGGGACAGAATTAATTTTCTTTTCATTATCTGGTACAACATTCTGTTTTGGATTTAGCATAAGAATAATGTTAATAACACAATAATATTTTAGTTGCTGCTAAGCAGTGCCTACATTAAGGCAAGGACTTTCCAGTACCCCATGCTCTGCCAGCCAGCAGGTGCACAAAAAGCCAGGAGAGAGCACTACCAGGACAGCTGACCCAAACTGGCCAAAGGGATATTCCATACCATAGCACATCATGCCCAGTATTTAAACTGGGGGGAACTGGCCAGGAGGTACCTGGGGGTAATTTCTGCTGGGGGACAGATTGGTCATCATTCAGTGGCTGCTGAGCAATTGTATTGGACATCTCTTGGTAACATCCTCTCTCTTCTTTAGTTATAACTACTATTATTAGTATTAGTATTATTTCTGCTCTTGGTATAATACCATAATATTTTTACTTTATTTCAGTTATTAAGTTGTTCTTAAATCAAGAGCATTTTTTTCCCTTCTCCATCCTAATGGAGTGGGGCACGGGGGTAATGAGTGACTAGCTGCACAGCACATCATTGCCAACTGGGGTTAAAACACAACAGACAAGCAAACACTAAGACTTAAAACCACCATAGGGAATCTCCTTGTATATCTTTATGATGTGATAGAAGCAGCAGGAAATATCGTTTTGGATTTAGTGTTTGACAGATTAGTGTGTCTGTCAGTAGTCTGAAGGCAGTAAATGCCTGTCTGAAAAAATGCATGACTTAAAAGTCCTACTTACTGAGTTGAAAGCTACTTCTGAGAAATCTAACAGTTACCAAAATAAAGCTAGAGTGGGACAATGGTCAGCAATTTAATTCAACAATTTCAGAAAATAACACAGCAACAACCATGAAGATTCATTTTGATAATATAATAATACGTCCCCTCTTTTGACTAAATGACATGAACAGACACCTTGTGTCAAATCTGAAGAATAAAGACAGGCTTCAGTTTATATCAGAAATGATGTGGAATTATCCTTTGCTCAGATTCAGCAGGCAGTATTGCCAAGTGGGGAATCAACTGAAATTTTTGATGTGTTTCTTTTACATGTAAATTCAAGAGGTCAGTTTTATGTCACAAAAGAAAACTAAACTGTTGGGACAGGTTTGACTGTGTATTGAATTCTGGACTGTGCAATGTATCTACATTGTCACAAAAAGCATTTAAGCACAGGATCAAAGGGTAGCTCAGACTTCAGCAGTTACACATATTAGTTTCAACCTTCTGGACTGTCATTCACTAAATATTTTCATGACAGATCCATAGAAAATGTGCTCTAGAATTTATTATTAATAATTATTCTGGTGATGTAATGACAGCAGGGTCTACTTCAGCTTCTTCTTCATTCCTGTAGTGAAGTATCAGACTTTTCACTTGTACCTTTTATTAATAGTTTTTGTATGTTTTGGTATATTGTGAAAATTTTTATTGCACTTCAAATTCCTTTAGTGTGGCTGAATCTGCCAAGAGATAGTATTGCCAGCCATTTGGGCTTCCATCCTTTACTGCATGCATGCATGCAACCCAACCCTCTGTAAGTTTATAGTTTAAATATATTTTTCTTAAATACCTGTCTGATCTACCTCCAGAAATCTTCTTACTGGTTTAAATGTCAACACTGAAAAATTAATTAAACATTTCTAAAATGAGCTGCAAAGAACAAATTGAAATTTATTACATTGTCTGTCAGTAAGAATCTATATTTTATTTTCTGCCTTTTTATCCCTTCAGATTTTGGATGTTCCCTGAATCTACACTGAGTGAATCTTTTTACTCTTCCGTTTGCACTGCCAGCATCTGTTTTGACTGTTATTAATTTTATATGTCAAAAATACCTTAGATGATCCATTTCCATTAGAAAAAACTTTGAAAATTTATATCAAGACTAGTATCCTTATGTATACATATATATGCATATATATGTATGTATATGTATATATACATATATATAAATTAGAAACAGCTATGTCCCCTTTACAATGAATGAGCTTTTAATTTTTTAGTTTTAAATTAGCAATCAGCTTCTATGGCTGAGGGCTAGTTTATTCTTTTGATGCTGGCTAGTAAAAATCCTTGGAACATAAATATATGCAATAAGCCAATAACTCTGCCTGCCTTTCTGCTGCTCTTGAGGGTATCTCAGTTCTGGCAAACAGACGGGTAATGGGAATTAGAAGAAGGGGAAAAAAAACCAGCAATAAAAATATAAATCACAAAAGGAAGGAAATCCATTTGGTCCTTGGCAGCAAAGACACCACTCAGCTAATCCATGCTGAGTGCAATCCAATACTCCTTTATATAATCCTGTTTTTGTGGAAGAAAATTAAAGTTTAATGCAATAAAGGCTGACACAAATCACTTTTGTTGCCCAGAAGCAGATTAAAGAACAGTTAAAATCATACAAATCTAATTTATTTTCTGTTGTTGTTGTTGTTTTATTTTATTCAGTGACATATTTATTCTTTAATTCACAGCAATCAATTTTTGATTATTAAGCACACATTCCCAATGTACGAAAGATTTTGTGATGCAAAGAAAGGAAAAGAAAATACTGACAGCTAAGAAATTTTTAGTTTTTAAATGGCACAAGGTTCTTTCAAAATTCCATAAATTTTTCATAAATTCATATGGGTACTTGCCTTTAATCAATCTGTGTCCAGGGGACTTTAAAATAAGCATAAAGAAAGTGGAGAGCTATCAGTCATAATTGGAACTGTTACAGGTCACTCTCATTAACTAACACTCTTAGCACATACACATTTGTTGTTCTGCAACACATTAGAGATCTGTCAACAATGGACAAACTGAGAATTTCTGCAAGAGAGTCAGCAATGTAAGAGAATTGTAACCCTGATCTTCCATTTTTCCAGCCATCACTCTCAACATGCCCTTCATCAGCACGAAAAAACCACCAAAAAAACCAAAACAACATGAAAACAAACCCTGGGCATATTATGCTCCATACAATACATTCTTTCATGACAGAAAAGGTTACAATTTATCTGCAATGTTGATCAGACTTGTGACTGTGTTGAAATAGGATCAGGTTTTTCATTTTCTTTGCCTTTGTCCCCAGCTCCAACATATCGTCTCTCACAAATTCCTTTGGGAAATTTCCCTTCCTACACTTCATATTGGTGTACAACATAACCACAGACGTATGTGGAGAGACTGCAGGAGACCAGGTACAGTTATCATGTTTCCCAGTTGAGCTATCAGAATATTACCCAAGGCACTAAAGAAGTTTGTGAAATACAATACAGAAGTGGAAAGGTTGCATAATTTCTCCAGTATTTCTCTTCTTCACAAGTATTTTTGCAGCAATATCTCTGCAGGTGTATTCTTAGAGAGAGAAGTGGTTATTTTTTAACAGTACTGGGGTTAGAAACATACCTTAAGAACATGAACAGGTCTATTTGATTTTCATTGTATTATACTGTCCTCACTCAGGCTGTAGGTAAGGAAAAGCCAACGCCTTGAGGCAGTTCAAGGCAGTTCATTACCATTAGATTTAAGGGATTCTTGAGAACAGGTTCATTAGCAAGCTATTTGCTCTGGAAATGCCACTTTGCCAGGAAGAAGAGAAAAGAAACAGATCACAAAAACCTACAAAATATGATCTCCTAGGAGTACTCTATGGGAAAAAATTAAAATTAGTAGGGTTTTATGGTTATCTCAGTGACACCCAGTTAACTCTTTGACAGAAGCTATTTCATATCACTGTGACATATGTTCTTGCCTTACATCTGTTCTTACCTATGTTAAGAGTTTAGCCCAATCAGCTGCACCAGCAAGGCCAAAGTAAAAGAGGCAGCTTAAGAACCATCTCCTTTCTAAATTTCAACACACACAACTATTTAAAACTGGGTATCTCAGGCTGCTTTACTCATACCTTTTTAAGGTCTATTTTAAAAGGACATAGCATGAAATCAGGCACATTTCTGTGGTGTTTTGGGTTTGTTTTTTTCTTTTTTAAAGCACAGATTCTCATTTTTGGCATGTGAAAGCAAGTCTATAGAGAGTATGTGGCAAGATTTGTACACATTTCAGAGGACGTGGTTCTAACAATCAATTTTTAGTTAGAGATGGTGCACTTCAAAAGACCAGAATATTTCCATCACAGAAAACACTAGAGTCTTACTTTCCCTGTTTACTTCTTTCGCATATATGTGAAGAATGCCATAACAGCTTATTTTATGACCCTGTTACATTGTGATCTACTCTAAGTATATGGGATCCATCAGCAGTGACAAAACTCAGCCTCTGGAGTGCCAGTGGGTATGTATGTCAAGCTCTGGTTTGCCAAACTACTTGTATTGATTTCCTGTTCTTGGTGGGAAAGCACTAAATGCAAAAGTGGGAGATAGGGGATGGGGGGAGGGTGTGTTTGTGTGTATGTGTGCCTCTGCTTCCTAACCCCTTTGCAGCCTGCTAGCCTTCAACTGCAAAAGCCATCATCACAAAAGCAGTAGATCAATCCAACAGGTGGGGCAACAAACCATGATATTTCTAGCAGGTTTAATTGTAGGGGTTGTGTTGGGATACTTTTCAGTAAAAACATGGTTTCACTTGATGTCAACATCAAGACCACTGACTTAGTTTTTACTCCAAGTCCACATGAACTTGGGTGTAAAGTTCCCACCCCAGTATACTTTATGACCTTTCAGGTGCCTAAACCTCTTACCTATATCATTCCCATCTTCGCTGGTTCAGCTGCCACATGGTGACAAGCTGCTAGACTCTGTGTCTGGTCTAACAGTGATTTACTGCACAGTAGAGTTAAAGTATTAGCATGGTATTCCTGTCCACCCAACCTGAAAGGGCTTTTTGATGGTTGTAGGAGAGGCTCCCTGGAGGAAATATACAGGGATTTGTTGTGAGCCTATTATTGTCTAGTGCCAAGACAGTTCATAAATTTACATCTATGACATCTATGGTCCAAATTTTTTTCATTACAGATCTTCCTCATGATTATTTACTAGCTGCATTCCTCAATAAAAAGCTAGTCTGTGATTGAAAAGTAAGACACAGGCTTCATTTCACTTACAATTTTCCCCTGATTCTAAAGTAGAGGTATGTAAGTCAGGAAAACACATCTAATTAAAAGACAAAGTATATTTTTAAGGCTCCGAATTAGCATCTCATTTAGATCACAAATGTTTTGCTGTCAACAAATTTATTTTGTATCCTTACCAAATTAAGGATAAAAAGACCAAAATGTGCCTGGCTCTCTTTTCAAAGTGCTGCTGCTACTACTACTGCTACTGCTACTACTATTACTACTACTACTATACATCTTTAGTCTATGTAATAGAAAGTTTATAAAAGCTATTCTATTAAATAATCAGATACTGAGGGCTTCTTTGAAAACAATCACCTTTCATTCTAAGGTATGAACATTATTATTGTTTTAATAAGACTGTCAGAATGACATTAGCACTTGATGCAAGGCAGCAAAAGATAAAACTGATATGCTCTAGCTGTAGAAAGCTTTTTCTGAACACTGCAAATACAAAAATGGTGAATTTGGAGAAATAGGGGAGTAAAAAAAGGGTTATACATACAATCAGAAGAAGAATTAACATAGAATTCAGAAGAATTTAATTAACAATAAATATTCCAGAACAAATTTCTAGTAAGCTATGTTAGATGTAATATTTTTCTCTTCTAATTGGATATGACCACAGTAATTTCAGTGTCTGCCAAGGGTTATACCTTCTCTCCTTTTTGCTGATGCAAATATTCAGGGTTTTCTTCTGGAATTTTACTTGGAATGCCTATCTCAACACCTGCAGCATTTAAAAAAAAACCCTTTATATATCTGTTTATTACTGAAGCTAGATGTCACTTCTTAATTATAAACTTATTTAAATTCCTTTCAATTTACTTCATTTTTTTAAGACTCTGCATACAAAAGCATCCATTTAAATAAATAATTTACACTTACCTGGCAAAATTAATGTCTTTTTTCCCTTTATTTCAGTTACTCCTGTATTAAAATTTTCTGTCCTGTCAAAGTTATTACAGTGTGTTCCTCTGGAGCTATAAACATTTCCTTGACAAAAATCACATTAAGTTAAAAGAAAAACCTACGTTTAGGCAAGTTTAACTATCATTTCCATTGATGTCAGTGGCAAGGGTTTTGCTGAATAAATGAAAACAAATTTTAAAATGATAACCATAAAGTGAAAGTATTTTCAGTACTGCCAATCTTTCCATTTGATAAGGGAAAATTTTTACAAAATCAGAATCACAAGAAAACTAACAGAAAAATCCCCATGAAACTTAACAAATCAGCTCAAGGGCTTATTTTATGGCAGACTATCTGCACAAGCCTCATTTGCTTTCAGCTTTAAAATACGCATAAGTATCTGTCTGTGCAGTCCTTTACTGCTAAGTCACGTTGAATTCAGTGATATCAGTGTTGTCTAACAGAGCATGGTGAAGAAAAAGTCTGGAAATTCTATATTAAACAAACTGCAGGGACTGTCTTCTCCAGTTTGTAGGCAGCCTGCCACATGGTTATAAATAATATGAAAGTTTTCAGGTGCAAGAGCCAACAAGTATTTGCTACTCCAGATATTACCCTCCTGAATTCTTTCTTACCTTTTTCCACTTCTCAAACACAAAAGCCTAATCAAGTCTCTGGCTTCCTACTAACAAATATAAAATGATTTTGCATGTTGCTATTTGAGACTTCTGCTGGACAATGATAAGCTGAATACGTAGGAATTTCACAAATACAGCAAATATTCTAAATAAATATTTTAAAGCTCAACAATAACTGATAATGTAACAACATAAATTGATTTCAACTCATGCATTTTATAAAGTATAGAATACATGCTTGTGGAATGCCACTAAGAATATGAGGACAGAGTTCTGATTGGATGCCAGTCTTATGTCTGACTGACTATGTGACTTCCTCATTTCCTTGTGGCTCTGATCTCCAACACCAGAAGCACTGAGAAGCTCCTCACACACCAGGTCAAAGTCATCTCAAATTCAATGTTCCCTTCACAGTGGGTGTATAACTTCTCCATTCATCAATATCAAGACCTCACCAATGACAGCTTAAAATGCCATCCGTGCTCTTTCAGGACCTTAGAGTACCCAGGAAAAAAAAAGCTCTGAACAGCCCCTCAAACCTCAGACACAGAGAGGAGAATGGCTTTTTGCTTGAGCATGGCAGCACCTGCTGTCTAGACCTATCCAAGCATATTTCAAAATTCGCTGTTTCTCAAGGGCAGTTTTACTGAATAATCCCACGCCATATTTGTATTTTAACTACGAGGTAAAATACTAACTGGTAAAAAACATGGGGAAGAATGCAGAGAAAGACTTTTTTTATGTCTGTTGTACACATTTTGAACTCTAGTTGTGCTGTATTCCTATTTTACAACAGAGTTATATATTATAGGCTCAAACAACTCTGTTCAGTCATTTTTTCAGAGGTTATACTGAAATCTATGTTGTTTTTGGAACTGGGCCCCTGCAGAATAGAATAAAATTGGCGCATTTTTGGTATAATCTTAGAACAATAATTATGACTTTTTAATTCAGGCCTGACACTGTACTTTTGGCTATTATTATTTAGCTTTTATTATTATTTGGCTTTTATTATTTAGCTCAGGTACAGTGCTACAATAATGCAATAATAATACTTCCCTATAGTGTAGAGGCAAAAACAGAGTACAATAGTCTTTGAGTGTATTCTTTGAAATGATGGAGACACGATCAACTGCAATATAACGCATGAACTCCATCAGTTCCACTAAGTGAACAAGAGATAAACATTTTAAGGTAAACATTGCCTGTTGTTTTTTCTTCATGTCTTAGCTTTTTCCTGAACCCATTGGATTTTCTGGTCTGTTTTTCTGTAAACCTGTTCAGTAGCAATGCAGATACACAAAGATACAACTGACACAGTCTCCATCAGACAACCCATATTCCTTACTCACAACCATAAACTAAAGAAAACCCTGAAAATTTAAGCATTAATAGAAACAATCTTTGTTCAGTTGCTTAACTACAGTGACACCAACAAGTTCTTAGATGGATGACACTAGCATGAGCAATATGACATACATCATGGGTGTAAAATTTTTCAGTTGCAGATCCTCTACTTCAACAGCCAAAACTTTTAACTGATACTGCTGATATAACTGTTTCTTCTAGGGTTTTTTTGACAGCAGTTCTAGTTATAAATTGCATCTTACAGCACCCCTTAGCAGCACAGTGATTGACAGAGTTTATGGTATACACAGTCTTTAGTTTTTGGTCCAAGCTGGAATCTCTTCGCTCTGTTGCAACTCTGAACCCAACTCCAAAATTAGATGAAACTCATTAGCCAGTTTCCATCAAGACACCAAAAATAAACCAAGAGAAAACCATCAAATGATTAATTCAATCTACTATCAAAATGTAGCTGTTATAATCCCTATGTTGTTGGAGACCTGAACTCTACTTTTACAATGTGTTTGCAAGTACTGCAGTATTTTTAGTTTTCTTAACTGCATATTTATCTTGACGCAGTGTTGATAAACATACTTTTTTGCAGTTAAAAAAACAAAAACAAAAGAAAGAAAAAAATTTTAAATCTATAGCTTTATATGCATTTCAGAGAGAAACAGAATGTAATATGCTGAGTTATGAATACCTAGCCAGAGTCCAAATGGCTATTAACTAAATAGACTATCGAGGAAGAAATGAGAGAAAAAATCTCAACCCTCAAAAAAAACCAAAACCAAAACCTAAAAAGTCCAACCAACCAAAAAAAAAAAAAACAAAAAAAAACAAAAAAAAAAGAAAAAACAAAAAAAAAAAAAAAAACCAAAACTGTCAGGTATAAGGGTGTTTTGAGGTATTTTGAACAAAGAGCTTGATTTAAACTCCCAGTTGAACTCCCAAGGAATTTTTTATCAGGCTCAAAGTCGTTGCAGCAATAAACATTCTTTTCTGTGTGCACAATACACAACGTTTTGAACAGCTCTTTTAAAGTGAGATGGATAGGTCAGGACATGTCTCCCTTGTTATTACATAAATGGGCCACGAGGGCATTTCAAAAACCCTCTTACTGAAAGTCTGCATAGCAGGGCCTGTTTTAGCACCACTCAGCTTAGTGAACTCCAGTTCAAGGAAGGACAACAGACAGTACAAATCCATACAATTTAAGCAAAAATTTTCGCTAGCCAGGCTTGCAGATAGGATATGACTAGGAAATAATTGCAATATTTTTAACAGCATTGGTATGCCAGAAGCAAGAAAACAGTACCCTAATGTTCTCAGATTACTTAAAATGCATTATTTTCCAGTGTCAGGTGTTCTGCCTCTGAACTGCAAAACTTCAGGAAATTACTTTTCTACTCCGTTGACATAAACACAAGTATATTCTTTATGTCAAATGTATTAAGACTACACCTTTTGAAAGACATGTACCTTATCAGGTGCTGAACAATCTTTCAAATTGCAGAATTTCAGCCAAGAACCTCACTTATAACCTGATGTGATAAGGCAGAGAAGCAATAAAGTTACAGACAACAGCTAAGACAATTTGGTAAAGAGCTGTTGCAACCTTAGGGTAATCAAATGAACTCATTACAACAAATGGGGACAATGATTATATGCAACCAATTCATTATAACAAGGTTTCCTACATTTCTTAGAATGTGTCATCTAATGTAACATGCTGTTGTTAAATTTCAATCTGCAATAGTAATCTAAACTTTAATTATAATCTTGATCCAATTTAGTACATAAAGTGTTCCACAAAACCATCCTATCTTAAAGAACTACATAAATATCATTAATCTCAAAGTTATAAATAGTGGTATATAAACATAAAAATTACAAAACATGCTGAAATCACTAGCAGGAAAATCTGCTGCCAGGCCTTGTATAAGAATGTAATCATTTGGCATGAGCTTAACTCTGTGGCTGCTGCTGAAATCAACACAAAAGAATAATTTAAAAAAAATCCCATCCGAGAGTTCATGGGTTGTGGGGCCTTATATTCAGACTTCTACAAGTTACTTCAAAAATTTTAAAAATATCCAAATGTGGTTGTTCGGGTTGGGTTTTTTTGTCTTGGTTTGGTTTGTCTTGGTTTGGTTGGTTTATTCTCTTTTTAAAGAGAGGAAAGAAGTTAAAAATAATGTGCCAGGGAACACTAAAACACCATAAACTACGTAACATTTCTTTCAAGCTGATGATGTATAACTGAAGTACTGCTTAATCGTTTTGACAACAAGGAATATCTGTGAATCACAGCTATGTAAAGACAGGTATGCAGGGTTTCTTTTAAAGTTGCTGAGTTGATAAAACCTTCTCTCTTCCAATTCAGAGTCTAATAAACATATTGCAGGAAAATACACTCAAATTATTGACAGAGAGGATGAGAAACAGATTGCAATGAGCAAATACACTTCAGGCCCAAGAAACTGTCACTTTCCTCCTAAGGGTTGTTAAAGTTTTGAAGTCATAAAGCTATGAAGAAGGGCGGTTATGTTTTTCTAGCCATGAAATCTGTTTCAAAGAGAAATGATTTCTGATCATGACATAAGCTTAACCTGCCATCTATTGTGCAACATTGTATGGAGCACGAACTTGGATTTCAGATTCTGTCAATATGAGCACATTATATCAATAAATCCATACTAGCTAATTTTGTACTTCTCACCCAGACAAAACACAAGAAAAGCTGAAGTGAGCAACACCTTAAATAAAGGCTATAGGACTTGGCAACTTTAGCCTTACTTTTTATTTCCCTTGAAAAACCAAGGAAAACAGGTTTTATTTGATTTTATCCATGCCATGGGAAGGAACAAGGAAAGAAATGGGAAGAAATGGAGTTTAACGAAATAATTATTCTTATCCTTCCTTCCTAGGCCCACACTATACAAAATCCACACATCCAAGGAATCAGCAGTAAGGGTGGGGGTGAAGTTCCTATGAGGCTTCAGGATACTCAAGTGGTCAGGAGGTTTTTATGAAATTCATTCCTTACCCACTACAGTGATGAAACTGGAGTCTCACAAGTCTTTGTTCAATACCACAGTAAGGCACAAGACCATCAGTGTACATTTCCCAAACAAGTCTTCCTGTGCCTGTTGGGTACAAGTATGAGCTTGAGACTACACTTTATTGCTAAACCAAAAGTCTGGTATTGGTCTGTCACTCTGATGATCTTCAGTGTTAAAATAAAATTGAGATCTTTCTTTCAAATGAGTTTCAAGGCAGAGGTTTTCTGAACATGAAATAGTTAATCAAGAAGAAAATGTGTTTAGCAATTTATAAAATGTTAAGTTTCACTGTAAGAAATATAATACCAGTGATTTATTAAGCAATATTATTCTCATGATTGTAGTGCTATATAATTCTTACATTGTCAGGCAATCTGCAGAAATTTGTTCTGCTTCAGGCAATCCTTACCCTTGCCATACAACTGTTGTTATGTACGTTTTTCTCATTATGGTAAGCACTTTGACCTCTCAGAAAATGTTCAGCGTCTTATCAACTGTAACATAAAACATACACAGAGCAACATGATAACTGAAAAGATCATAACAATCACAACTGTAGTTCTCAGACAACCCAAAAATACACAATGGAAAAATAATGGGGGAGGAGACAAGAGTTCTTTTGATTGTCAGTAGAGATTTTAATTCTTTTAAGCATGAGATTATTTTCTCTTTTAGAGATGCCCCTTGGAGAACTGATTTTTGCTAATTTCATAAGCCAGATTCAAGTAAAATAGTTCCCCTGTAATAAAAAAGCAGCCTTTACTATTCAGAGCCCTTCTTCCACAGAGCACTAACCACAACCCACATTACTGAGAATATATTTAACGAAGCACAGGCATGAATTCATAAAGCCTGCATTTCAGTGCTTTCAACATTACATTCTGCAGACAGTTATCAAAATGAAGCACAAAGTTTAGTGTGTTTTATTGTTAGCTGTAGGTCAGCCTTTTTTATTAATACAATAGGTGTTATTCTCATAGAGAAGAGGCTCAGAGTGTAGCCAAGATGTGGATGTGTGAGGTCCCTGGGAAGCAGCCCAATACCTCAGTCGTTCTTCCATTATTTCATTCATTCATTCATTTTCTTTCTGACAAAAGAAAAAGGCATTATTCCCCATTGCAATGCATGAAAATTAGGTTGGCCCAATTCGAGCAGAAATCTCAGAATTAAAGTAGTTTTCAGAAAAGTAAAACTTGTTATAAGGCGACAATTAGTTTCACTGTTGTGCAAAAAATTTTGACTAGGGAAAAGACAGGATTACTCTGGGCTTGTCATCTAGCACAGTCTGGACTTGTTAGATATATGGTTTAAATTTTCCTTTGGAGAAATATTTCTTTCCTTCCTTCCAGTTCCTTGAGTTTTCCCTCCCTTTTGGTGTCTCTCATCATTTCACTAGTAGTAGGTATATCTAAACCCTATGGGTCATACAAACTTTTCTATGCAAAGGGACTCAAGGAAGGCCTACAAATACAAGAAAAGAAGTTTAACAAAGATGGGCAGAAAGTAAATCTGATAGATAAAGAGGAAGTTGGTAAAAAAAAGGGGAAAAGGGAAAATATAAATAACCTTTCAAACGAGGGAAGTGCAGGAGTTTTAACATTTTGTCCATAGTATTTTACACCTGGAGAGACAGTGCTGATGCATACTAGCAAAGACAGAAAATTATCTAACCAGCATAAAAAAAAGACAGAAAATCACTTTAGTCAGAAGTTATACAGTTCAAGAGCAAACCCTCTAGCTTTATAAATTGCTGTTAGCAGGGGCGCTACAATAAATCACTTTTAGTAGTAGTTGCAAGGTCTCAGCCTCTCTCAAAGGCAGTGATGAAAACAAAACCCAACACATACCACAAAGTGGCCTTGGCTGAGAACCTCTAGCCTGAACTGTCACTCTGAGATGTTTGAAAAGGCCATTTTGGCTGGGCACCAGCTCTGTGACTGTGTTTGGAAGATCATCTACTTAAGGCATTTCATTCTGCTTCTGCTTCCATGCTTGTCATACCAAACTTCACCCCTAAATATGAGATACATTACTTTTGTTAATGCAGGAAACTGCTGGTGACAAATATATTTTCCCTGTTATTCTACACTTATTTCAGCACAATATTCAGTATGTTTATCTGAAAGCAAACTATTGCCATTTAATTCTCTTGGGGAAAAATAAAATTCAGCTTATGAAAGTGCTTATCTGTACTAATCTGCTATACTCTTACACGATTTTCTAATTGAAAAAATTGTGATGCACTTTAGTGAATCTGAGCATGTCTCAGATTCACTATTTTTATATTAGTGAATTTGGACCATACAAGGAACATGGTTAATAATGGGGATCTTACACAATAAGTAAAGATGAACAAATTTGTTTCCAGGGCAAGCACTAAGCAAAAGAAGATATGTCAACATTTGCAGAATATTACCCTATTCCCTAGTAAGACTAGGAATCTATTCCCTAGTAAGACCGGAAAATGCCCAGTATTTAATGGCATGTAAATAATTCCCTTTTTTTTTCTTTTTTTTTTTAATCAGAATCAGTGTAATATCATTCCATAAATTGGATGCAAATATATTCTCCCATAAAGTGGAGGAGAGAGGCATGAAAATAATTCTTAGCTAGGTGTCAAAATGCTTTTGCATACAACGCTGCATATATTTACTGTAAGGTCTTCCCTCAATCCAGAATCTGGTTTTCATTACCATAATCCTTCAACTGTGCATGATGTTGGTGTTATCTTTACTCTCTGATTTCTAAAAAGACCTTCAGTGACCCTCTACACTCTCTGGTTTGGGGTGTTATGATCTGGTTTAAACACAGAAGAGCAGAAGAAACTAATTCTCTGTGAATAAAATGGATCAAACCCAGAATGATTCAAAATATACCCAAAAGACATGATTAAAACCAAAAGAGGTTAGATCTTGGTGCCAAAAAATTCAAATATATACAAATCCAAAAAATACAAAAATATACTGTAATATTTCAGTCTCCAACATGGGATTTGTTTATTTTCTAATCTGTATTAAAAATACTCCTAGTTACTACTACTAAAAGTCAACTTTTGCCAGCAGACATGATAACATACATCTTTTCAGGAACATGAAAAGATAATAAAATTTCAAGTAACTATTATCTGGCTGTGAACTAATGAATTCATATTGACATCCATTCCCAAGTACCTCTCAGGGAAAAAGGGATACATTTTCTTTAATATTTAGAGAATGCTTTGGAGGCCTTAATAATGAATGTTAGAGATGCACACATGGGTGAGTAACTGAAGGTTTTAATCTTTTCCAACTACTCTATGACATGGATCTCTGTTTGGCAGTTATAGTGGATTGATTTTAGCAAAAGCCACTATATCCCTCATTTTTACAACTGGACAGAAAGTATAACAAAAACTTCATGGCTTGAGACAGGGACCAGGAGAGATCACTCACCAAATACCATGAAGGACAAAACACACTCACACTGGGAATATTAACCAAATTTATTACTTAAAAAATCAGAGCAGGATAATGAGAAGCACAATTAATTTTAATATCACCTTCCTCTCATACTTCTTCCTTCTCAAGCTCTTCTTCTTTCCTTGCAGCAGCTCAAGGGAGATAGGGAATGAGGGTTATAGTAAATTCATCACACGTTACTCCAGCCACTGCTTAGGGAGAGAAGTCCTTCCCAATGTGAAGTCCTTCTCATAGGACATAGTTTTTCACAAACTTCTCCAACATCAGCCAATGCTACAGACTACAGCTCTCCATAATTTAGTCCCTTTCTTTATTAAAAATGTAATTAAAATAGGAATAGGTGAACCAGCAGTTTTGGGGTTTTATCTGGTGTATGGAATTGTCAGCTTCTGGAAAGCAAGGTGGGTATAAAAGTAATTTCATAGAATTAAATTTAATGTATAGAGAGAAAAGGAGCATGCTTTGTGGAGCAAAGAAGAAACTTTACTCTTATTCAGGGGACCAAGGGACAAACAATTCACAGTGCAAGTTTCTTACCCAGCCTATACATCTCCATTAGGGACACATCTGTGCAGCAATTTACAGGCCAACATAATTTGCCCTGCCTATATTCCAGTCAGCTCAAAGCCATAAGACACATTACCAAATCTGAACTAGAATATTAGCTTTGCCAGAGCACTTGCTGTGTTCAGATTGAGTCTGTACTAACAAGGTTCCTAGCTGGTTTGAGCACAGAAAAAATAAGCTCATGCCCACCTGAGAAGGATCAGGCTCAATGTGACCCATGATTCAGAAAAGGTGCCTCATCCTGGAGGACTGCTTATGTCTCTTTGTCACAACACAGGCAGTTAAGGTTGTGAAAGAGCATGAACTGAACTTCTGACTTAGAAAAAGTAATAAAGGATCTGAAAGTAACCTCTCAACTCTTGGTAACTAAAGACCATGAAGATGGTGTTAATCAGGGTTCTTGCCAAAAAATAGTAGTTTTGAGGATACATATTGTTGGGCGGTTGGGTTATTTTCTTATAGAATTTTTTCCCAGAAGTTGCTAAGAAGCTAATGGCTGGGTGCTTTTCGGTACTCATGGGTGCTTGGGACCAAACAAAAGAAGCAGCAAGGGCAGAGACAGAGAGGCACCGACTTCACTTCACCCTGGGCAGTTTTCTGCTCTCGGAAAAGTGGGAAAGCTGCCAGGGGGTCTGCTTGTCTCGGCGCAGCGGAGAGCTCTCACCATTCCCTTCACCTCGGACTCCGTGGGACCACCGTCTCTTCTTGTGTCCCCCAGGATTTTGGGAACCCGTTTCCTCCCTGCCCTGCACCCACGGTTTCTTCAGTTTTTGCTCGAGGTCTCCCCACGCTGTGTCTCTGCAGCCCCTGCCAGCCGGGACACTTTTCCAACATCTCCAGCCACTGTAAACCCTCGGAATCATCTCATTCTCCCAGGGCTGCTGCTAGCTCTATTAGCTTGTGACGGTACTGAGGGGGGTGGGGGGTTACCAGAGGAAAAACTGTGACTGGTTTGTTGTTTTTCCCTTTTTTTTTTTTTCTTCTCTAGTTCTGTTTCTTGTCAATATTGTAGTTATTATTGTTAATTTACCTTGTTAGACTAACTAGTAAAGAACTGTTATTCCTACTCTCATTATCGTTGCCTGAGGCCTCCCCTTCAATTTTGGAATTATAACAAACCCCAAGGGAAGTTTCCATTTTTTTTTGGTTCCTTGCAGACACCCCTGTCTTTCCAAACCAAGACACATATGTGTTGTGATTGAAAAATAAAGACAAAAGTAGCTTTAGGAGTTTTTAAATTAAAGGCAAAATTCATATGAAACATAAAAATACACTCTAATATTAGTAAATAGGAATGCTGCCACCTACACACATGCATGCAATACTTAGTAACCTCAAAATCAATCAGACTTTTCCCCAGATCACCTGCTCATGTTGCCCAGCTGGCAGAAAGGCCAACCCTGTGCGACCCCTTCCCAATTCACCTGGAATGAAGACAGTATGCCTTGTGCACCTAAACCCCTGATCAGTGGGTTTCAGCACATTTCAGTCAGTCGGGGCTGACTATTAGGTAGAGTGTCAGGTGGCTCAGAGCCCTCCTGCTCTTACAGCCTACTACTGTGTTTAAGGCACTTTAACCTGGCCAGCTGATTTTAGCTGTGATTATTAAGTCACTGTGTGATGCTCAGGAACAACCTTCAGAGCAGGAAGAGTTAATCTGTAAAATAGCGCTTTGTGAATTAAACCTGGCATAAGTTCACCATGCTTTCCTTCTCAGGGATTAGGTCTTTAATATGCAAATTTTGACTGTAGACAGGCAAATGGATATACTGGAATAAATCAAACTTCAGCAGTTACATTGCTAAGAACAGTAAGAGAATATAATACAGCAAGCAGATTTATATCCTGTTGGGTAATCCTCCAGGATTTCCCTTGCTGAAAAGTCAGACCCAGTTTATGTCAGAAGCAGTCAATAATACAGAAAACTAAAACATAGAATTGAATGAGTGTTAATTTCTTAATTCATAAAGGGAGAAGGTGGCTTTTCTTTAGCAACTTCACCTCCCTCAGAGGTGGTACAATATTTTTGCAGCCGGAGAGTAACAGAAATTAGACATTTTAGAGATATGTGTTATTTAGCTATACAAGCACTATCAAAGCAAAACAAAAATAACAGCAACAAATTTCTGACAAGACTGACTTGCATGAGAAACAAGGTGGAACCTTGAACCTCTGAACCTTGAATAGAAACATTATTTTTACCTCCACAAGAAGCCATTATCACTCTTTCACCAAAAGGAAGGTCACACCATCTTTCACAAAAGATTTTCCTGCTCATAATTGCCGCCTGCAGTGTACAGACAAATGCAATCTTTTAAAATGCTAACTGTGTTATACTTGCACCCGAGGGATCCAATGGTACAAATGTAATGTGGCCTAACCAGTTTGTCTTAGCAAGACCTTACAGTGCTGATTTGAAACAGCTGAACTAAATCAACAGTTACCTTGAGCCAAAGGCCTTTGGAGAGCAATTAGAGTCAAAGCTTGGGTTTTGAACCCAATATGCCCTGTCAGTCTCCATGATTTGTGTTTGTTGTACTCAGCCTCATTTCCTGCGTGAAATACGAGGCTGTATAAAGAGGAAAAATTCCCAAGATTAAAAAATATTTGACCTCAGTGCATTTGCGAGCATGAAAGTACACATGTCTAAATGACCATTTTGGTTTGTAGTACAAAGTTCTATTGATGTTGGCAGGCTGAGCTTCCCTGTCTCAAAGCCACATGAATGGTTTCAGGTTTCAGCCAAAAAATGTTTTCCACATGCTTTAGTGTGGGCCAATTTACACAGCAGATTTTGCAGAGACTGTGGCCAAGTGCTTCATAAAGGGCTGCCTTCTTTGGGATCAGGGAAACCACAACAGACACATTGCTAATGCAATCTAATTATCTGCTTGAATATTTTTCCAGATGTATCCAATGTCTAAAAATACTGCAATAAAAAAGGTATTATTTGGCTCCTTGGACTGAAACAGTGGCATAAAGAACCTGCTTGTCTACAGGGGAAGTTATAACGAAGTAATTCTGTGACTGCCTTTAAATCAGTCAGACAAAACTGAACAGCCCATAGGTAGGCTATTTCTTGCCTCATGTTTGGAATTAGCTTCCAAAAGAAAACCATGAATAAATGGGAGCAGGATTTTTTTTTGTTTTGTTTTTTTTTGTAAAAAACTGCATCTCTTTCTTACAAGGCAATTTCCATCATTTGCAGATCACAATTTGATATTGGGTAGACTCACCTAATACAAAACACCTTTTCACTGAAATGAGATGTAAGACAAAGATTCTGGGCAGTGGTATGTGGATAGTCATGTCATGAGTTATTGCTTATTTTTATGATTTTACTGCTATAGTTCACTACAGGTGAACAATTAGATGCTCAGACAGGATCACTCAGTACCCTCAGTACCCCAGGTCCAGACAAACATAAAACAAAAGTGGCTTTTTTCCCTAAGAAGTCCTCATAGATTCCCTACTTACTGTCACTGGGGACTGTTTCCTTTCTTCCTGCTAATGTGCCTGAAACCCCAAAATTTGGCATAGATTATTCAAACAGGAACTGACCATTTAATAGATTTTTCTGTTGTTCTACATCTTGATCAAGTAATATGAGTAAAAAAACAGACGTATTTTTACACCTGTAATATGTACAGAGTTTCTATTTGGAATAATATTCATTTTGAATAACCTGCAATTCTAGAAACTCAGACCGGTTTCAAATGCTTTTACTTTTGTATTTTATAAACTATTTACAATAGCAACTTTAATAATGCCTAAAAAATTATTTTATTTTAGGATATAATCAAAAGATATGTTTATTTTTTGTTTTTAATATCCAACTTTTCCTTAGTCTATTACTGATTGGGAAAATAACAAAGATGAAGCAGTAACTTAAATTTATTTTCCAAGCATTCTCAATCACAACCACAAAAAAACCAAACCAAACGAAACCAAACAAAACAATAAAAAACACCAAAAAAAACCCCAAAAAACCCAAACAAACAAAACAAAAAAAAAACAAGCAACAAAAAAAACAAGCAACAAAACCAAACACAGACACACACACAGAGACACATACATACACACACAAAAAAAAGCAAACAAAAAGAACCCCTAAAAACCCCACACACAAAATCCCAAAGACTATGAACAGCAACCCTGATTTCCCCACAAATCACTAGAATGAATGAGCACAGGTGCCAAGGTAATAGCCTTGAACAGGCTGAAGCTGAAATTGTGACTGCTGAATCTGAACACAGTATAAGAAGAATGCTGAAAACCACATGGGAGACCCAGAAGAATCTGCTTCAGGATTTTTGCCATTTCAGTGTCATTCCTGAATTATTTGAGTTATTTCCATGCTCAAATAATGATGTTTGTCAGAAGTAATTTACAAGAGGATGTGGTTATGCATGTACCCTTGAATACTTGCATCAGAAGAAGCATTTGCCAGTCTTATGACTTGGCTTATTGGATAAGAAGTGACAACAGTGGGATAGAGACATTAGTCCAAAAACAGATAGTTAGGCACTTTCAAGTGGTTTAAATTACTGTTTGTATGTTTAAAAGAAAAATAAATTTCATCATGCTTTCTGTCTACTCTCACCACATTGACTTGCCACAGCTCAACATGCTAACTTTTATTTTCATAAAGCAAATTAATTGGCTTTTCAAATAAATTCCAAGAATTTGAAAAACTGTGGAATATGGAATCTATACATTGTGCAAATATTTGCAGTACAATGGTGTGTCATATAATATTGAAGAAATATTACTGGTTCTATATAAGCATATTTGGTTCCATAACACACTTGCAAAGCAATCATGCTATGAAGTTGTCAGTCAGTATTAAAAATACTAATGTTTTTAACAAGTTATAGAGGTTGCAAAAATTCTCAGTTAGCTGTGCAGATGAACACTAAATGTTTAGCAAAAATAGTAAAATTTGCAATTCCTTCTAATTAAAATGGGGTTTCAAAAGTTCTGCTATGGACATACTCCCTTGACAGCATATTTTTAACAAGTCAGACATATTGTACTCTCTATAGCATTTTGGCTCCTTTTTTTTCCCCACACTGAGACCAACCTACTAAGGCAAGCTGACAGTTCTTCAAGTTAAGACATACATGCCAGTAGACAAAGTTATACATGAGGCCCGAATCACACAGATTCATCTGTCATACACATGAAATAATGAGAAAGATTCTTCTGCTCCTTGTTTCTTTCTCTCTCATGTAAAATAACATGCTCACTTAATCATGTTAACATCTACATAAGAAACTCTTTGAAGAGCAGCTCCTCCTAACTTGTTTCTGTAGCAAGGAG
>CM031878.1:35791314-35803522 GCA_018697195.1 Certhia americana
AGCTATCAACAAGACTTAACCAACAAGCAAGCTGAAGTATGTCCCAGTGTTACTTAAAGACCCCACTGTGTCTTTATACGATGCTATATATACCACATTGACCTAAAGTACTTGTTTTCATAAGACAATATTTTAAAAAATATATGGGACTTTACATTGGGCTTGCAAATTTCCAGCAAAATACTGGTGTGTATAAAGCTAAGCTATGTTAAAAATGTTTTCATTGCAGTTAAAATTGATTAAAGATCACAGCTTATAACCACATGTGAAGGATGCTCTGTCCTGACACCTGTTGGATAATCACATATGAAAATCTCTCTTTAGACTGTCTCTGTCAGAATGGTACAGATTTTTAAAATGCAATTACTCTAAGTATTTAAACTAATCTAGACTATTCTGATACAGTAAGGAGAAGGAGTGACTTCACAGTTATGCCAGAAGGTCTAGTAAGGAAGCTTATGGGAAGTAAATTCCTGACCTTTCAGGCTGCATCTCCTTTTTTCTTTGCTCCTTCTCTGTTTTTCTTTGACCTCATACCTTTATTTTCTTCCTTTCATCACCGGTACGTCTATTCCCAAAACCAACACATTTTCAAAGATCGTACAGTTTTGCTGCAGCAAATCATGGGTGAAATTAGGAAGTGTCTCTGTTTCACGAGAAAAGGATGGAAAGGACAAGTGGGAGATCTGGTCAACAAGAGCAAGTGGGAGATCAGTCTACAGAAACAACTGGGTAGCATCTCTACGCTAAGTGCACAGCACAACTGAAACCTGTGAGTATTACCATAATGTCAACATGATCCTATTGCTATTAATATTGACTGTGATGAAATATCCCATGTATATCTGTTTTCCTCTAATATTTTTTCCTTTCTAGTTTGTTTCTGATTATGTTTTGTTTGTTTTGTCTCTTTTTTCAGTGAAGGAAATTGCCTCTCAACTTCTTTCTACCTTTCCCTCCTTTGGCCTTTGCTTTTAACAACTCCTTTCTTTCAGCTCCTTCCAGTCCTTTTGTTTTGTCCCACTTCCAGAAGTTACACTCTTACTGAAGGCTGATAGATTTCTACACAACAGTAAGAAGCAAAGAAGTAAAGGCACAGTAGCAAAGGCAATGAGGGAGAGTGCATTTTGCACATTTCTACTCTCATGTGGCATTACCAGAAAAGTAAATACATTTTCCATGCAACTGATAAAAATTGCTATTTGAGGTGTTTTTTGGTTTTTGGGGGTTTTTTTTGTTTGTTTGTTTTCTTTTCTCACTAGCCAAATAATTCCAGATGCAAGCTGTGGGCTCTCTTGGTTAATTGTACATTCTAATGAAAGTGAAGAGTTCCTATCCAGCACCACACCAGGAAATACCACTGGGTATTAGATACTGCTGTGGGAAACCATTTACCTTTTTTCCTTTCTGTCAAGTGTAACTGTAAACAGCAATAATCATACAGGTTTTTTTTTTTATGCAAAAGAAGGAAAAAAGTTGCTTTGGGAAGCAAAGAAATATAGAGAACAATTTCAAAGTTGCAAAACAATTACACAGGCAAAATGAGACTCTTAACTTTTTACTAATTTTCCTGAAGTTGCAAGTGTTTCATCTTATTCTACTATTATTGTGGGTGCCACTGGAAATAATACTTCAGCACACAAAATTTCTTGCACATAAATGGAGAAAACCTAAGAGCAAATACAATATTAAATATTCCCATGCTGATATTTTGTAGAATTTCCTTTCAGAAAACTGTCAGCCTCATAGTAGAAGAAGATTTGACATGAGTCACATAGTTCTGGAAAACTATGTCAAGAAGGAAATGAAGACTTTAAAGCAAAATGGGGAAAGGCACAAAGATGTTCAGGCTCTTCAATCCCTTACTGAGGTAGCACTTGCTGACACAGCCACTTACTTTACCTCTATGCACACATACTTGCAACAAGTGCTGTGGAAAGTTGACCTCTGTCAGGCTGGGGTTTTATCCAGCTCCCCCATACTAGAAAGCTAGTCAAATAAAGTAACATATTATGCTTTTTGTAGCAATTAATTCCCAATAATAATACATAATGATATTTTGAATTTGCTCTCTCAGTAAAGAGTTACTAAGTTCGCAGCATTTACTTATATTTTAACAGAGTACATCTGTCATTTCATTCAAGAGCAGGCCTATGGGTAATCATTTAATCAAAACCACTACTGTGACTGCTACTCATAAAGAAAATTACAAAGCAGAAGCAGCTTTAAAACCAGGATTACAAAGATTAAATAGGAGTCACTTATTGCTAAGTGTTGGGTAAGAATAAATTACAGTGTCCTTAAATTTGAAGGGAGGTAGGGAGGCAGAATTATTCATTTTGCCTCACGAGTATTTCCTAATTTTCATTTCCACTCTTCATAGCTATAGTAAATTAAAAAATTGAAAATTCACGAAAAACTGCTTAGTGTTCAAAGAGACAGAAATTCTAATGGTCATACAAGACACTTTGTTCTAGATCTACAACTTGGAGTAATAAAAAGGTTTTATTTAATGCTGCTTTTTTTTTAAAAAAGACACTCTCCCCATCATTCTTACAAGTCACCACACAGACTGAAATCTGAAAAAGTACGTATTTATGTACTTTTCTCTGAAAGGACACAGCACTGTACACAGTATATGGATTCATATTGGCAGCTCCAGCTAGAGGGAGATTGGAGGGTAAGAAACTCGTCAGACTGGAGTTCTGATTTTTAAACATGTTTATAGGGAAATAAAGAAACTCTGAAAAGAGCTGCAAGCAATTAATTTACTTTCAAAAGACTAAAAACATTCATTGCAAAACTGAACGCTTAAGTAAAATTACTACATCTATTTATCAAAATAACTGACCTCATACAGATAAAGACACATGTTATCTCTTGACATGAACTATATTGCTAAGTGATCTTAATTACTATACAGTTGTGTCACACAGAGATCTCCCAAATACAGTGCCCAAAAGTTAGGAATGCAAAGACAGAGACAGGATTAGACACTGAAGCAACAGAAAAGCTTTGTTTCTGGAAGGTAGGAGCACTTGGAAAAAAGAGGAGGATGCTACAGCACTACAAATATATTCTGTCAGCCAACTGCTCTTCATGTTTACATTCCTTCTCCCCAGAGTCTGCTATATCTGACTAAATGTAGCTTCTGTTCTAGAGCTGGCTGAAAAAGCTGTGATTGCAATATATGTCTCATTAATCACAGTCTTTTATGTTAAAATTAACACAGGCATGCAGCAGAACATCTAGGCTGAGTTTAAATATAAATTCAAATTATATTTTTTATGGTCATTACTTCTTTTTGAAACACGTCATTCTAATCATCTTACTGAAATTGTTTAAAGAGACAGAAGGAAGAGGAAGAGGAAGAGGGAGAGGAAGAGGAAGAGAATACCAAGTAGCAGTGCAAAATGCACAAGGAGAAGATTATAAAGTCTTACTTTACACAAGAGACATACCGAGGTGTACTTTGTTACTGAATTCACTATAACGTGGACAAGCATTAGAAGCCTGTGGCAGTTTTTGAAAACAGGAAAGAATAAACCTGCAACAGTACTTTTAAGTCCCGAAAAACTATTTCCATGCCTGAACTTCTAATTGATAGCAATATATTGAGAAAAAAACCCATTGTGTAGTCTTAATTCTCCTTATTCTATCAGCTACAATTCCTTAAGGGTAAAATAGTTTCTGTGGCCTAGGATAATCTTGAACCTTATTTCCTATAGATACTGTACAGTCAGATTGCTCTAGTGTTTCAGTGTCAAGTCAGTGTTTCAGTGAATCCTAATTTCCTTACAGTTGACCCCATGTACCCAATTTCTTGTCTAAATGAAATGTTCCTTGCATCACAACAATGAAATATTCCTTCAGCATACTTTACTTCAATACCTGCTAATTTCAGAGTAAGCCTCTTGCTTTAAATTCATGATTAAATTTTCTTGTAACACACACATTCAAGTATGACTATCACAGGATTACACTAAAGTAAGAAACCAATGGATTTGCCTTTATCCTAAAACCCCATAAGAAGGCTTCAACATCAAAAGAATGCCTAAGTTGATTTGATGCTTGTCATCAATATTTTTTCACAGGATCAAACTAATTTTGACTGTGTTAAATAATACTGACCTCTAATACTCCTTAATCTTTTTGATTTTCCTCCAACACATTAAGGAGTTTACATATAAAGTAACATAAAATAGGTTTGTATGTATGTCCATTTGTATTCTTATTTCTTTGGAGGCAAGGGGGGAAAGAAGTGCTACACAAAAAGCTGCTGGTGACAGGTTTGGGTTTTTTACTATGTCTGTTTCCAGCACACAGAAAATTGAGTTGAAAATAATTTACATCTAAAATTCTAATTTTGAAATGCTTATAAATTTACAGCTATGAAATCTGCTCAAATGCATCTAATATTCAGGGTATAGGCAATTGCTGCTTTATTGTTCTTTTACCCCATCATAAAAGCATGAATTTCAATGATGTTGTATTGATATGGTGACCATGTTGCAACACACTTATCAATATTAAGCAACCAGTCAAGCACATCAGCAGGTGTTCTTTCTATATACATTGTTTTGTGTATTTAACATATTTTGTAATATGTTAAGCATACAAAGATACGCCAGGGTACTATTTACATATCAACTTGAATAACCTTTAATAGTCACAATGTTCCTCATTTCACTTATTTATAATAGCATTTCTGGGCTAGATGGCAAGGGAAAACTTTAAAGCTTCAGGCATGTGAAATACTATTCCTACTTGTAAATATCTGGAAATAGGTCCACTAACAGCAGCCTCCTCAACCCAGCACTGAACACTAACAGCCTCTTAGTTTCCAACATTCCTCAATGGGCAATCCAGTGACACACCCCATAACCTACCATCCTTCTTCAATCATATGGGCTCCTGCCATTTCATGAGCCACCAAAAGACATGTCATAGTTTAAGCATCCACTCTCCCTGCTTCTATCAGCAGCAGCTCCGTCCTGGGCCAAGGCCACTGCTCAAGGAGGTGACACCACAGATTTACTATCAACACAGTGTGAAGAGTCATTCCTGGTGCATCTGTAAGGATGCAGAAAGTTAGTTCACATGCCACAGATCCTCTCCACTCATTGCAACATATCCCTTAGAATTTTATCTTCAATAATATCTGACTTGTAAGGACACTACACTTCTAGAAGGCCCAAGATTCATAAAGTGGTATTGGATACAGTTTAGGTAACACTTAAGATGTGTGGGGTTTTCATAGGTTCTGTGTATACTAAAGGAAGAAAGACAATTTGTTTCTCCAAGGCATGATTCACCCTGTTGTAATTAAAAAAAACAAAAACAAAAACAAAAACAAAAACAAAGTCCTTATCCAAAGTTTTGGTGTTTGGCTCTTGGTTCACAAATGAAGTTGCCAACACATTATGAATAAATCGGATAGAGACCATCCTGCTGCAAATTCAACAAATTTAGATGTACCACTCCCTTACTTTTCCTTTGCAGATACTATGACTTCACTGTTCAGATGGGTAATTTTTCAATACAGACAGTAAACTATGCCTTCAGCTGTGCTTTCTGCAGCCAAGCTTTAGAGATGGTCAACTTTGTTGTCCTGTTCTACTATTCATACCACCAAAAAGACAGAAAAAATTTTAGTAGATTTGAAAAATGACTGAAGAAAGATTTTTTTTATGTGAGGTTTAGAAGATCTCAATTTATCTCTCAGTATACAGACAGAGAAGTGTCTTGATGACTCTGTGCAAGAAATCACAAAAGGAAAAGATAATTGATGCTGGGAAGATTTTTAACCTTTCTGTCTAGAGTGTAATAAGAATCAACAGCAGGGTAGTGAAGTTAAATAATTCTAACTTTGAGATAAGGCATAATTTTCTAACTCTGAGAGGAACTGAACAGAGAAACAGGTGACTATGAAAAGTCAACATGACATGGAATGTTTTGAGATAAAATTAAATACCTTTTAAAAATTTCCTTAATTTAGATCTGGAACAAATTTTACACTTAAAAGCACAAATCAGATAACATATAATTGTTGAATTTTATGGCTGTCCACTTGCTTTCTTAACCAGGCACCTGTGATTTTAATTATATATGATTCAGTTTCCTGTGAAAATTTTCCTATATTACAAGAAATTTGGATGTCTCTGTCTTCCTTCACAACTGGGAGGATGGTCAGTCCCCTGGTGCTGCCTCCACCTACTTCACTTTCTTTTGTAGGCACCTCAGGCACTGAGGACACAAAGGTCCTGATCATTATCAGTGGCATACAGGAAAAGTGAAACATAACATGTAAAATGAACATACCACTACGATGTGACTTGATAGAGTGCTGGGGCTCCTCCTTCTAGGATAAGTTTTTTTATGTATATGCATTGAATGACACATTCCTTGTGACAAAAGCAACATTATGCTCTTTCTTACTCTTTGTGACCGTACAAGCTACTTCAGAACTACTGTAAAGCAGAATCTGCCATAGAGATTCTACCTTCATGTCTTATGAAGGTGCTCAGCTATAGTGTCAGCTGAAGGGAGAAAGCAAAGCCTAATCTGTAAGTCCAAAACCACTGAGAACTCCTACACCTGATAAAATCAGCATCATTACTGTATTTGTTTTGGGAAATGCAACAGCTATCACCAACATGATTTCATTTTCAAAGTAGATAGACAGAAATTTTTAGACCTACCAGGTTATGTATTTTTTATTTAATTGCACTTATTACTGGTTAGATTGACAACTATCATAACTGAAATCTGGGTTCTATAGAAAACAAATCTCAAAGTCAAAGCAAGTTAATGCTTTTGAGCAAAAAGGGTCCATTTTCACCTAGTTACTATTATGCTCACTGTCCTTTGAAAAGGAAATCTCCTCATGAAGTCTATATTAAATACTCCAAGTAGCTCTCCCAAAAGCAAAAGCAAATGCCCATGTTCTCACTAAAGTACTGCTAAATGAATTAAACTTCATTTGAATTCCGTGTCCTTGAACTTTTTTCCAATCCTGCCAGATGTTTGAGTAGTTTCAGACAGATTATATTTTTGCCTGGTTTTGCAGTGGTTATTGCTGGCTGGACCTGGGGAGAAAAAATAAAGTGGACAAAAGGGCATAGTTTCCCTTCTTCCCTCATTCCTCAAGCTCATCAGTGTAGAAGCCTGTACACAAACCCATAACAACTTTCCCTTTAAAATACTGACCACAAGGTGCAGAGTAGGACCAGGAATATTAGTATGACCAATAACAACAAAAGAAAGTACATAAAAACATCCTTGTGATCAAAGCAAAGACCTGAAACAGAGCTATTCAACCTGCTTCACAATGAGCAAACTCATTGATGTGAATACTCACATTAAGAAGGTTTCCAGTGCCTGAGCTAGGTCAAATATCACAGCACACAGTACTGGACAACCACATAGACATTCTCCTGTTCATAGCTTGCAGACAAGTGTGTTCATTGTAACACTCTGAATTCACAGAGCTGCACAACACTTCCTTTCACAGCTGCCGCTGACTTCACAGCAAAGAGGTGTCTAAAGACATAATAACTTTTTTAAACCATTGCAGTTAGCCAAACAAGCAATGAAATAATCAGGAGACTTAAGTCTTACTGTGACGAGTTATAAATGTGAAGTTTCATTCAAAAGCACCTCCAATCAATGCTGTTCAGTGTAAAGGATTTCCTACTGAGTAATCTACCAGAGATTTTTTTCTTGGCATTTTGATGCTAGCTACCAGGCTTTACTGAGCATATGCCTCCCTGCATCATAAGCAAGCACTTAAGGAAAAAAAAAAAAAAATAATTATTTGTTTATACAAAAATAAACAAGATTTATTTTTTTAGAGAAGGAAAGTAAAGGCACACATGCTATGATCCAATATCATCCAACATTCCACACTAACCTCTTAAAGAGGCACATGAAAATATTCTAAATTAAAAGATTCTGGTTTGAAATAGGGAACTATAATGGAAAGAAGAAAAGTATTACAGGATATCAAACATTTCTTCTAAATTCACTGCTATATTTTCTTTCCTCTTCAACTCTGGGACACCCAGTACTAAACCCAGCATTCCAGATGTGGCCTAACCAGTACTGAGTACAGGGAAGCAATCACTTTCTTCAACCTGCTGTCAGTGTTCTGCCTAATAACTCAGAATGCTGTTGGTCATTTTTGAGGAAAGGGCATATTACCAGCTAATGATCAGCTTTTATTTTCCTAGAAACCCCAGGTCTTTCTCAGCATAGCTGCTTTCCAACAGGTCTCCTGGGGGTTGTGTACAGGTGCATAAGACTGTTTCTGCTCAGGATCAGGATTTAATCACTTTTTTTTTCCTTTGTGTTTCTGGAAATGTAATGCATGAATATATTCTCTATCATCATATGAGGTTGTAAGATGACACCAAGTAGCATGAAGTTTAAGATTGGAATGACATTTTTTATTTTACAGGTTGCAAAGCCTCTCTCAATTGCCACAACCTTTCAAGATTGCCCTTGCAATGCATTAGCCTGCTTCATCAGAATTTGTGGGTGCAACCCATCAGCCCCCAGAGACTTAAGTCCACATTCTCATGTGCCCTCTCTAGGCTGACACTGTCTTCCGTGTTCCAGACTTCCCCTTTGGTCTCAGAGCCCTGTCTTCCCTAAAGCATGTGTTAGCAGTGATGAATGAAATAAAAGAAGCATTGAGTACCTTAGCTTCTTCTGTGTCTTCATCAAGTGCCTTATCCTATTCAACAGTTTTCTCATGTTTTCCCTAGCCTTCCTTCAGGAAGTTTTCCTTGAAAGCTACAGGCACATAAAGAGCAACTGCAAAGAAATAGAATTGTGATTAAGCTCCTAGTTCTGCATACACAGTTACGGAAGTTAAAGCCCTCCAACAACTAAAGACAAGATTACACAAGGACAAGGTTACACAAACACCAATGTGTGAATCAACACAGGCAGGTGACTGAGAACAACCACAAAACCAGAGCTGAAATGCAAAGAACAAATGTACTCCATTACCCTGCTAACTGTAGAATCCTGAAACAAGGCTGGGCAGCAGAGACAGAACGAGGGCACAGGCTCAGTCCAATCCTAGCAGGCAGCAGGGCTGCTGCTGTGCCCATTTATCCAGGGCCTGTGCACGCATAATTTAGCACCATGCTGTGATCTCCCTGTGCTTTTTATGGTCTCTGCTTTGATCTCTCTCCCAATGGGGAGCTCAGGCATGTCTGGGGAGGGCCTACAAGTCTGTGTAAACACCTATGTTATCTCTACATAGTAGAGAAGTAGAAATTCTACTTCTCCAAACAGATAGAGGATAAACAGCAGTAGGTTTAATACATGGTTTCCCACACTGATATTCTTCAGGCCTTGGCATTCCTAGCTGTAAGGTCACTCGAGCAAATCTATCCTCTTCTCCCCAGTCTTCTGCTTTCAACTTTTTCCTCCCAGTAACATACAATGATAGTTGAGAGTTCTGTCAAAAATCCAAAAAATGACTATTCAGAAACTTTGAAAAGAAATTTTGTGTTTTTATTAAGTGTCTTCAAGTCATAATGTGAAAAGCTATCTATTCATCCACATGATACCAGTATTTCTGGTTTGTACTCCAATATTCTTTAATAGAGAGTTAAATTCTGTGCCAGTTAGCACCAAATTGTTATGAAATTCAATGAGGTTGGAACTGCTAGTTGAGAAAGTAAAATTTTCAAAATATCCACATGCACTAAATTTATCAATACTCAGACATGTGGCCCAAAATTTCCTTAAAAGAAAAAATATAGATTTTATATATACCCAGCCATTTGGCTACAACATCCTTGAGAACATGCAGACAGGATGGTTTAGGATTCATTAGTATTCAACAAAGTTTGTAGCTCTATGACCTCTGATTTGGAAAGACATCACAAAGAAGCAAGATTCATATGAAAGTGCCTGCATTAGTGATCCAAAGAAGACAAGAGCATAAGCAGTAGCTTAAGTCCTATCCCCTAAAATAATGCTTCTGCCTACTGCATAACTCTTAATTATAATTTCAAGAGACTTTTCTCCCTGAATTAGATCTGTGACTATTCAACCATAACCACCACCAACAGTATGTTCCATCCAACCCCAAAAATGTCACAAGGCTTCAAGGTTAAGCTGGTTTTCTTCCCTAAAAATCCAGGAGAGGATATTCAATTGCTGAAGTGCTTTTATGTTGGCAAGCCTGTCCTGAGCATCTTTGTCAGTTTTTATCATTTCTGCTGGCTTTGAAATATAAGAGGTTCCACATAACAGCCTGCAGTTTTGTGACTTCTTCTCACTCTCTGATTTGCCATATGATTAGTACTCATTAGCAATGCTTAACAGTTACAAAGGAGAAGCTGTTCCCAACTTCATTTTTGAGATCTATTGCCATCCAGAAATTGTCTGCTACATCCTTCCTGCACATAAGTAAGAGCTGATATAAAAGCACCCCACTAATTTGAACATTAACTTTTGGTTCCAATACTACTAAATGTTCAGAAAACCGGGACAGGTTATTTCCCTTTTCTGCACCCTGCAAATATATAGAACCATAGAATTTGGAGGTGGGAGGTGCCTTCCACAAAGATTTGCAAATGAAACAAAGCAAAGTAGAAACAGACCCTGCAGTAATAAGCTTTGGATATATATCCTCAATAAATTAAACATACAGGACTAATATGAAAAATTTAAAGTTATGCATAAAAAACATAGCGTATCTCCTTAAAAAATTAAAACACCAATAAAATTGTTCTTAATATTTTAGTGTTTTTACTGTGTCATGAACATGTTACTGATACAGAAATTTTCTAAAAGACACAGGGCAAAGGGCCATTTCCTTTTAAGCTGTAAAATTACTTTCAAGCAAGCTACAGATAAAATTGCTGATTTACAAAAGCTTTTATCAGACTTATGATGGATTTTACAGAAGCGGAACTCTATATGACCCATGTGATTTGTTTTCATTTAAAAGGTGGAGAGGCTTTGAATTTAAAAATGGAACTTTTTCTTCTTGTGCCAAATGTAAACAATTTAACATCCATTTCCCATCCAGAGATTTTAGCAGTTCAAAAGACTTCATATGAATCTTATCTGTATTATATTTCCTGCTGATTGGCAGTGCTTCACGCTTCAAATTGAAAGCCAAAAATGTGTTGGCTCTGAATGGAGACAGGAAACAAATAACAAAGAAAACTGGGAAATAAACATAATGAGTAGTTATGAAGTGCTGAAAACTATACTTAGTGTTTGAGTTCTTGTTAGCTCTTGAGAATCAAATGCTGCCATATTGATTTATGTGGGAAGCCTTGTTTGGAATAAAAGCATAAACAAAAGCCTTTGAGTATTTTGTCAACAAGAAAACATAGTTTATATTATCTTCAAAGCTCATGTCTATTCCTGACTTGACTGATTCCATGCTCCTTACTGTGAAGCACTTTGTTATTTCCATGAGAGGTGCACGTTGCATGCAGTAATTACTTTTCCCAGGGGTAGTGCATGGATCTATTACTCACAGACATTCAAACGATTCAATGAGATCAACATTCAGCTCAACCAAAAAACCTGTCCTGGGTGTCATCATGACTGGAAACAGAACTGATGCATTCTTCCACAGCAGGCAATGCAGCTTTTGGGGAAAAAAAAAGATGAAATTTATTACTCCTAAAGAAATTCCTTTGTATTCTTCCTTAAAAGTCATGCAATTCCAAGTAATTTCTCAAAAAAAACCACCAAAAAACAAAAAACAAACAAACAAAAAAAAAAAAAACCCAAACAAAAAAACCCCCCAAAAATAGAAGAAAGAGGACAAAGAATAATCATCTGTTTTATAAAACAGAATCTAGCAATTATTTTATATATTGCCACCAAGTTTTGCATTATTTGCAAACCTAATCATATCAATCATGACTCAGACATAAAACATAGAAAACACCGTATGGCAGTACTTCAAGGAAAATCCATATCATGCTTCCTTTTAATGAGGGAGTTCACCAATAAGAAAGAATTAATAGATTTAAAAACCAGCAAACACTGCCCTGACAAATTAACAAGTGGACAGATACAAAATACAGATACAACCTTGTAGCTGGTATGTTCTGTGGTACAGTGAAAGTCAACTCATTCCAATGCTTTGTGTTCTGCATTACTGAGATGTGTCTTCCTTCCTTCCTTCCTTCCTTCCTTCCTTCCTTCCTTCCTTCCTTCC
>CM031878.1:35803532-35881463 GCA_018697195.1 Certhia americana
CCGCACCTTCCGCACCTTCCGCACCTTCCGCACCTTCCGCACCTTCCTTCCGCACCTTCCTTCCGCACCTTTCTTCCGCACCTTCCGCACCTTCCGCACCTTCCTTCCGCACCTTCCTTCCGCACCTTCCTTCCACACCTTCCGCACCTTCCTTCCACATCTTCCTTCCTTCCTTCCTTCCTTCCTCACCTCCCTTCCACACCTTCCTTCTGCATCTTCCGCACCTTCCGCACCTTCCTTCCGCACCCTCTGAACCTTCCTCCCGCACCTTCCTTCCTTCCCTCTGCACCTTCTGCACCTTCCGCACCTCCCTCCCTTCCTCCCTTGCTCCCTTCCTTCCTCCCTTCTATCCAGTTCTATCCAATTTTTATAAAGGTGCATAATCCAGAATTCATATGTATCCTCTTTCAACATTCCAGACATAGGCATTTTCCGATCTTCTCTTTCTTATTATGCAAGTTCAGAGAACTGGACCAGGTACATATTAAATTACTGCCGTTATTTCTTCTGTGAAATGACAGAGGTCACAAATTTCCAAATAGTCTTTTTTTCAAGTGCATTGTGAAGAAGTAAAAAAAAAGAGGTCTATAAAGTATCACATTCTTTCAATATGAATGGTCACTATACAAGAACATTCCAGACCTCACACACCACTAATACAGTGTAAAGTAACACAGGTCATGGTCTCTGAAATTTCCCTTGGTACTCATGAACATTAGTGCTTCCTGCAACACAGAGGAAACAGACTTGTCTGTCTTCATGACATCCATGCAAACCAACTTCCTTTTAAATAAAGAAGACTTATCTTTGTTAGCAGTTTATACACTTTGGCTCTAATTCAGCATCATCACATGATGAACACTGGACCAAATTCCTAGTGGAGAATGAGTCCTCTTTTGTGTTATCAACAGTACTTTCACAAAAGCAAAAAATGGTGTAATTTCAAACTTTGAGATCTTACATAGGTTACATTCTCTTTTTCTTCTTTTTCATTACTCTTTAAACATTATTAGTTAAAGCTTCACTTAGCTTTTGCAGTACCTGCATAATGACTGGGCCCAATGATCTTAGAGTTCTTTTCCTACCTAAATGATTCCAAGACCCTATCTTTTCTTCTCCAGTCCTGTTGATCTAAATCAATTCTCACCTACAAATTATTAGTCATCTTGACTCTGAGTTCTGCTTAGTAGAAGATCAACTACTCCTTTTGAAATATGTCTGTCAAGATTTGTTCAGGGGGTAAAGGAGGAAGAATGCTTCTTCAACAGTTAAAGGGTCATATACCATTAAGCAATGTTTCTGTTTATCCAGAGCTATTGTTTCCTGGTCTTGGGCTTTAAGCTGGAGTAAGGCTAAGGCTGATGGAGTTACAGCAACACTATAGATATGTTCAAGGACTGCCATTGCCCCAGTACAAAGGTTATAGCATTGGAACAAAGATAGCAACAACACCATACATTCAGAGGGATACAATAGGCTGAAACCCCATGGATGGGAAATCATGTAGCACAAGAGATGTCTCTCCCTTCAAATTATCTCCTTTCTGCTCTGTGCTTTCATACAGGAGACTGTGGGGATGAATCAGGTATTTTCTGGTGGACAATGATGCCAGGTCTTCACTCACATTTCTAATACAGTTGCATCCAGACACACAGCAAAAGTACTACCAAGAATTGAGAAAGATTAGAGTACCACTGAGGATTTAGCCATCCTTACAATTACAAGCTTTCTCTTTGTAATGTCCTTTAGCCTTCATCACAAAAGGAAAATATACAACCCAAATGATTACTGGCTATTAAGTATTGCTACTGTGCAAAGTTCTTGTTACAGCAGTTACATTTGGTGGAAAGGTCTCAATCAGCTCTAAATTCTACAGGTTTACTTAAGAACAATTCGAGATTCAACAAAGGCAAATACAGGATTCTACACTGGGGAGGAATAACATCAGACCCCAGCCTCTGCTGCTAGAAAGCAGCTCTGTGGAGAAGGACTTGGGGATCCTAGAGGACAACAAGCTGTCCATGAGCCAGCAATGCTTTGGTGGACAAGAAGACCAATGTTGTCCTAGCGTATATTAGGAAGAGCAGTGACAAGGGAAGTGATCCTGCCCCTCTGCTCAGCCCAGGTGAGGCACATCTGGAGTTCCATGTCCAACTCTGGGCTCCTCAGTACAAGAGAGACATGAAGTTCCTGGAATGGGTTCAGCCAAGGGCTACGAAGATGATTAAGGAAAAGAAGCATTTCTCTTACAAGAAAAGGCTGAGGAAGATAGGGCTTTTCAGCCTTGAGAAGATTCAGCTGAGAGGGGATCTTGCCAATGAAAGTGCCTGAGGATGGTTCTAGGCTCTGCTCAGTGGTGCCAAGCAATAGAACAAAACACAACAAGTACAGACTAATGGACAGGAAGTTCCAGCTGGCCAGGAGGTGCGGAGTCCCTCACTTCAGAAATGCAAAAGAACGGTTTGGACACAGTTGGGTGACAGGTACTCTAGGACAACCCTACTTGAGCAGGGAGCTTGAACAAGATGATGACACCCTGTGGTCCCTTCCAACCCTATGCATCCTGTGATTCGGTGAGCTCATGACAAACTAGGAAAGGATATGGTTGGCAAGAATACAGAGAGGTGAGCAGATAAGCATCTTCTGTAAGATTTATTTCCCCTTTTTAAGCCGTATCTTCTCAAGTAACCTGTACTTAGAAACTGAGTGGTTTGCATGCTTGTATATGTACAAATTATGTCAGTGGACTCATAACAGGAAACTTGAAAAGTTGTATTACCACCACTCTCCTACCTTCAGCAGATACAATACTTTTACTCTAGAACTGGAGTTCAAGAAAGGCGCAGTTACAAAGCTGTCATGCATTTTCATGCCTACAGAATTGCTTTTACTTTAGGAATCTTCCACTTTTAAATATACATATATATTGATTCATTTCAGGTTGAAGCAAAGCACCATCTTTAGGCATCTGGGGAAAGCAGTTTTTGAAGACAGGGTGGTTAATTACAATAGGGCATGCATAAATTTCAAAATATGTATTAAAATATATGCAGAATATCAGTAGAAAATCAACAGAATTTTCTGGAAAACAGAGCAAAAAATGAAACAAAACCCCAACACTTTTTCATAGAAACTTATAATGAATGACCTCCCAGTTTTCAGTTTGGTATAAGTTTTCAATATTTTGCTAGATTATACCTGGTAAAATTTGTGATCCCCACCTATAACCTCAGGTTCTGCTGAAGAATTGTGGGTTACTGTTCACAACTGACATCAAAACACTGGAGCCTTTAGCTCTCTACAAGAAGATGTGTTTTTAGAAGACTCTAAAGACCTATGCATCTTTTACTTCTTCTCCTAGGAGTCCAAAAACTGCACAAAGTTTTTCCTAACAATTGCTGCTTAAATTTAAGCTTGAACTTAGTTTAAAAATACATAAAAAGCAAATAATTGTTTTATGTTCTTGCAGAAGCCATTTACTGTGGAACATGGCACTGTTTGTCTGTAGTTAGATTATGTACTGATAGTTGTTTGCTTTAGCTTAAGAAAACTTTCTCTTTTAACACATTTAATTTTGGAAAGTTAGATCATTTCAATTGTCCTATTTAGGAAACTGTGGGCAAAGTCATATCCTCAGTCTTCTGTTCTATTTCAGAGAGAATCGGAACTTATTGAGTGGAAATCCCCAGGTAAGAAACTGTTGCTATAATCATATATTTGAACAGTCCAAACTGTTCATAAAAGGAAAGATCTGAGTGATCTAGCCTCTGTCACTGAACTTGAGGCAATTATGTACCTTCCTGTCCAGTAAACAGAGATTTAACCAGATAAAATGTTGCAGCTACAAAGCAAGCTCTCAGACCAATGATACCAAAGAATTTTTTTACTAGAGATCAGCAGACAACTTCTCATTTTGATCCCATAATTTGAAATGTGAATTTCAAAATGTCAGTGTTCAACTCCTTAGGTTTAAAAATATTTATGATCCTTTCCTTTCCTAATTTTAAAAACCATGAAATAAACAATATGACAGATGAGATTTTCACAGATAAAGTGCTTAGTTTAAAAACATATTATTTAACATGTTGACAACACAAAAAATTAGCAGTATTTCAAAGAAACTCTACACAACAAGGCCTCTACTCCACTTAGGAGTAAAACTTCATCAAATGAATAACTTTGAGTTACTGTGATGTTTTTCATTGACAACCTATGTATACTGATTATATTATTTCAACATGCTATTCCTTAAGCCATTACACAATTCCACATTTTTCCAAAATCTACTAGAAATATAAGTCAGAAATATCTTAGAAACAAGATTCAGGTTTTTTCCTCTAAACTTCTCTATTCCCACTCCCTTATTTTCAAGAAATTCAGCTTTTAGAACACGTAAGATTTAAAGAGCCACAATCACTACAGAAATTAAGCTAATTCCTTTTGCTTTGTCACAAAATTATGGGGCCATGTATATGTCTCAGCTTTGTACTAGACACATATCAGCCAATGTAATATAAATGAAAATGCATAAATTCTGCTCAGATATCACACCTCAACTTTATCACAGGAGAACATATACTTAGCTCATCATTCTACTTGCATCATTGAATGGCTTGGGTTGGAAGAAAACCTTAAAGATTATGGAGTTTCAATCACCTGCCATGGGTAGGGGTACATTTCACTAGAGCAAGGTGCTCAGAGCCCTATCCAACCTTAAACAGTTCTAGGTATGGGGCATCCACAGCTTCTCTGGGCAACCTGTTCCATTGCCTCACCACTCTCACAGTCAAGGGTATTTTACTAATATCCAATCTAAACTTGCTCTCTTTCAGCTTGAAGCTATCCTCCTTTATCCTGTTGCTACACACTCTGGTAAAGAGTCTCTTCATCTCTCTTGTAGCCTCCCTTGAGGTACTGACTGGAAGGTTGCAATTGAGTCACTCCAAAGCCTTCTCTTCTCCAGGCTGAACAGACCCAATTCTCTCAGCCTTTCCATGTAGAAGAGTCACTTTATCTGTCTAATAATTTTTGTGACCCTCCTCTGGACTTGCCCCAAGAGGTCCATGTCCTTTCTGTGCTGGAGATCCCAGAACTGGATGCAGCACTCCAGGTGAGGTCACACCAGCCCATAGCAGAGGGGCAGAATCCCTTCCCCGACTTTTTGGCCATGCTGCATTTCACGCACAAACTTTATGCAGTCATGTCTTTAATAAATGGGTGCTTCCTGGATTATTAGTTTATCACATTCTATATAATCTAAACAGCTAAATTAAGGAAACTGGATGTTGGTTTTTTCACTAATCTTCTCAGATAGGTCGGTCAGTCTTTTTAAGGTTAGACTTAGAAAAAGTCATGCTATGGTTATAAGGTCAAGGCAGAAAACATCTTTCTTTTGTTCTTCCTAAGTTAGAAAATGCAAGAGGATTCTGTTGCCTGTTAATTTAACATTCTGGGGATTGTCTTCTAGGAGGGGTTGGTTGTCCACAGCCCACTTAGGATGGGGTGTGATGTTAGTTTTAAATTCTTATCAGGCTAACAAAGGCAGCAATCCACACATCTGGGATCTCTTATGCTTTACTGTACAGTCATCTTAATTCTGACAACTAGTCAATCTAGACATCTAGTCAACTAGTCATCTTAATAGCCTGACAACTACTGAGTCTTAAAAATGTTTGCTAACAAGGCCTTAAATTTTATGGCATACTTCAACAAGCCTTCAGTCCTCACAAAAAGTCTCAGTAAGGAGTAAGGGATAGAATGTGGTAGGCACATTTTTCCAATACAAAGCCAGAGAGGAGAGAAATAAGGATGGAAAAGAAAGAGAAAAAATAAAATCACCAGTCCTTATATCCTACATTGGTCCTGCCACATGGATGGTTTGGATTAAAGAAAGAAAGACAATGAGAAAGAGAGGACAAAGAGTGGGTTTTTCACTGTTCTGTTTGCAGATGCACAGCCATCACTTTTTTTGAGTAGCACACTGGGGGGAGTTGACACAGGCACACTGAGCAGGAGTCTCTAGATGGAACTGGAAGATGTCTCAGAACAGCACAGCCCCACCCCCACAGGACTCAATTACAATTTTCCTGTCACAATAGTTAGGATGTTTAACAAAAATACATTTACGTGCTTCTGCCTGGTACTCCACAGGTAGTTTCCATGGGACTCAGTAATCTGGATACACTCATGTATTTTTTCACACTTAGGCCTGTATTCTGTCTTGAGCAGCAGCTAAAAGAAACACTCATAGAATAGTAAGAAGAAGGCAAACATACACAATATTTTTTTCCCTGGTCTCCAACCATTTTCAGGTTAAGGGATTCCCTGAACTTGATGTAAGCCATGCCTTTTGTAATCCTCAAGGATACCTTGTATTTAACGTGCTTGCCCACCCTTCCTTTAAATGTATGTAAACTCTTTCACTTGAGTCTAAATATTACATTAGATGTTCCAAAACAGATAAATTTTCAACACCAATATTCCAATAGGAGAAAATTAGCAACACCAATATATATTAGCAACACCTGATAAATTTCTTTAATCTATTTTCACACAATATGTTGCCATCTACATAACATAATAAAGAAAAACCTTCAGTGAGACAAATCACCTTATTCCAAGACCTTAAATTCCAGGAACTTAAAGCCAGGATTGGCCAGAATTTTTTGAAACATCCCAGCTCTTCCATCTCCTGCCATCTCTGGCCAGCTCTCCCAAGGCTGACAGTGCAACTTCCATTTACTTGCAAACAACTAATGAGAAAGTAAGAAAATTATTTGATTTAAAAAGAAAATACCCAACAGACTAAAGCATACAGTATTTTGTAAACGCCTTCATTTTGATGTAATGCTATTTTAGCAACATATCTGCAAGATTAGTACTGCACAATGCTGACTTCAACAATGAGTTCTGAATATTAATTTTAATTAAGACTATCGTCATGTTACTTATGGAGTGACATAATTCATAAAAGTTAAGAAACTTTAGGAGCTTTTTCAGCATACGTCTTGCTTCTCTCCCTCAGAAAAATGAATATTCCAGACATTCAGAAAAGTCATTATTTCTGACCCCTTTTTAATTTTCCTCCATAGCTCAGAATTTGTTAGACATGTGCTGAGGGATGGTATCAGACACAGCTCTAAATGAATGGAAACCCAGCCATTACACTTTACACCCACTTACATTCTATTCTTCACAAGCTTTTATTCCTGAAAAGTACATTACAGAGGAGAGAGCGCCTTTAGGGTACAGTACATTTCAAAACACAATTAAACCAAACTCTTCAAGTGGAAATGTGAAATGTATTTGTATTCTATTAAAGCCTTTGGCCTTATCATCCACAGCACACTATATAACAAGGTCATTAGCAACAAGCCTCATAAAATGGAGAACATACATCAGCAGTAGAAAAACAAACATGAGTCCAAAACATCACAATAACTTCCTGTACCTGTTCTTGTTTGCTTGCTGAGCTCTCAAACACTGTGAGTCTCTGAAATACATAAAAGCATAACAGCTTGAGTCAATATTTGCTGACCAAAGTAAATGATTTTATTTAGCATGACGACTGGACCCCTTGAGCAAATAGATCTTGTAGGGAGCATAACAACTGCAGGCCAGTCTGCAAACCAACCAGAAGTGTCCAACCACTCTAAATGTACATTGTGTCTGGGGAAAGCTTAGCAGCTGCTCCAAGCTTCCCCTCACAAATAAACAATAAGATGATTCATTTGGCTTTCTATCAAAGTCTATTAGGAATGCAAACTGTAATGATTTTATATTAGACTTGTGCTTTCCTTTTCTTGCTTTGAGATGGTTTATCTCAATATGAATTTCAGGGAATGAGTAATTTCTGGTTCCTGTTCATATAGCATCCTTTGAAGAGCTTAGGTATCCTTTGCAACCTAAAAAAATGTCTGTTTAAACAAGTTCGTTTGGGATGTGGGCTGAGAGGTACATAAAAAACATTGATGTCATACCAATTACTGAATAGGGAACTGCTAATGAAAATCAATACAAGGAAATGTCCCTTTTGCCCATGGAAGTGCCAAATGAAGTAATGTCTTAATCTAGTTTTCCTTTTTCTTCAATAAGTACAAACTATAATTACAATATGACCAGCTGATGATTGGTCCTTCTTTTTGTTCTGTGCTGCCATTATGTAGCATTATAAAAAAACAGACATTTTCTGTATCAATAAAATTCAGCTGCCTCTCCATTTTTTTCAGACAAATATTTGTCAAAAAACCTCCACCATACAAAAGAGCTGATAATACAAAAAGGCTTCTTAGTCTGAAGAAAAATATTTTTCTCTTCCATCAATCTATGTCACAGTTATGCAGTTTCTCAAATGCAACAGAATCTAGAAAGATAACCTGTTGTGGGTGTGGGAGCAAGATTTAACTGTCACAAAAAACCTGTGCTGGGACTACTTAATTAATGTTTCATTCTCATTTGCCTGTAGGAAGACATCTGTCCATTAATCTGTCTTTGTTGCAGATCACAGGCCAGAATAGGAGCATTCCCTGCCCAGCTGCCTTGAAAGTTCAAATGTTCTTTCTCAGGACAAGAGTTTCATATAAAAAAAAAGAGGGAGCTTTCAGCACAATATGCCTAAGATATGAGGCACAAAGAAACCTAAAAATGAGGAAGAAAAAAGCCAAAACCAATCTGAGACGCAAGTGGTTATCTTAACTAAGGGGAGTGTGGTATTAGTAGATTCAAAGCAAAAATTTTAAGTTTTTCCAAAGTGATGATTTTTATTATGCCTAACATATAAGGCAGGAAAAAAAGGCATATAAAATTTGCATGGTACTATCAGCATATTTCATATATTAGCTGGGTGAAAAACTCCAGGGTTTCAATGGCTCCACTAGAACAAAACTCTTGTGAAGACAGAGAGAGGCCCACACAATTTGTAGTCAACTTTGAAGGCATGATATGCAGGCTGCAGCTTTCAACAATTCAAAAGTCAGCCTCAATTTCTTCACCCATACAGGTATGTTTGCATTCTTTGGGTTTTTTTAACTATTTCACAATGTGTTTATCCAATTAAAATAATTAGGAGTGATGAATTATTATTTTTTAATTGCTAGACCGAATACAATCAGTTTAATTTGCGTAACTAATGGAAAGTACTAAATAAAGATGCCTAAGCTATTTCTACAAGTTAGTGTATTTAAATCAGAGGATCAAGTGTGCTCATTATTTACATCCTAAAGAGTAGACAAGATATGGATAATTTTGTAAAAATAGCTGAGAGCTCTTCATAATATGCAGTATAAAAGTATTTGTTTTTTAACATATATACATTAGAGAGGCTGTTATTAAGTAGAATATGGTGCTGATAAAGCCACATTCATGGGTTCCTATCCTGTGCGAGCCATTCACTTAAAGAGTTGGACTCAATGATCCTTACAGGTCCCTTCCAACCCTGAATATTCTGTGATTCTGTGAAAAGTGGACAAAATTTTGCAAAATACCCTAGTCCCCTGAATAGGAGAAGGGAGAGGACCAATAGCAAAGGCATAGCAATAAGCTCAAAGAAAAAGCTATACTGTTTATTTACAGATAGCTTCATTTCCTCAAACAGAAACAGCCAAGTCTTTCTGCTTAGCAGCTGACCACTCCTACTTATCAAGAGTCAGACTAACACAGACAGCAAATAGAACACAAATAATTTATAGGATCTGCTTATGCTTGTGCATAAAGATACACCACACTTCCAGTTACTCAGAACCTTTAATTTTTGAAATTTTCTGAAGCAATATATAACTATATATTATATGGTTTAAAAAAGAAGTGCTGAGTTTTCTTAAGCACAGGTATCTAAAACACAAAAGTACAACTATTCCTAAAATTGTGACATGACTATATTTTCACAGGTCTCACTATAATATGATGATATTTAAAGATGCTATTTAGGTTGCAATTATAAACCTGAAAATAACAATATTGAAACCTTCTTGATTGGTGAAAATAAGCTATTTCTTTGAAAGCTTCTGATTATAGTCAAATTTTCATTTGATAGATAAACTTCCCTTTTTTCTTTACATTTTAAAATTATGAATGTGTATCCTTTATCCAACCAGCAAAGTATTTCGAGGCACTTTTTAAAGCAGCATGTGAAGTATTTAAGATCAACTTCAGCAAAATACTTAAAGGTCTTGAGGTCAGAGTTAGCAAATATCATTGTCACAATAAGAACACCAGCCAATATCATGCTTTGTGTCACAGAATCACAGAATGAGCTGATATGGAAGGACTTACAAGGAACATTCAGTCCACCTCCTGGTCCTGCACAGCACCATTCCCAAGAGTCACACCAAGTGCTGAGAGCACTGTCTAAATGCTTCTGGATTCTGTCTGGTTGGTGCTGTGACCACTGTCCTGGGGATCCTGTTCCAGTGTCCAAAAACCCTCTGAGTGAAGAACACTTTAACATCCAACCTAAACCTCTGCCTCTCCTTCAGGCTGAACAGACCAAATAACCTCAGCTGCTCCTCATATGTCTTCTCTAGGTTACTAATGAAGACATTGAAGAGCAGAGGGCCAAGGATGGGCCCTGTGGAACCCCACCAGTGACAGATCCCCAGTCTGATGTCACCCCAGTGATGTCACTGTAACCCTCTGTGCCTGACCCATGAGCCAGTTGTTCTCCCATCCCATGTTGTGTTTATACACCTGTGGGCTGCACATTAGGTCCAGAATGATCCTGTGAGAAACAGTATCAAAGCCTTTACTGAAATCCAGAAAAATTACAGCCACCTGGCTTCTCTTGATCAACTACATGTCTTATCTCTTTTTTTCATAAAAAAAAAGAAAGTCATGTTTGATAAGCAGCGTTTTCCCCCATGCTGGCTGTAACAAATGACTGCATTGCCTTCCAGGTGTTTTTCAGTACCCCAGAATAATCTTCTCTATAACTTTACCTGGCACTGAAATGTGACTGACAGGCCTGTAGATTCCAGGGCCCTCCTTTTTGAACTTCTTGAAAATCAAGACAATGTTCATCAGCTTCCAGTCAGCTGAAACCTCTCTGGATTCTCAATACTGCTCAAACATTATTGAAAGAGGTTTTGAGATGACATCAGCAATTATTTGAGGACTCTTCGATGAATTGTATCAGGCCCCATAATACTGAACAAGTAATGTTCTTATACTAGCTCTGTCTGTCTTCAAAGCCATCAGTGTAGCTCAAATAATTTCTCTTGAACAAATATGCAAGCTGTGTATATTTACGTCATAAGAGACATAAATATTCTTCCTTTCACTATGTCAAAGTAAATTTGCTTTTATTTCACAGATGAAATATTGTCAACCATCTAAAGTTTTACTCTCTTGAAAACCCATTACTCCCCTACTTGAAGAGCTTTTAATTTTCTGTGCCTGTCATTTCAAACCATTCTAGTCCTCAAGAGTGGCATGCGGAAAAGAATACATACATAATATATTACATCTGATGAGCAAGCTCTGTTGCAACATTTATCTTCATATGTGAAGAGAAATGGAATGACTCTGGAGGGGTATAGCAGTCAATGCTATTCATGGGTTAACCACTCTTGTCTCACTCTTGATATGCGAAGACAAAGGACATAATCAGACATCACTCAATGTATTGTTTATATAAAATATTAAGGTTTTGGCTTTGCAAATGTGCAGGAGATAACCAGAGTAATCTGTGTAATAAAGTCATGTTTTTGAAAAAACCTCTATGTGTTATTTCAACAAAATCTTCTTTGCATCTTTGAACAGTTATTCTTTTGTCCTTTAAACAGATTGAAGAAAAAAAGTGCAATAAGAGCAATAAAACTACAGTCTATGGACTAGTGAAAAAAAAGTGAAAGAAGTGATAAAGTGACTTTATCACTAGTGATAAAGTGAGAGAAGCAGAAGTGATTAAAGGGTGAAGTAACTGTCATACATATTCAAGGATCACCAAATGAATCCCCTGTCTTTTGTCATATTAGTGTTTATTTCCTAAACAGATGTTGACACTTGCAGGTATTTATGACTACTTTGTGATGTGTATTGAAACTCTAAGCATTTTCTATATGAAGCTCTATTAGGTAAAATTTCATCCACTGAAATCATTCAGTTAATGAGAAAATAATCTAATTTTTTTTTTTTTTTTTTTTTTTTAATTTCTATTTTGATTCTAATAAGTTCACTGCATATTGCTATGGCTTGTGACCTCATGTGTGTCTTCAAACTAATGTTCCTATGTAAAACATTCCTTTGTCTGAAATGCAACTTCAGCTCTACCTCACTAACTGGTGAAAGATAAACACCTGAATGTCTTCTTGCTTTGCTGTTTCTATATGTCACTAGTACTCTCTGCAGTTGCATCTCGAACACCAGCAACAGGCACTCAGAAAGCATGCCTATAGGAAGACTACTTCCCACAAAAGTAACCGTCTGCAAGAGAAGGCAGAAGAGCAAGAGAAGCCCAAGCACCAACTTCCCCAGCATGATGCAGTGATGCAGCCAGTGACTGTTCCAGGTGCCACCAGGTGGAGGAATAGCAGGAGAAGGAAGAGACAAGGGAGGTATGCTAGCTGACAAGCCTGCATGGTGGGCAGGAGAGGAATCAGGGAGAGGAGGACTAGGAGATTCAGACAGGGAGAGTAGTTTCCAGCATGCATCAGACTGAACAATAGAAAGAATAATGGAAGGGAGGCAGGATGAATTTTCAGGCCTGCTAGGGTAATTCAGATGGCTTGTTTGGCAGCATTGTCTAAAGAGACAACTATATCTATCTGCCTCACACATACTATTATCACAAGTGTAAGCACATCAATTCTCTAGAACTCTAGTTCCTAGAGCTCACACAAATCACTCTGTCTATCTTTGGCCTCTCTCTACCCCAACCTTTCTTTTTGGCTCTCTTCTTGATTTGCACTACAGGCAAATACTCAGTGAATGAAGCTTAATGTTTTGGTTGTGTTAACTCTGACATTTAGCAAGAAAGATCACCTCACAAAAGACCTCAAAAAAACCACTGAAAAAATCACAGTTGTATTTGTTCTATATCAATCCTAAAGACTTGGGGTAGTATTCCTGGAGAGAGGGGGAGGTAAAACTAGATTCACTTCAGCCTCCAGTATTCTATATAATAGTCCAAGCTAGTATCTATGCAGTCTTTGTGCCACAGCTTGGGCAATACTCTCACTGAAATGGAAGTAAGTACCTCCAAACTGCACATCCCCAAATCTTGCCAGTCTGGGTATCAAAACCATGGCATTAATTAATATTAATTAATACCACAACTTCTTTCTATCACACTAAAATTCACCACAACAACTCCAAAAGTCTTCAAGTTTTTACACTTACAAGTAGCTGAGTTTGTGAACAATATTTGATTAATTCCCATGTGCCTTTTAGAATCCATATTTGGATTCCAAAGTTTTCCGTGAGATAGTTTTCCACTGCAGCTGCTACATGAAACTACAAGTCCTCTCCTTTTGGCAGAGCTTTAGCTCTTACCCTGTTCTTGTCAGAGACAGCTTCAGGCAAATGTTGCCTGTGAACCCTCTCACATATTCTGCCTTCCAATGGAACTGTAGAAGTCCTGCCTTCTCCCCAGTACCCCTGCATGAAGAACAGGTGATGACACTACTGGACACTCACTTGAAGCATCATTAATATTTATTGTCAGTCACTTCCACCATACTGTTTTCTCATGTATGCATGAATTTCTGTCTTATTACTCTGTTCTGGTACTTACATATCTATAGCTATATCTATCTATCTACCTCTCTATATATATAAAAATAAAAATTAGTGTATATATAGTTAATATATAGTTATATATAGAAAATAGTTAGTTTTAACCTAGAGGTTTACATGCAAGCCTATGTTTATATTGTCAGCCTACATGTAGGCTGACATGCACAGCCAGTGCAGAATTTTTTAATACGGACTAGTAAGTCATTCCACCCAGATCCATTCCTCTCCAAATAAAAGCAGCATATAAGTGATGCTCCAAGATTAACATCAGTTAATTTGATATTATTAAAATTATTATCCTTAAAACACAAAAAAAAACCCTCACAAAAATCTCCCACAAAAAAACCGAAGCCTCACAATGCCTTCCTAATGAGAGGGTGAAATTGGTCACTCATTTACTTTACGTCCTTATGGACCCCACAATCACAGCAATATAGTCATCAAGAAGTTTATTTGGCATTAAAAACGGCTTGCAAAATAAGAGTAACTTTCAGAGGGGGTGTGGAGGCCAGTTGGCCCAAGGGAACTGGGTTCAGGGTGGCCCCTTGGAGGGACAGGCCTTGGGAAGGGGGAATCTCCCCTGCTTGGGGTGAGAAGGCAGTGTGTCTTTCATGTACATGCCAATGTACCCCAGTTCTGCCTCCCCAGTTGGCCCATTGGCCTCCCCACTACTTTACTCCTTACATGTGCATTCCCTAGAATGTTTTCCCTTCCACGCTTTCCCACCAGCCCCATTTTCCATAGTGCCCAGTCCCGTTTCCCTATTTGCTGTTCCTCCCTCCCCCGTCCCACTATTTAATCCCTGGACCCCCCCTTAGTTTCTGTCTTTGTCCCTGGTACCCTCTGAGAGCTGGACCTAATAAACCACCTTGGAACTCCAAATGGAGACCCTTCCCACTCCTTTGCTGCTGAGCATGTAGCCAGCTGCCCAGCGTGAGTGCCATGTGAGTTGTGAGTGCATGCCACTGCCATCCAGTGGCTTCCTTTCAGGGAGTTGCAGCACCATTTCCTCTTACCCCACTGCTATTTGGGACCACAACACTTGGCACCCCAAACAGGGACCCTTTTCAGGGACCACTGAAAGTGTCTCTAGCAGTCCCACAGTGTTGAAATTCAAGTCACATTCAGCACTGCCAGTTCTCTGAGGTTACCTCTCAGTTTTATTGAGAGGAAACCGAAGGGCGACCAACACCCCTCTCCATAAGGGAGGATCAGTCGGAAGCCGGCAGACCAGCCTGAGACTTTTCATTGACCTATGTTTCTGATATTTCAGGTCACCCCTTTTTACTTTTACTTTTTCTTTTTTTTCCTTGAGTCTGGGAAGGTGTGTGAGGATGGATTCTAAACTTGCCCACCCACAACGGGAACTATATATCCAAGTTTGGGATACCCTTGCAGGGAGAATTTTCATTTTTCAAAGGGAATTTAAAGCATTTTGTTGTTTGGTTATTTAAACAATTTCCTTTGTTTTTTTGCAATTCTGTTCGTTCTGATGACTTTTGGGACTTGGTGGGGAAAAAATTATATCAATTACAAGCTGCAGGGGACTCTTCAGTTGGGAGGTTTTATCCTTTGTTCAATATTATTGTAAAATCAGTTCAGAATAGCAGGGGTTGTTTGGGACCCCAGTTAAAAACCCTTTCCCCATGATCCTCCCACCACGTCCTTACACCCACTTCCCCATCTCAGGGGGGACTGGCAGACTATCTCACCAGCTGGCACAGGGCTGCTATCATCTCCCTCATGTCTCCTGATCTCCTCTGTCCCCTTCTCAGGATGGCACTGGCCATGCTGTCCTGGGGTCTTCCCTAGCCCCCTTACCGCTACCCCTTACCCGGACACGCCATCCCTTACCCAGTTACGCCATCCCCTTACCCAGTTACACCATCCCAAGTTACTAAGCCACAAAATGGCATCAGTAACGTGGCCTGCCCCACCATTTTGCCTTCTCCCTCTCTAAGCTTACCCGCCCTTACCCCCCAAAATGGCCACTTTCCCTCTCCCTCATCTTTTCCCGCACTTTCCAACATGCTCAGCTCCCCCCCACACTGGCGTCAATGGGTGTAACCATGTCGACCCATGTAAAACCCCCTCCTGTCAGCCCTGTTAGTTACCCCTCCCCTCCTCATAACGCCGCACCTTCTCCCACCCCTCCTGGTGTTGGTGTCTCCCCTGCCCCTTTCAGTTCCCACAGTGCCAGGACCGGAAGCCATGATGACAGTAGCCGGAAGGAAGCCATCTTGGCTTCCCCTGCCTCTCATTATTTGGCAATCCCGGTTTGCCCGAAGCAGCCCCACGCTGTAAGCCAGCATCCTTCATCCCCTTTGAGGGATGAAGATCCCGAATCCTCAGACTCAGACTCCTACACAGAGTTTGAAGATCGGTGGGCCAGGTTGCAGAGGGAAGCCACCCAGGAAGGTGGGAATTGGCAAATAAAATCACAGCCTTCACAGTTGTTTTTAAACATGGAAGAAGGGGATCTGCCCTGAATACAAGGGAGCTGATTCCTTATAGGGAGCTAACAAAAGCAGGAAAGAAACCTGGCCGGGGCTCTTATTTTTTTAAGAACTTATTGGAAGCCACCTTCTCTGCTTATACATTTGTCCCTCGTGATGTTAAAAATCTGGCTAATTGCCTCCTGTCTCCTACTGAGCACATGCTATGGGAGAGAGGGTGGAAGAAACACCTTTTTGTTTTAATTGACACCTATGCCAGAGATCCTAACAGACCAAATTTGGACATTCAATTGCTAAATGGAGAAGGAGCCTTCCAGAAGCCCCAAGACTACATCCCAGAGCCATTTTACAGCTAAAAAACCTTTGCTCCTCACCCCCTGATGAGGCCACTCCATGCTAAGCTTTGCAACCATAAATCAAGGGGCAGATGAGTCATTTATTAAATTTGTGGATAGACTGCAACTGGCATTGGAGAAACAGATCGAAGGCCAAGAGGCACGGAAAGACATTTTAAGCAAAATGGCCTTCTCCAATGCTAACTCACAGCAAAAAGACATTTTAAAGTCACTGCCCCTTGACTCAGATCCCACCATCAAACAGATGGTAGGGGCTTGTACCAAGCATACCTCCACAGAAAATATGGTTGCACAAGCCATTGCAAAACCAATTGCAGACAGAGTTGCAGGAGCATTTGCTGTTATTGCCAACAGGGGGGGTACAGTATTATTGTTTTACACATTCAGTTATTTTAAGTCCAAGCAAAACCAAAAGGCAGTGACAAACTATTTTTCAAGTCTTCACCTGGTCTAGATAGCTGGTTCATTTCTAACCACTAAGAGTGACAATAACCATGCTAGCAAGGTGTCTACTGTGTGGCTTAGTCTGGGTCTCATCTCTCTTGAGTACACCAGTGCTGAAATCTGTATATCCCCTACAAGATATACTCAGCGGCTTGCACCATAGCCCTATGAGACCAATGTTTATGTCTTTCCAACTTTGCAATGGGAACTCTTTCTCCCAAATGCATTTCATCTCTCTCATGTGCTCTTCAACTTTTAATTCCTTCTTTTTATTAATAAAGGACGCACTGTAGCAAGCTGTGGATTTCTTCCCTTTTGCTAATCTACACCCTTCTTTTCAAAAGTAAAATTTTAATTTGGCAAAACTACATTTCACTATCATTTTCTTCTTTAAAGAAGCCCATTGCTAGGAAGAAAACTCATCAAAGCACTACCATTTTTCTTTGAATTTGTAAGACTTAATTTATTAGCATTGAAGAAAGTAACAATGCAATATATTCCATACTCTACCTCCATTATCCCAAGATTGTTTTGACTTCCAGTGACTATCACAGATCAGTCTGACTGCAGAATTATCCTAGTTTTGAGGATCTCATTTTATTATCATCCAAACATTTTATTACCTTGCATCTCCTGAATCTGCTTCCACCAATATGCATTCCATCAACAAAATTATCCCATTTGGAGTAACTCGTGGGATGACTGGAAAATTCAAAGGCTTGGCTTTGTCTATTCTAATAATCCTTTTTTGGCTTTGGGTTTTTGTGAGTTTTGTTTTTTGATATTTTTGGGGGGTTGGGGTTTTTAGGTTTTGGGATTTTTGGTTGGTTGATTGGTCAGTCAGTTGGTTGGTTGTGCCTGATCAAAGAATGTATCCTTAAGAGGGATGTTAACTCAGCTTCTCTCATGAGTCTCCCAGGTTGCTTCAGCCAATCAGAACCCCTCCTATAAATTTGGAATAACTATTACTGACCCCAGTTTTGGATTGGGTTTTGTTTTGGTTGGTTGGGGTTTTTTTTAACTTGTCAATTTTAGTCTTCCTTAATTCAGAGTGTCAGGAAATAAGAAAAAGTAACTTTCAAATCATCTTTTCTTTCTGTGGTATCCCCTTCTTACAAGCACAAAAAGAAAAGCTGAGTGTTTCTTCAAGATACCTCAAAAGAATGTAGGTATTGATGAAGGCTTTATCTATTTTATTTGTATTTTTGGAATTTTCTTGCAATCTGCTGACTTCCACTTCTGTCACAGATTGCTCTTGACTAGAGGGGGAAGTCTCTTTACTCAGTTACCATCCCTTATGTGTAATATTTCATATGCTTCTTTTAGCCTGGCTTTCAAATCAACCACACCATTTAAGAATTTAAATCTCACTACTACATTTTGTAGCACAGAACACAAAAGTCTTTTGCACAACTTGATCCAAATTATATTTCTAGCTAATAAAGCATAAATCATGACAACTTGCCCATTTTTGTTATTCCTATAGAACTCTGGTGTGTATGTATGTCATCAGTCTAAGAATGAAAGTAAGTACAAGGCCACAGCTAAGATACCTACAGCATATTCTATGATATTCTCACACCTAAACATTATGTATTTAATTTGTCTCTCCAAGCAATTGTGATTTTCTTAGTTTGTTGTGACTGCAGTGCATAGGATTTATAAAAACTTAAAGCTAACTAGTTCACCTGAGTGGCTTTCAAGCTTTTGTTCAGAGAACTAAAGAAGTTGAGTTTAGTGATTAAGGACTGCTGGTTTGATCACTTGAGCTGTATTTTTTTGAGACTGTGCTTCAGTTTAAATATAAAACCCAAACCAATTTCAATAGTTCAAAGCCAATTATTTAAGACTTAATACAAAACAATACATTTGAGCCAATAATGACCTTAATGTATTGCCAGTTTTCCAAGTGGGTTTTGGATCTTACAGAAAGCAGAGATCTGCCTACAATTCATCACCAAACAAGCCAGTCAAACATAAAATTAGACTTAGAAAATATTCTGATTTCTCCCCCCAATTTTTATCTTTTTTTTTCCACAAATGTAAGTGCAATTTTATAATGTTTTCCTTTAGAATTATCTATTTATCATAAGCAGAGTCATTTTTTCAAGTGCCTTTATAATTCTTCATGTACCACATGAAAATGAAGGGTTCATTCTACCCCATCTTTTAATTTTACCCACCAATATGTGAATTCTTCTTACAGCTGGTATTTCAAATGTATTAGTTAAATTTATCACTCAAAGGCTTATGGAAAGACTAAATTACACTAATGAATTGACTATGAATTTGAAGTCTAAGATGAGGCCAAGTATTTTTTGGCTTCGTTTCTGTATCTCAGCAAACTGCTTAATTTTCTCCCTACTTATCCATTACTGCTAAATTGTCTTGCTATTATTGCAGAAAATTGCAGCAAACATTGGCTTGCCCTTAGGCCTATACTGATTGAAGGAGAAATCAGGATTCCTGCAGAGACACTGGCAAGGTATGAAACCCTTCCTCCACTAATTTTGCTGAACTGAAAGAGCAAGTGAAAGATAACATTCAATCTCTCCTTTTCAATTTTATTTAACAGTTAGTGAATTATTCCTACAGTTGGCTTTTCAAATATATTAATTGGTTTTCTCACTTAAAGTCATGCACAAAGCTAAACTAGATTAATGAAGCAGCTACATATCTTCTGATATGTAAAAGGAAGCTAAATACTTTCCAGCTTCAAATTTTATTTGTTTTACTGGGGGATGGGCGGGTGTATGCATTTTGTTTGTTTGTTTTTTTGTGGAATCTTTTGAGTTTTTATATTAGGAAGGAATATAAGTCCTTACATGGGTTAATCTTACTCTTTAGCATGATTCCAATGCCTGACAGAAACGCTATAGCTAAAAACCTGCAGTTTTTGCTATTAGAAAGGGGATAGCATATTCTAGATGTGATGGGGGAGCAGGACAATTTCTGAATCATCCCTGGCAAACTGTGGGATGAGGCAAAGACTAGAGGGACACGGTGCTGGTTAGAGCCCACAGCTGGTGACTCTGAACTTACTGGCCACATTGCTGCACACCTGCAGTCCTACTGAGATGAACCAGGGACTCCTGAGGTAAGAGAAGCCATCAGGGAAACACCAGGGAAATATATGAAAGGAATTGAATGGTGCATCTCTGGAAAGTTGACACATCTGAGACTTCAGATGCATTTACATCAATGTACAAACAGCAAAAGTTGAAAGCCACTGTGCTGCTACAAAGTTATGACTTTCTTGCCATTCCTGAAACTTGATGGGGTGAATCCCATAACTAAAGGGCAACAATCAATGGCTACAGGCTGTCCAAAAGGGGCAGGGGAGGAAAGAGAGAGGAAACCTCTCTTTGCATTAATAGCTGAATCAAGTGTGAAATGTTGCCCATGAATAAAAATCATGAGCTGGCTAAAACCCTGTAAGAATCAGAGACTGAAGCAACAAAGGGAACCTCATGCTTGGTGTTCAGTACAGGCCCATGATCAGGGGGAGGTTGTTTATGAAGCCTTATTTCTCCATATAGAAGAGGTATGCTGCTTGCAAGCTCTTACCCTGCTGGGGGACTTCAACCATTCCAGCATCTGCTGCGAAAGTAGCACACAGAGCTGTAGCTGTAAGCCAGGAGACTGCTGGTGTGCTTCGAGAGTAACTTCCTGACCCAGGCAGTAGACAGATCTACCAGAGGAATATGTTACTGGATCTGTTGGTCACCAACACAAGTGAGCTAACTGGAGACACTGAGATTGGAGTGACCCTACGCTGGTGCAGTTTGCACATCCTGAGGGACATGAGTCAAATAAGAGGTGAAGTTAGACCCCTGAACTTTAGGAAAGCTAACCTCTAGATCTTCAGGAACACAGTCAATAGGACCCCCGGAAGACTGTTGACAGGAACAGTGGAACAGAGCTGGTAGATCTTTAAGGGAATCTTCACAGAGAGCAAGACCTGGCAAATCCCCAAGTGCAAGAAATCAGGCAAGACAGGCATGTGAGTAGTGAAAGCTGGTCAAACTAATAGGAAAGAAGTAAATGCACACACAGTCTAAACAAGGACAGGTGACCTGGGAAGGGCATAGAGATCAGTTGTGTAAGGATGAGGTGAAGGATAGATGACGGATGGGGAGAAAGCTAAAGTACTCACCTTTTTACCTCAGTCTTCAATGGCAACCTCTCTTCTCACACCTCTCAAGTAGATGGATAGTAGGATGGGGACTGGTGGGGGCAAAGTCTCTCCCCCTCTTAAGTAAGGTCACTTCCAACCAAACACCCTATTATTCTACAGAATTTTATCTAGAGATGGTAATAATGCATTAAGAACTGCTATTCACAACATGCTCCTTGGAGCTAAATCTTCTTTATGCATTGATGTAAATTGATTTTTTGCACCTGTAAACCATAGGCAGGTAAGTTTTCCAGTGTTCTTCAAAAAAAACCAACAAAGAGACATTGCACACATTGTTAGCTTGTCCATTAAAAAGGCAAAGAATATTTTTAGGAGATTACAGCTAGGTAGAGATAGAGGCTAGTTAGATAAATAGATAGATAGATAGATAGATAGATAGATAGATAGATAGATAGATAGATAGATAGATAGATAGACAGATAAAGTCCAAAGTCAAAGTTCTCACTTGGTCCTTCAGAATTATAAAACACTGGATGTGTGTACCCTAACTCCAAAGAAATAATCTATCACACAAATAGTTCATATATAGCAACTCTTCATGTGAGTAATTCTACTACTGGCACTCTGTGTCAACACTTACATTGACTCATTCCCTTGTTCACAATTGTCCTCACCACATGTGTGTGACATAACTGCTGTCCTTCATCACTGTTGACCACAAGACTAACCAGAACCGGCACCGAGGCTTCGAAATCTAAGTATCAGATGGACATATATCTAAGAATATCTGCTTTTCCTGACAGAACAGTTAATAAACGGTTTGAATGCAACTTCTAACAGGGAATGTACCTTTGACATTGAACACTTTACACCATCAAAAATCACTCATTAAAGAAGTCCAGGCAACTATTTGCTCTAGGAAAGCACAAGTGTTATATTTTCCTGTTGCAAACCGGGATAGCTATTGATGTGGTGATGGTAAAGAGAGGTAGGAAGGGCCTTTGTATGGGTTCCACAGAGATGTTTATTCCAGGCACACACACAGGCAGTCCAGGGTCAAAGGCAGGGCTCACGGGAATGGTTCAGATTTAAGTATATGGGTGCTGGGGGCTGGGAGAGCATCAGGGACCAATTATCAGGGGGCATGGGGCTACAAAGGTGAGATTGGGGTATGTGAGCCAATGGGGAAATTGGGAGGGAGTGATTGAGGGACACAGGGATGGGGAGGGGATTAACAGGGCTGACTGAGGGAGCAGAGCAGGGGTCTATTGGCATAACAGAATAGGAGGTCCTGTGAGAGAACCCTCTTATGTCTCCTTAACATAGGGAAAGCCTCCCAGGGTTCACTGACCTCCACATTTTCCAGTTGTAAAAAGCATCACTCATGCTCTGTTTCTCAAGTATTTGGGTCTTCTTATTAATTTCCTTTTGTTGTTTTCCCACTAGCATTTGAAGCCTGTGACTACTTTCTCTGTCTCTTGATAAATAGTCCTAACAGTCCCTGAAGTTACATGTGAATTGTACACATCACATTAGACGTCATCTTCTATTTTATATTGAAACATTTCGTTTTACTTCATGTGTATGCAGAGAGGCTCTTAACAATATTGAGGTTTTGGCATCAAAAAAATACAGAAAAAGGTGGATTTTATTGTGGAGGAAAATTGGATTAATGTAGTTTACTTTTAAAAAGTTTACTGTTTTACTATTCATTATAAATCCTTTTATATTATTGCACTATCTTTGCATATACATGGAAGATCACTAAATATTACCTCACAGAAGTGATCACATCATACCGAGGGGGCAGTTTTTCCCTTTTACACTAAATCCCCATAAAGTTATCAATCCAGTCTCCTTTATTTGTTGTTTACAACGAGAGTTTTAAAACAACATATCACTGAATCAGATACAAAGTACAAATAGCTCTCTGTCATACCTATCTTTTATTATCCCTTACCTTTCTGAGTACAAAATGTTGCTAGCTCAAAGCAGAAATTTTTCACACCGTTTCTGTGCATTTTTTTCCAATAAAAATGACTGTACGCACACCTACTTTGCAATAACTACCATAATCTAATGGCATAAAACAGTGCTCTTTAAAACAATGCTAATTATTCTTGTTCTTCTAGAACCATTGTCAGGTGTTCCTGAATGCCAGAAATCACAGGCTACTCAGTCTAAGTTGTAGGTCTAAAGCAGTAAATAAGCAGGGCATGTTCCAAGGCAGAGTTAATTATGTTTCAAGAATACATGATACAGTGTTATATTATTTGTCCTTCATCAGTAAATGATAAACTTTTCTGCAGTTTTGCCTACATGTTCAACCATAAAAAAATTTTGAACAGTACCCAGGTATGCAGTATCATGGCATTCTTGCCACAATGCACAGGTCCAGTTACAGCAACTGCTGTAACTTCAGTAGTTCTTGGAGAAGGTAATGGATAAATATTGACCTCATGAAAAACAAAACTCCTAACATCATATCAAAAATAGCAGTGGAGAGATAGAAATTCATACTAATACAACACACATCTGCTAAATTATCAGCCACTGTCTTGCTTCAGACAGTGTTCTGAACTGTCTTCCTTCCAACATATGTCAGAGAAGTATTTAGGACTTTTTATTACAGCTGTGTACAGTAGTTCAGAAAAAACAAGTTAAAGGAACAAGTAAAGTAAAGAAGTCTGTATTGGCAAGACTACAACCGGCATGTCAATGGAAGTGACTTCTCTGCAGTATTTTCATGACTACATCTGAGCACTGTATTCAGTTTCAGGCTTCTCAGCACAAGACAGATGTACATCCAGAAGCATGTCCAGTTACTATGGGGGTTAGGTGGTTGTGATGCCTTAAGTTTCAGCTTTCATATTTTTCAGATTCTATACTGTCCTAGTGGGTAACTCTGGAATTCATACAGAGTGTTAGCAAGTTCTCTTCACAGTTTAGTTACACAAAACAATCCTTTTCCAGCCTGAGAACCAAGGACACTGTTGCAGCTTCAGGCCCCAAAAGTACAAACAACAGCAAACTGAAGAGAGCAGTCTGGGAGGATGGGACTTCATAAACTGAAGCTGTAATTGGACAATCAATCCCAATATGTAAACAGAACAAACCTTACAAAAGTGTGAAAACTTGTGAACCACCATCCATCTTGGGTATGGCCATGACCAGGCTCTTGTACCACCCAAGGTGCATACTTTGAAGGCCTTTTTAATAAATATCTGTTTTATTCCTTTGAGACTCTCTAGACTCTGTTCCAAGTCTGCTTCTCACAAGCATCTGTTCAAGCAAGAGAAAAGCCCCAGAGAGCAGGGGCTTGTTCAGCCTTAGGAACAGAAGTCGTCTAAATTCCATCTGCAACTATCAAATTAGATCATGGCTATATGCTAAAAGAAGGCACATAGTCACAAAGTAAAAGCCAGCAGAAAAAAGTAGGAAAATAGTAGCGTTTCACATAAGCAAAATTTTACAGCATGAGAACAGTCAAACACAGGACCATACACTGAAAGACATTGGAGAATTTCCATCCTTGGAGATGGTCAAAGCTCATCTGAACAAAACCGTGAGAAATTTGTTTTAACTGCTTCAATGAGGTTGGATTGAATGACACATAGAGGTCCCATCCAAACTGAATTATTCTCTGATAGTGCCAACTGACTGCAATAGAGAAAACATTGAGTCAAGGCACTCGTTAGCTTTTAACTTAAATTCAACAACGCTAGAAAGTCGAAATTGCTATCAACTCTACCATTATACCACTCACACAGTGCAGTTGATTGACAAGTGCTAATTTAAGGGACATAAGTGAAGTTTTACTGTTTTTAGTTCCTGATAGGTCAACCAACAGGGAGCCAATGTAGCCAGAAGTGAGACAGCTGGTTTGTATTCAAGCATATGGAGTGCTGATGCTTTGTGTGACATCAGGACATTATCAACCTTACTATGTAATCCACCAAAAACTGTGGAGCTGGATGGGTATTACTCACAGGGTACTCAAGGCCTGGATATAAATCAGAATTTTTACTATTTCTTGGAGCAGACAGGATGAAAGAACCCTTCATGTTCTCTATGGCTGAGTTGATTGTACAAACAAGAAACAGGCAGGAAAATAGTCTATGTATTTGTTTACTTCACACACATAGTTCAGACAGCATTTCAAACCAAATGCTCTACATCATGGAAGGATTTTTATAATGTTAGTTTTTAAGACTGAAATTTCAGTTTAAACTTTTATGGACAAACAAACAATACAGAAAACTCTAACATGTTTTCTTCATCACTTTAGCGAAGGTGTGTGAAAGGAAACATTTTGCTTCCAAACTGTTAATCTCTTGTGTACAACCAGTATCAAATCTAGACTTAGAATTCCTCCAAGTAATCTAGATGACTTTTCAGTTTCTTTCTTGTTTAAACACCTTGAGGAAAGAGTACAGAGCAAAGGACATAGCTGTGTAGAGCTGAACTACATCCGCAATGTTATGAGACAAGAGACCCTTTCCCTTTACATTGTAAATTTTTCCACTGATGTGAAAGTTCTGTGTTAGCCTTCACAGAGTGCCATCTACTAACAGTAAGAATGGATGTTGAATCACTTACTAAAGGAAGTTTTTTCTGAGGGTCTGTAATGCCTAGTATCACCTAGCTGAAACACCCTCACAACAGGAACCCTTCTAATGAGGCCTGAATATGTGTATGTGTATGTGTAAGAACACATTTCAGTCCTCAACAAACTGTTTACTGTTCAAACATTAAATAAATGTAGAACTGTTTTAATCAGCTGAACAAATATTTAATGTACACTCCTGTGTAAGAGCTATGTTTAAAAATATCGCTTAGCAGTTAAAGCATAGGGAATTTATGAAAACTAACACTCTGAAAGGTAAAACAAATACTGTTAAAACAAAACTTGCATGTAAAAACAAAAAAAAAAGTCATACCTTGTCAACCTCTGTCTAATGTAATCTTCATTATTGACACCATCAGTCCTTTATGTTGAAGTGTTAGCAGGATTGGCTTACCATTAAAATGCTTTGGTTTTCAAGAAGTCATAATTGCAGTGTAGAAATGGGATTAGTTTCTAATAAACCAACTGAGGAGTGTAATGTTAATGTTATATTCACAGCAGGGCTTCCTCTGTAGAGTAAATGTTTGTTTACTCTCTGGGATCCAAACACTGAAGGTCATTCATTGCAGGAGTAGCTGGATTTCCGTCTACAGCTGTTAGAAAGGATTTGTAAAAAGTCTGACAGGAAATTACAACTTCTTTGAAAACACATGTGCCTGAATAGTTTCTGTGTAAATATAGTACAATGCTGGCAAAAAGAAAAAGCTCTTTAGATATAATCTCTTGAAAATACATAAATGTGCTTCACCTTGGCTTTATCTATTTTCATACAGTTTATAGCTGTCTTTTTGTCTTTCCTTGGAATGAGTGCAGGTCCACAGGAAGTTCTTCAAATTATTATTATGTATTAACAAAGAGGTGGTATTCACACTGACCTCACAAATTGGAGCAGAAATTTAGTACCTTTACTCATAAGCATTTTGTTAACAAAAAACACTAGAATGTTCCGCAAACTCTTCTCTCATCAACTGTTTGCTTTATTGTACATAAATGCAAATGCAAAACTAGGCAGAATATCTTCATAATATTTTTGAAGAGCACAGATTAACATTCAAATATGACACAAGTTCTATAAACATGACCTTAAATGCCTAGTAGAGCAAGAAACAAAGTCAGAAAGCTATCTATTTGAATTTGACAATAATTAAGCCTACTCTGACCATTACTGAAACAAGAAGCACCAATTATTTCTCTGTAAGAGCACAACAGAGCATGTTCAAGTCGTTCAGACATCTGTTTTACAAAATACTCCTTCCTTCAGGTTACTGGCTACTTCACGTGAGGACCAGAAGGCAGTAATCATTAAAAGCAAGAGAAATCTGCAACTCAGCAAGAGTTCATTAAAGTTATGACATCTAGATACAAGTGAATAGACAGTTGAATAGTCTGGAGCTCCTTGTGTACTCAAAGAATGTGGCAAAATCCACCTGAAGGAAGCTAGTACTTTCAAGGATTAAATTTGCTTTGAGCTGTCTTCACTCCAAACCAGTATTCCATTTATCTGTGAGAGTGGTTGTATGAGTCAGAACTATTTGCACTTATGTCAGAAGAGAGGCACTAAGCTTGATGAGAATTCCAAAGACGTATTTTAACTACACTTTTAATTGCTTCTGACTCCCTCAAAGTTTATGTAGCATAAATTTTGAGTTCAGTATCACATGAGATTATTTTCATCATTTAACATACCATATGGCAGGTCTACATGTATTTTAAATAACTTTCTTAGATGAAACAACATTAATGCGAATATCAAAGATAAAATATGAGACTAGGCATGTTTAGTTTTGGAAAAACAAAGAACTGATCCATTCCATATGCACTTGATTGGAATATATTTTGAAAACTGGGGAGATCCAAGACCTTCATCAATAAGTTTTTGGAGATTTTCTCCTTCAGAGGCTGTCTGGAGCTCCTCTATTCTGAAGGGTATAAACTTGCAGACAGAAATATTTCTCCCACCAGCATAGCCCTTCTCTTCTGTATAGCTGATGCACTGCAGCAACAGCAGTTTGCAACAGTGCACAAAGTCGTGGTGAGAAGGGTTAAGCTCTATTCCCTGGAATGGCAGCAGGCAAGGTGCCTGCCATATACATCATGGGTATCAAAAGCAGCTTTCCAGCTACCACTGATCGCACTCTAAAAGAACCCCAAGATTAGGAGCTAATACCACATTAGCCGCCAGTAAATTATGGCTAATTGCCTTCTTAGCCTAGTTCCCTTTGTTGCGCTTGTTTCTGTCTAGATTCACAGTGAAACAGGAGGTACTCCATGAGAACTAATTGCCATCAATGAAAAGTAACAGAATACTGGCTTTCAAATTACACACTTCTCTTTTCTACAGAGCCTGTAGAACTGTTTTGTGTCCCTAAGCCAAGAGGATGTGTTTGCATGGCAGTGAGCAAAGATCTGTATTTAAGTTTGTGGCACATGTGAACTGTATCAGAGGAACAACAAAAGACAAAGGGCTGTAAAATCTAATAAATAATAATTGCTTAATAAGAACTAAACAAATCAGATCCTATTCTGTATTTCAGAGCCCTCTACAGAGCTTTTTCCCACTTTGGTCAAAATAACTAGCCTGCCAGTATCTCTGTTTACAAGTGTTGTAGAGTGGACTTATAAGAAATTGCAATAAGCACACAGATGTAGTTCAAGATGTTGACACATCAATAACATGATTATATTTGGACGTTATGGGTGTTGGGGATTTTTAGGTATTTTTATAATGAATTACAATGAACAGTTTTAATGGGATATTTTATACACTATGTCAAGGATGCTACTGAAAAATATAACTATTGGCCAAATTAAATGAAACTTATAATTTTGTATTTACTCAGAGTTTGTGAGGAGCCAGCTTAGTTTTGATTTGCTTCAACAATGGTTGTTGCAGGCATGTGGAGGAGTCAACTAGAAGAAGCCTTGTCTCTGTGATGACTTCCCCTGGCAGCACCTCACATGGGACTGGCAGTAGGAGACACTGAACACCCCAGAGGGGCTTCTCCAAATGGATGGCAAAAGGCTGCATTCAGCCAAAGGTCTCCTGTCAATAGGCAGGCTTTGGGAGGAGCCAGGGGCATAAAAAGCAATGGTGTCACAAGCCTGGGTGGCTTTTTAAAGCTTGAGTTTTGAATGTAGGCTTTTGGCTCGGGGCTTTTTTGACACTGTCCTTTTGACGTTTGGTGATTTGGGGCGCCTTTTCTGAGTATTGCTTTTGAGTCGGGGCTTTTAGAGTCTAGTGTTTTTGCTTTGGCTCCAGCCTGATGAGGTCTGCTTCTTGTCGTAGCCCTAGATGGCTTTTGCTGTCCGAGCTCCTGGGCTGCCCGTGCCCCCTCACCTCGTGTCCTGTCACCATGGTGCTGTCCCCAGCAGGCAGCGCCTCGGGGGACATGGATGGCACTCCCCGACCTCCGCTGGTAACACCCCGCTTTTCCCTGTCTCCTCTCTCCCTGCCACTTCACCCCCCACTCCTTTCCCATTTTTCTTCCTCTTGCTCTGACTTTTCTAGTCCCCTTCAGTAAGGTTTTCATTTGGGGTTTTTTGTTACCAGTGAACGGTTCTCAGATAGAACGTTTGTCTCGTATGACTTAATTTTGTTCCTGACCACGTGTTTTTAAAAGAACTCCTCGCAGTAGCCCTACAGTGGAATGAGACAAGAGCTGCTGAAAAGTTCAATTAAGATTTTGTGCAGAGGAATCAGCAACCTCACATATTGTTTCTACATCAATTTAGAACAGATTACATCAGTGATAAACCAATAATAATAATCACTAACAAAAAAACCCAAAACAAAACCAAAAAACCCCATAACACAAGCAAAAGACGTAGTACAGACTTTAAAGAAAGATAGTGACAATAGCTAAACACAACTTTCAAAAAAACTTTTTACTTGAAGAGTGGATTCAGAGTTAGACTACCGTGTAGGCTACCCTGGATTTTGAGTTGCTGTTTAACCTCAGTTCTGTAAAACTGCCCTAAACAGACCTGAAGGGTAAGTCTTTTAAACCAGATACATTCATAATCCTTTAATTTTTCTGGCAGTGTAGCAGGACAGGTACTGACATCAAGAATTCTTGAAGTGAAGCATAATACTAGGAAAAAGAAAACATCGACTGATTCTCACTTGCTACTGTAGAAGAGATTATGCCCTTCCTGAGATTCTAAGCACTTCTGTATCTTACTATATGGGCAGGTGCATTACAGTTACTGCTGCTTGTTCTTAATATAGCTATGATGATACGCCCTATAAAAACACATCCACTTCTAAAGACTCACATAGTAGGTAAATACCTGAGGCAGACTGTCAGACAGCAACATGAAGTCTAGGCAGAGTTTAATTATATACTGAAAATGTTAAAGGATTGTAAATTCTGATTTGCATTAGATCATTTTGCAGGACACTGCCCTGGAATTTGTTATTAATAAATCAAAATGATGGCCGAATTTAAAAAAATTTATAAAGTTGCATCACGTCTCCCTAAATTCACCAATGTTTGGGTTTTTTCTGTGTTTGTGAGAGTAAGATAAATTTCTCAGTAATTTAATGATTAATCCTTCACCATTTTAACCAATGAGGAGTTTACTCTTCAAGTGAATAATTTTTTTTTTTTTTCTGGTCTGAGCAAAAGTCAAATTAGTGTTAAAGTAAATATATTTGCCTGCAACTATTCTTGCATCAGATAATGATTGCACAAAAAATGGCATAGTATGGCCCATGTGGACTGGTCTGTACATATTACATGGTATCTGTAATCCTTAGACCATCACAGCTAAAGAACTTAAGGCATAAAGCATTTGTAAGGAATGTAGCTTCTTTTATTTGAACAAAGATAAAGTTCAGGGGGAAAATGGGGTCATGTGAGTCTTTATCTGCTGAAGTTCTCTGTTAGCTGTTGCTGAGTTTTAATATTACCCATGTGCACTGTTGATAAACATTTGTACAATCATGAATTCTCATGTATTTGTCAATGATTTCAAGTAAGTTACCCTTTTTGGAACACATCAGCAATTCTTGGAGTATTCTTTGATAAGCAGGACTAGAAATTCCTATCACAGGCCTATGCATTCCAAAGATTGTTTAGAAATAAATTACACTTTTTAAACCTGAGAATCTCATGATTTTTAGAGTGGAATTTATATATATTATGTACATTTAAAGCTTCACTTGTAAAAATTGGTCTATTTAAAATAGAATTCTAAATATTTTTTTCCTTTTGTTTTACAGACAGATGAGAAATTTCTCCCAAATATTCAAAGATTGCCCCAAAGATGCCATAGAAACTCACAAAGAAAAATGTATTTGGCTTACATAAAATGTGATGTAAAACTTACTGAGCAATCATATTTCTGTGCAGATTTTACCTCCACCCTGTCCATTGTTAATGACAATACAGAATGCAACAAAACCTCAGCTGTTCAAAAAACAAAACAGCATTTACAGTATGAAAGTAATACAATTGCAAGCTAAACAAAATAGGTTGTAGATGTCTGTACAGCACAAATACAGTGTATATTAAAAGTGACAGCCCAAATGACTCTTTGAAGACACAAAAATTAGCTCTTCTTTTCTCCTCTTCAAAAGCACAACGGGACTATATATTAGACTAAGTATTTTGATACTAAGTGCATATGATAATCCCTGGGTTTATACGTATTTATGAATCTCCTTCCCAGATGGTTTTGTCTGTCCAAACGTAGAATTAGGTGCAGGATGTCACATCACATGTAACTATAATATTAACTTACTTGAACCATTTGTAGCATCTTTGCATGAAGGAGTAGGGAGAGTTAAAAATGTATCACAGGCAACTATCAATCTAGGTTTTCTCTGCTAAATCCAAATAAAAGGTTTCAATATATGTTCTTCAAACTTAGAAGAAAAAAATATAAGCATACCAATTTCCTCCTGTTTGTTTACTAAATTTTAACCAGAGGCACACAAACAACAATGAAATTCTGATAATGTGGGATCTTAGGTGGGATCTCCACTTCATTTTAGTTCAAGAACATAACCTTGTCACAGTTCCTCCTTAGAAAATTGTTTCTGCTTCATAGATTTACCCGTGACATAATTCCTATTCAACAGGTACACACTGCCATCTAAAGGCCACTGTTTGGACTTTTCTAGACCATTTGGGTTCCAGTCTCTCCAATGATGCTTCTCACTGTGTCCCAATTTTTACTCGCAAAAATAGAAAGATGACATTTTGGAAGAAAACATAAGGAAAGATCTTGCAGCTTAGGCTGAAATGGCAGGATAATACTGAGTCGGGCCCTGCAGACCTGCCAACAGCATCTGTGCTTCTGGGAGATGCAACATGACTATCCAGCCCAGCAGCTGACTCTTCTAATTGGAACTTTTCTGATCAGTTACTTCACAGGGACATTGCTGAAGTGTAAGATCCAGACCTCAGCCTCACTAAGGCTATTACCACTGCAGCAAAAACTAAATGGAGACCAGAACTACATTTCACACATCAGAATATATTCTTACATATTTACATATCACTTATGGGTAATAGTGAGTTACTCTTCCATGAACGCAGATTTTGCCTCTCTAAGCAGATGGTTGACTTTACAAACTGTCTTCAATAAATAATTTAGACTGGATATATTGTTCTCAGGAGCTCTGGTTCTAGCTGTCGATTTACACCTCTGTGAAAATTTTGTATCACATATCTTCATACACATCTACATTAAAAAAAACAAAACACCCCCAAAACCCCCCACACCATTAAATCCTTTCTTTCGAAGAGTCACAATGTCGTCACACTTCAGGATATCTTCTGAATTAACCAAAATAATGTGTCTCTTTCCAAACATTGTCTGTTTCTTCTCTGGGGAATAGGTAGCTCAGTACATTTCCATCATCCTGAAGATCCTTTGGGACTTCTTAAATCTATATTCATTCCTAAGGGCAACAAGGAATGAGAACAAGTGCTGACACATATTCTTTATTGGTATGTATTCTGAGTCAATAAAAGCAGAAGCAAAGAGCTTTTACAAAGCAACATTTGACCTTGGCCTATACCAGATGATGCTTCCCATTGGTATGATTTGCTAAGGAAATTTATCAGCATTAATGCAAGCTTTCTCTGGATTTTGAAATACAAACTTTAAATAACATCACATTCTCCAGCCGGAGCTAAATGACACATTATACAACTACAAATAATTATAACGGTACAGCTCAAAGCACAAAGGAAAATGAAATTAAGGTTCTTTTCTCTAATTACAGGGCTGCCTGTATTTTGGTATGATAGGAGCAGAATCTTGTCGTGTAAATAAACCAAAGAAAAAAACCAGCAAAAATCCCCCAAACCAAAATTCAAAGAACACCATACGCAAACATTATTTTGATTGATTAGTTCAGTTAAAATATCTCAGTAGAACCTTCAGTCCCCTTGCTATGTGTATTGCAATTGAGGGGTACAAAGTGTCCTGGTTTAAGCTGAGATAGAGTTAATTTTCTTTCTACTACCTGGTACAGAGCTTTATTTGGATTAAATACAAAACTAATGTTGATAACACACTGATATTTTAGTTACTGTTCAGTAGTATAAGGACTTTCCAGTTTCCCATGCTCTGCCAGCCAGCAGGTGCACAAGAAACCAAGAGGAAGCTCAGCCAGGACAGCTGACCCAAACTGACCAAAGGGACATTCCATTCCACACAATGTCATGCCCAGTATATAAACAGGGGGAACTGGTGAAGAGGTATCATTGATGGGAGAAAAGCTGGGCATTGTTCAGCGGGTGCTAAGCAATTGCTCTGTGAATCATTTGTTTCTCTTGGGTATTATTCCTCTCTCTTTTTATTTTTAATTTTATTATTTTTACTTTTATTTTTAGTAGTACTATTTAATTCAATTGTTAAAAGACTCTTATCTCAAACCATGGGTTTACTTTATTCTGATTGTTATTTCCCATCCCACCAGTCCATGGGTGAGAAGTGACTTAACTGCGTAGTATTTATTTTCCTACTGGTGTCAAACAATGATAAAAGAGAGAAGCACAGTAGACTTAGAAAACTTGTACCATTGCACAAGACCATCAGTGGACTACAGTAATTTCTACACTGTCTAATAAACAAAATTCCTCTGCTGGAGATATTGCAAAGTAGATTAGCATGCTAGCTGTGAGAACAATAATGTCTGCAGTCAATAGCATTTTTAAAATAGATTTCTAGAATATCAAATTCACAGTCACATCATAGAAGCCTAGAATCTGAGATTCAGCAAGGTAGATTAAGAGGTGGCATCTTTAGAATTGTACACATTATCTTGATCGAGGGAGCAGATATGCAAAGTGTGCATCCATCCCCAGACTAATCAAAGCATAAGGAACAAGACTGGGTGAGCAACCCTGACCTACTTCTGGAGTCCCAGGACTCATGGTAACCACGATAACAGTCAGTACTTCAGCACAAGCTATGACAGCATCTTTGCTCCATATTGTCTTTAACTCTTATGGCAATTCTGCTTCTGTAGAGCTTGGCCAGATTACTGCTTATTAAATCAGCATAAATCATATGAAGTTAATCTTCACCATAGAACCAAATGATTGGCCTATAAAAATATTTATGAGATGTTCAACCTTCAATATTATATTTCGGATAGTAATGTGGTTTTCGACTTTTTGCTTTTTGGCATTTTACTGCTTCTAAGAAAAATACATCAGCACCATAGTGTAAAGCATCTACTTTTGATGTAAATAATAATAATCAAAATATGTGAATGACAAAATACTGCATATTGTCCCACTTGTGCTAAGTACATGCTGTTCCTTCTTTCTCAGACAGGTAATATATAGAAGGGATGTTTCTGAAATGGTTGGCCAGCTGATCTCCAGAAGTAAGGTATAACCATACCCTGTTACTGTCACTGTAACTTCCTCTTCCTGTTCCAGTTTAGCAGATAAAAATTTGAAAATGGTGAGGGGGAGGGACATTTGTAGTTCCAATTAATCTTTCCTATTTTCCTAGGTCACTTTACCCCAGATTTTAGTTCTGACCAACTATCTGTTTAAAGTGTTTGCTATAATTTTTTCTGTCTCTGTATGTAAAATCATAAATCAGTAGTCAAATTTTCTGCAAGAAACATGACTTATGTAATCCTAATTTATTGGAGTGAACCTCCAGATAATTTAAATCTATGAAGTCCATAGAGTCTACTCTGTCCCACTATAGCCAAGCATTTGGATTTCTGTTCTGAATTGCATTTGGATTTCTGTTTTGAATTGCCAATACATCTATACAGTCTGTTTACCTTTCATCCTCCAACACTTCCCTCAAGTCTCCTCTTGCTATTTGCTTTGGTTAAGAACAAACACAACTCACAGAGTATGCACAGTCTGGATTATTTGTTTACTTCCCTTTTCACAGGGAAGTTTATGATGAAATTTCATCTCTCCATTAAATCCACTGAAGCACATAAGTAACTAGATCCTTTTAAGATCTGAGTTCAGTGTAGAAATGTGAGAGTTGAAGCTTCTAATAAATGCAGTAAAATGTACCTTGTTCCAAGCAGAGGGCATATAGCATATGAAAAAATGGCTATGAACTTTTTACATTAGATGTGTGTATGTTTCATAGAGAGAGGGATAATATGCAATCATGGGGGAAGAAAAACTTGATTGAACATTCACTTTCCAATCATCAAAGAATATTTATGAACATCTATCTTTATATCTCAACAGATCTGACTTGCTGCAAAGTTAATAATTAACCTGTTAGCATTGTGCTTGGTGATTGTTCTCCATTAGGCACAGTATTACAGATTTTTTTATTTTGTGTGTGTGCATAGAATAGGATGAAGTGAAGGCAACTTTCACATTTGTTTAAGAAATATGAAACACTTTTGGAAGGAAGTTATTAGCTTTTTATGTAATTTTTCTTTTTTAAGCTAAAACCATAGGTGGCAGTTTAGTTATATCCATTACTTCAAATATTAAGGAAATAGGACAGAGCATCCACTAATCAATCCAAGAAGAGCCAGAATCCTGTGCAAGTTAATGACTTATTTCTTAAAACAGAATGAAGAAAGGGAGGTAAAGTACATGGAAGGAAAAGTATTGTTCCTTTTCTTTAAAAAACCTTGAAATATGTTCAAAAACATTTTATGAGGTCACACTAAAAAAAAAGAGTAATTGGAAGAAAAATTCTGCTTGTCTAAGCAAAGAGCACATTTGTAGCAGTAGGGTAAATGTTTTATCGATTGGGAAACTGGGAAACTCAAGTCATTACTCACCATGGGCTAAAGAATAATTGCTAATGCTCTGGTGGAAAGATTAAAAACAGTTTCTGGAAGTATTTCTTACAATGATCAATGGTGTATCATCCCAGGCCATTGGATCTTCAATAACATTTTTCCCTTTTGGGATACAATCAATTTTTATAATATGATTCATTTGCCAGCAGGCATGCTTTCTTCATGCAATGAAAAGGCACTTATGCACCTTATATTGTTGAAAAATAATCTTATACATCCAGAGCCCAAGCTCTGATATGAAAGATTTTTCCAAAATCATCTCTATTTTTAAGTGGGTTTGGGAAATAGATGTGGTGAATGGCTGCTATTGTTTTCCCCCATTTGGTTTCCATAAAAGTATTTTTAAAGCTTTTAAAATAATAATCATTATTACAGCCCTGATGTGCAAGAAGAATTGAATAGATTGTAAAGTGAGACATTCTCTGACCTGTGGGTGGCTTAAGTAATTTATTGTGTGAACATTAATTGTAGTGGTAATTCAGGTCAGGGGTAACTATAAAGCTACTCTAGCTTTCAAAAAATCTTGTATACCTCTGCTTAAGAAACCAAGTGCTGCACACTACTTTACAATTGTCTGACTTAATGAATATCTGCTTAAATAATTAAAACTATCAGGACTTCAAAATCAAATGTTTGTTAAACACAATTTATTTCTTACTCTGAACAGGAAACACTCCTGAAGGAGAGAGCAGCCGTCACAGCAAACAGCTGACTTGATTGATGAACAAGACAGATATAAACCTAGAATCTTTTACAGTTCCAGCTAAGATCAGGAAACTCCTCACAGCTGAAACAAAGGAGTATCTATAAGGCAGAGACATGGGTACAGTTGGGAGCACATCACTCTTTTTGTCCAATGTCAACTGTACCATCTTAAGGTACCTGAAAACTTTAACCAAGGTATTTCTTTTCCATTTGAGTTTTACATGTCAAGAAATTTCACAATAGAATCCTATTAAGATTTTCATATAGATACAAGAAACTTACATAAAACTGAGAGTGCAGTAGGCAGCATCCCATTATCTGAGACAACTGAGTCTAAAGTTTGTACAATTTCTGCTAATATTAGTTAACAGAAAACTGCAAGTTAAATTGGCTAACAAGAAGGCCTAAGAGCGCAAGAGTCCTCATCTTTTTTAACAGAAGCAGAGAGTGGCATTCTCTACAAAAGTTCAAAATACATTCATATTCAAAAAAATGTACCATGTTGGTCAATTAAGGAAGGCCACAGCTATATTAATAATAGTGGAAGACCAAAGGATGGGTCCTATCAAGCAGGACACAAGCGTTTCCTCAGTTTTTCTTGTTCAAGTAAGTTTAAGCAAGTTTCACAGTAACAGACTACAGACATTTTTCTGTCTGTCTCTGTATCAGCTCTGGTTGGGATAAAGCTAATTTTCCACACAGCAGCCCTCATACTGCTTTGTTGCACATTGGTAGCTGGAAAGGTTTTGGTAACACACCAGTGTTTTGGCTACTGCTGAACAGCGCTGGCACAGCATCAGCAATGTCTCACTAACAACCTCCTCATCCTCAAAGGGTTGGTAGTCTAGGATGGGCAAGACTTAGCCAGGTCATAGCCAGGACAGCTGACTAAAACTGACCACTGGGATGTTAGGAATATTCCATACCATATGGCCTTAACGATAATATCTAAGAGGAAGTCTGTGGATGAAGAAGGGATGGGGTGGAGTAAGCATTTGTGATGACAGAGCAAACTCCCTGCACTCCTAAAAAGAGGAGTGATAGAGTGTCTTGGTGGGCAACTCATGGCCAAAGTGAGCCCACCACAGTGGAGTTATAATACAGCTACTGGATCAAGATTCTTTGCTGCTTTCAAGGAGTCAGAAAAGACACTTGTTTCCAAGGACATTACTTAAATGAGAATCTGGTTGGTAGAGGCCCAAACAGAGATAATTTCCACATTGTAGCTTCAAAATTTACATTCTACCTTGACTCAGGAGATTATTGCGGAGGTATACATGAAGATTTTCTGTTAGGGATGTACAGTTGGTCAGTTAGTAACCCAAATATCAATTTAATCTTGATGTTGTTACTTGATTTTACCTTCAACAAAACAAATGTTTTCTTTTAGACAAAACTCATTTGTCTTTTTAGACAAAAATAGTATGTTAAATATTTGAACTCATCCTGTCTTTACAAAGTAGCACAACCAGCATAAATACCAGGTGCTATGTTTTTGAAATTTCTAGTAGATGTCCTGTGTTAGCATTTAATCAATAATTTCCTCACTCGGGTCTTGGGGCAAATTCATGTTCTGCAGCCTCAGAGGTCTGAAAGTTTCTGTACTATCAAAATGTTACTAGGTTTACATTAAACTTGTAAGAAATTGACAAGCGGGCTACAGAGAATAAGTAACTTCCCTCCCCTTCCTCGCCCTAAAAAAAGCATCTAATGGAAGAATGTGAAAACAAAACATAGAGAAGAGAAAATTAAGATGCGAATAACAATCTAAAAGAATAGACTGAGGTACCACGAAAACTTGATAATGAAAAGAAATATCAATATCATTTTCTCTGTGCAGAGAAGATAAAGTAGATAAAATGTGTATTTGTTTTAATTAAACCCTCTATAATATTTTTTTAAATCACATTTAATTTGTTTAATACCAGAAACACCTGTAATACTCCAAGTATGAGATTTCCAATACTTACACATTCAAAAATGCAGAAATTTCTAAAACAAAACAAAAAACATGCATGCAAAAAGCTATTTGGAGAATACATGTTCGAAACTTTTTAGAAACTTGTAAGAAGTGGGCCAAGACTAGCACTGCCCAGTTTTGTTCATGGCTTGTCCTTGTCCTGCTTATGTACTGATGATCCCATTTAGAAATAATAGAGCATTCTTCACATTACATCAATGAATGATGAAATATTATGCAAGTTCTTAGTTTCTTCTTCTTTACAGATTATTATAATATAGATTATTTCCTCCCTAGTGCAATCTGGAATTAGGGTTCAACCTGTGAACCTGAAAGGCAGTTACTTCCTTGAAATCTTCAGACTTACCTTGTCACCATCATATTTTCTAATTACTGACATCTGTAATACTATATTGTTATAGGTACCCACACAGGAAGGAATGCAATAAATATAGTGACTATAATTAAGCTAATTTTTTTGTAGAGAAAATTAAAGCTGCCTCTAAGAATATACATCTTTGGTACAAGGAGGCTTACCTAGAGGACATATATATTCTTTACTGCTTTAAGAAAAACAGTTTTTCTCAGCTGCCTGAATTTTTCCATCTTTTTTCCTTTAAGGAAAAGGGGAAGGGAAGTCAAGGGAGTGAGAATACGTAGGACAAGACTCAAAGGCTAATCAACTTAAAGTAATTTTAAAAACTTTATATTGTAACAGGAAGTCATGGGGGAGAGGATTGAAAGCAATATATACTTACATAGATACAGACAATTCAATCCAAACAAATTGGTAACAATAACCCACTACTCAAATCAATTTCAGTCTTTAAAAAAACAACACAATACAGATGTTTTTCGCAGACTCAGCAATTTAAAACTTTCATAAGGCAGAAAGCATTTTCATGAGCAGACTGTCAAGTATATTAGAAAGCATGGGTTTAACAGAAGGACAGAAAGAGTGCCTACAACTCCTTATGTCCATTAGTTCAGAGCCAGCTGCAGAAATGTATTCCTTTCAGAAACGAAAGAAAACAAATTTCTGTGTCTCCTTTGTATTTAGAATTTACGTGACTTAGTGGCAGACATTCAAAGGTGGAAGCCAAATTCAAAGCAAATACTTTAATAAACCACTAACTGGAAACAATCCCAACTGAAATCAAGGTAGGTTTAGCTATTGGCTTCAGACTTTGGTATCAAACTTTCTATTTCTTCAATGGCTGAAAAAGATGGACATGATTGCTAGCAAAGAAAACTTACAATTCAGAAGGGCCCATAACCATGTTCTGCACAAAGAGGTTCTCCATACAATTTGTTAATACCAACATTTATTGCATGTTTATAGAGGACTGTCTAGGGAATGCAGCATTAAGCTGAAGTTAGTTTGCCCTCTTTTACAGCAGTTTAGATAATGCTATTCTAAAGAACCTAGTCCTATCCAACTTTTCATTATGCTATGATCAATTTGACCAAACCACTCACCATTATTCAGTTTCTCCACTGATTATATGTTTTCAGGTTTCACCAACAAATTACTTCTCCTACTCTTCATTATATCCTATTGTTCTGCTTCACTGGAAAGCAGTTTGATTAAGCTTACTCAACAACTTGGGATCTTTCTGTACTACCCATTATGTTAAATCCGTGACAGAATTTTCACTCCTATTACTTTTTCCTTGCTTTACTGTTTCCATTTGATACTATTCATATGCCTTCATCTTTAATTATATCCTTAATTGCTTTCACTTAATGCAGAGTACCACACTACCCAGCACTTGTACTAAACAGACCTTCTCGAAATTTTGTGGATTGACTACTCATACATGTACTAAATTAAAAAAAAAAAAAAAACAAACATTAAGATGTCTATCCAGCTTATCCGACTTCATTAGTTGCATGAGCAATCTTTCTCCTACTCTTCATCATAAACAGTTTATGTGATGGATTTAACATATTACTCAGCAATGACTGAGTTTCCAAACACATATAATATTAATCTGATTTTTTTTATGAGAAATAAAACATTTCTAAGTATCTCTGTCCATTGACTCACTAAATCAAACAAACTTTTTGCTCCAGAAAGCTGAAATATTCTGTCAGTCTCGTCATAATGATGGCAGATGGAGTTTGGTTGCTGATGTCATAGAAGTGACAACTGTGACATTCCTGATTCAATGGCAGGCCATTCTCTTCCCCATTCCATCAAAGGATTGGCTTGGCTTTGTTTTCTCAACTCAGGAATTTATTTGCATATGTATGGAGTTTGTCCTATAAAAGTACAAGGTTCAGAAATACATGCTTATTAACAACTGGCAAGCCAAGTTTATTTAAAATCTTTTTATTAGAATAGAAAGACTATTCTTTTATTAGACTTACAAAAGAATTTGTCTTTTTCATCTTTAATCACTGTTGGTAAACTACTACTAAAGCAATTTAGTTATTGTAGACTTCATTTGAAGTTATTTTGCTGGTCAGCTTATTGCTGACCAAAAGGGTGTAATTTTAAATGCTTTATGAAATTAATTCTGGTCTTTTACTTCTGGGCTTCTTTTTTTGTTTAAAAATAGCAAAAGAGAAAACAGTTTTATAAATAAACGTCTGGAGAGTAGTAACATAACTAAAAAGAAAAACATGAGACAAAAAATAATAACTATTTCAGCAACTTTATCAAGAAAGACTTTCCTTATATGACTCATAGTAATCAACCTAAAACTTTATTGACTGTGCTTGAGAAATTATCAAGATTAATTCCTAAGAAGTACTTATGATGCTGGAACAATGAAGATCCTAGATGTTTTTCCACAGGGAAGAAAGGGACGCTTCACGGTACAATGACTTTCTGCGTAAGCTTTCATGAAACACAGTCAGCAGAACCCATGATTTCTGGAGTCTGTTAAACATTAATGTGTTTTGTGTGTGCCAGCAATTATAATCTATTATAATATATGAATCCATGTCCCGTTCAATAACTATTTATGCTAACATATATCCACCTCAAAGCAACATAAAAATTACTTATGGCATTTACTACCAAGAAAAAAGATCTACCGATTAATGTAATGCTATTAATTTTTCTATTTTATGTTATTTAGAACAGTACTGCACTGTTTGTTTTGCTGACAATGGCAGTTTAAGATTTAGAGTATCTGGTTTAATCTCTTTTTTGTCAATGGTATCTTAAGATTTAAAGGACCTATATATTTGTCTAAATCTTGTTACATGCATTCCCTTTCTTCCCATTTCTTGGGAAGTGGTGGTACAGCTCACCTCTCCAGCCAGGTGTCTGCTCCTGCAGTCACTCTCTGGGCTGCATGTTCCTTGAGGGTATGTTCCCCTGCTGCAGCTTCAGAATATACAGCATGGAACAAACTGCTTCACCATGGTCTCCACCACTGACTGCAGGGGAATCTGGGCCCTGGTGACTGGGTCACCTAATCCTTCTTGTCAGGCCTTGGTGTCTGTGTCTCTCACGTTTTGTCTCACACTACTCTGTCAAGCAGTGTTTTGTCCTTTCTTAAATAAGGTTTCCCAGAGCCACCACCTATCTTAGCTGGGTGGATTCAGCCATGTCCTACAGTGGACTAGTTGGAGAGAGCTCGCACCAGCTGTGTCCATGCCAGCACCATGTGTTACTGTCAAAACCTTACCACATAAAAGCGGTATTTCTACCCCGACCACTGTGAGCATGTATTTAAGAACTGTTGTTAAAATACACATTCATCAGACAATCTTCGTAAACTACAATTACATCAATAACAACAAAAATTCCTCATACCAAAATCAGAGAAATATCTTAACACTGGCAAAAAGTGAACAATTCACACACACTGTGAAGGTCCACCACTCCTCTCTTCACCACTTTAAAACAAAAAATATTGCCCCACAATCATTCTACTTTTCAGCAATACCCAGTCTAAGTGTTACTCATTACCATTCCAAATTACAGCCCTTACCTTGAATTCCTCAAGCTTCCCTTTAAGTGCTGTAAAGTACCATGGTGAGTCTTCCCCTACCTTTCACACACTCCCCTCTCTTTGGACTGTGGAGATAAATAGAAGGAAGGTGAAAAGGATCAAGAGGAATACAGTTTAATAGGAAAAGTAAGAGAAGTGCATGTGAACAAAACAAGAGGGATTATTTTACTACTTCTCATAGGCAGGCAGGTATCCACTGGAAAGACTCACCAGAAAGAAGAGACTCAGCACACATAACAGTTACTTGAGAAATGTCAAATGTCAAAGCCACAAGTGTCTCTCCTTCCAAATCTTTTGCTTGTGCTTTTATTACCAGGCATGAATTCATATAACCATGGAATAATTTAGGTTGGGAAAGACCTTTAAGATCATTGACTCCAGTTGTAAGTCTAACAAAGCCAAATCCAACATCAAACCAACACCCTAAATGCCAAATCTACCTGTATTTTAAATATCTCAGGGATGATGACTCAGCCATGTCCTTTTCTGAGCATATTGTTCCAGGTGTTGTGGGATATCCTATTCATCAGTTTGGACCAGCTGTTCCAGCTGCGTCCCCTCCTGAATTCTTCCCCACCCCAAAGCTCCTGACATTTAGAGGATGGAAGGGGACGAGAGAGAGAAAGCCTTGATGTTGTGAAAGCTCTGTTCAGCAATAGCCTGAAGATTAGTGTGTCATCAACACTGTTTTAGCCAAAAATGCAAAGTGCAGCCCCCAACAGGCCACTATGAAGGCAGTTAAATTCATACCTTTATCATAAACAAACCCAGTTATTTTACATGCAATTAGCAACCTTCTCATGGTTTTTTTTTCCTCATTTGTTTCTTTACCCGGATAAAGTCTTTGGATAAATAAATGAAAGTGTTTCTATGAAGGTACTTCTGTTCCAATATAGGAATCTTTTGCTAGAGAATGGAGTTCTAAAATCACAACTTGACAATTTCCAGCAAAATTTCTCTGGTTGTGGGACTTCAGCTGACTAGTGTCCAGAGATATAAAGAGACTGAAAAGCCTTTTTTGAGACAGCAAGATATAGTGGACAAATCTTCAAATAGGTATTGATTTAAATGTGAATCTGTTCATTGAGGAGCCACCTTCCTTTATATTTTCATTGAGATTCAAGACTAAAGTGATATTACACGTTAAATTGACAATCAAATCAACTCATTTTATTTTAATCTAAACTTTTCAGAAATTCATAGATCTGTTAAGGCTGGAAACTTGGATGTAGAAAGTGCATATTCATATCTCAGAATCAAATCCCTCAAAAGCAAATATCAATGGAATATATCTAAAATTTTATTTGCAATAAAATACACTTAAAACATCCAATTATGATAAAATGTCATGACATGACATCCCTCTTTGAGCTAAGATTAAGGCCTCCACACAGGAAGCAAAATATTTGCCAAGCCAAATATAAAATTCTTCCTCCCTCTGAATGGAAGTTCTTTCAGATTTTACTGAAACATTTGAAGCTCCTGTTCTGATCACTCACAGTTTCTTGCCAAGCCCACTGAAAGGAAAGGAGAATTTAGAATCACCTAAGTAAATCCTAGTATCTTTCTTAAATTCTTTCCAGGAAGATAAAAGTCATTTATCTGTAGTGCCTCCTTTTTCCAAGGGTACAATTTACACAGTGCTGAGTGAAGTGGTAATTTAATCTGCTAATAATTCTGACTAAAAATATAGAACTTTTAATTGCCTTTCATTTACGTATTTATTTCTCATTTTTCTCTGGAAAACATCTATTCTGTTCTGGTTTTGGTGCAGAGGGTTTGTAGATTGACCTACTTCCAATTTTTATTACTGCTGACACATATTTTATTTTCTTTGGTTGAGAGCAAACAATAATGAAACAGGTAATCAGCATGGATTTAGGTCACCAAAAGTGTCCCAGTTTTGTTAGTGTTCTCTGTTAGAAGTATACAAATAGTTTGGATTTTTAGGCATCCAAAAACAAAGAGACACTACCAACTCTGATCCCAAAATGAGAATTAAAATCTCTGCCTCTGACAGCACATGATCCACATTACAATTCATTACAGAATTTAAGAGTTAAATTCAGACTTGTTGACATCTAGATCTGGTGAAGAAGAGCAAAATAGAATCCAATAAATCAGTCAGTACTTTATAAGTAACTTCTTTCAGTGAAAAAATAATCAGATATATTACTTCAGCCTCATCATACTTTTATCCCAACACCAGAGAGCAATTTTTTTTTAAAGAACAAGCTCTGGTGAAACAGAGTAACTGCTTGAAGTGGTCAAGGTAGGTAACTAGACCCGCTGTACTTGGAAGCAAGGTAGATGGCAAGGAGCAGAAGCAGAAAAGGTGGGACAGATTCTGTTAGCACTATTTAGCTCCAGCACATACATGCCATGCACTTATGATTTAACCATACTTTAACCACACCAGGTAGCAAGCCCACACAAATACAAATGCATGTTTGTTCTCCTTCATTTCCTGTATTGATTTGTTTGACTAGAATTAGTAGCAGTACTCAATTTCATAGGCCTGCAATGGCCTATGCACTGTTGATAGGAAGGAGTAACAATTTCTAACCCTATAGTCCTGCGATTCTTCATTCTTCTACAACTGTAATTCAAAAAAACAAATTTAAACACCGTGCTTATAAATGTGAAGTTGCATAAAATTAGCAGCTTGGGAAAGTATAGCCAGAGACTTGACATTCACCTGGTACAGAGAAACTTGAATAGAGTAGAGAAAATTCAGCTCATAAGTACTCCAGAGGTTCTTCCCCAGAGTTATTCTCAGCTATGTTTAAAAGACAGGAGAGCAATGTTGGTGCAGATTGTGTCCACCTAGAATACCGTCTTAAGGTATTTAATTTTAAAAGTTGAAGAAGGCATTTCAGTGTTAGGAATATAAAGACTAAAGAATTGGTCTCAAAAATGTTCCACATCCATACCCTCAACCCAGCATGAAATCCTAACAAAGTTTAGATGCAGCAGATCTCTTTGAAAGAGCCATTTAAAAAGGCCACTTTAAAAGCCTATGTCAAAATACATATTCTGAGCAGTGCACGTTCACCTTTTGTCTCCTTGTGCCATCTTACCTCAGGGTTCTCATTATAGATTTGTTTTCAGAAAGCAAGAATATTAATATTTAGGATACATGTTATTTTAATTTAGTGACATTTTCCAGATTGTTGTGAAGCACTATTTTAAGTGGGTGGAATTATGTATTCCTTAAAATATTGATCATACTTATAAATTCAACACATCTTCCTCTGAAGTTTAATCACTTTTATTTCAATGTTATATCACTTTTGCCTCTTTTGTGATATCAAGCAAGCAAGAAAATATTGGTCCTTGACCCAAGTATATTATAGTTTAAAGGAAAAGTATGGGATTTAAGGACACTACTACAAATTTAGTCAGGGTATATATCCTAATATTTGACTCGTCCTCTTTTGGCAGCTGGAATCTTTTTTGATGCACTAACAAATTTAAGAGGTTGGGGAAGAGGGGTTGAGGGGGCAGTACAACTAAATTCAATGGGTTTGACTTTTTTTTTCTGATGACAGCTTTGATCTATCACCAAAGAAGAAAAATCTCCTTGACTCTTTTATACCTATAAAGAAGGTGGACAATGCACTCTTGCTTCTGCTGTAGAGGACAATTGTTATTTTCACACTACTCCAGTGTATCCACACATCCACTTGACTGAAAACCAAAATATTTTAAACTCTGGCTTGGAATAGTATAGTCACGGGTATCTCAGAAGACGACCTCTGAGGGAAAACTTAGTAACAGCAGAAACATGTACAGCTTACATATGAAGTATTTTTCATGGACTAAGAGAGGTTACACTGGCAAAAAAAAGTGACAGCTTTTCAGTCCAGCTGAGCAAGCTCCAGTCCTTTCTAGAAGATCAAGTCTTTAATATTCTTCCACTCATTTCTAGCAGTGCAAGTATGGTATCTCATATAAAATTAATGGCTTTAAACTTCCTTGAAGTCTGCCTCAAATCAAATCTAGAGCCAGTTCATAGTCAGTAGAGTACAGACATAAAACAATTTAATTACAGAATCCTGGAATTACAGGACAGTTTGATTTGGAAAGGACTTTAAAGATTATCTAATTATAGGATAGTTTGATTTGGAAGGGACCTTAAAGATTATCTAGTTAAAACCCACTGTCCTTGGGAGGAACACCTTGTACCTAGACCAGGCTGCTCAATGCCCCATCCAATCCAGCTCTCAACACTTCCAGGGATGCGGCATCCACAGTTTCTCTGGGCAACCTGTTCCAGTGTCTCATCATCCTCATAATAAAAAATTTATTCCTAATATTTATTCCAGACCTACCCTCTCTCAGTCTAAAGCCATGCCCCCTTTCCTATCACTCCATGAATATCCTCAGCTCTCTTGCAGGCCCTCTGTAAGTATTCTAAGGCATCCACAGAGCTTTCTCCAGGCTGAACAACCCCAACTCTCTGAGCTTGTCTCACAGAAGAGGTACTCCAATCCTCTGATCACCAAACAATCAATTCTTATGTTTCAGCAAACATAATAAAGAACAAAGGATATTGTGAGTAGGTCCAGCATGAAGAGATCAAAATAAGAGGGATCTATTTCATTAAGGTTTTGGGATCTAGAGGGATAAACACAAACTATCAGGAATAAACAAAACTTACTTGACTAAATGCCAAAAGATATTAAGGAGAGGATTAAATTTCTACAAAGCCAAAGCCTTCTGGAAACAACATAACAAGGAATTTAATTATTTTCATCTCTATCTACAAACAATAAATACTCCCTTAAAGAAAATCTACCAGATAACTGTCTGTTATTCAAGGAGGTTCAGATGTGGATCTATTAGTCATGCAGATTTTAACCATGAAATTCTGTCATGGAAACTTTAGAAACAAGTTCTTTTCATGAGATAATAGTAAGGCGACAACCTAGATGTATTCTTCTTTAAAGACCAAACAAAGAGAAGCACAGAATCTCAGAGAAGGGAAATGACAAAATGTTACAGAGGGTTATAAATTTAAAACCCCATCCTCTGTTTTGAGAAAAACAAAGAATAAACCTGTAAATCCCCTGGACAAAAAATATACGAGATGTAGCAGGAAGTCTTAAAAATAATGCCATACAAATATCAGGGGCTCTTCAGTTCAAAATAAGTCACATACATGGACCATGTACGATATGGTCAACATGACTGAAAATTTTTCCCACCTAGCAGTTCCTAAAACATAAAGGTGTATGGTTTTAACAAGTCCAAAGACTCTCCAGTGAGTATGATGAATCTAAATGTCCTCATATACATATAAGCAGTGAACAGTAAACACAGAATTAAGTTCTTCATGAACCTCTTCAAGTAGCTCTTAGAATTTTTGCTGTGCTCTAAGGCTGCTATGTCCTGCTGATTTATGTAATTTAGTTATTCAAGCTGAGGAAATGTTATTTTGCCTGTACCTGACCAATGTTAGAAAATTACTACCTTCATAAAATTCCTTAGGGAAGGGTGGTGTTACTCAGCTCCTATATGTAATTTAATGACATTCTCAAAAGACAAACGATGTACATAGTCCAGATCCTGAGAATACCCATGTTCTTTTTCCAGTTATCAGAATCTAATTCAAAGTTAGAAATGTATCTGTCATCTTGATCAAAGATATCCTGCCCTGGTGAAAGCAAGGCTGAAAATGCCATCAGTTAAAGATGAAGATCTGGAGGGACAGAGTCGCTTAAGTGATGACTTTTCAGTTCTGAAGAGGTTTTAAGATTATTTTTAGTTTAGGGATTAAAAAGCAAAAGTATACGCAAATTGCATTGTGAGTAGGACTGAGCTGAAACATTAACACTGAAGAATTTCCAGGTTTTGTGAGTGAGGAAAAACGGAGATGAAATCAAATAAAGACTGATAAAATTGAAAAATGTCCCTTTGACAAAAAACAAAACAAAAACAAGCAAGCAAACAAACAAAGAAAGACTGTGTATTTTTATTTGACTATTTAAAAAGGCTTATTAAAAATTAAACTTCTAGGATACTTTTTCTAAACATAGCAAAAACAAAACAGTGAACAATGAACATCAAAACTATTTCTTTAACAAACTATAAGTGTAGACATGTACTTGTTATAATGACAAGGGTTTGACACACAAATATTGCTACATTTATTATTATACCTTGAAAAGAGCCTAGTCTCATTACAGCTTACTTTCAAATCCTTGAATTTCCATGCCTCGTCTCTTCTGATCTTGGAGTTCACCAGCTTTTCCTTCCCTAAGTACAACAGTGTATAAGCAGAGCAGAAAAAGCTATGGTCACATCTTTGTACAGCTAAAATGGGCTTACCAAAGATATTGCCACTGTCTACACACAGGAATATTGCTGACTGTAAAAATCATCTTTCATGACGTATCAAAGTTCTGTATCCTTTGCCATTTTCAGGACAAAAGGTGAAAAAAAGAAAAAGTGGGTGTTTTTTGGACAGATGATTTTCCTAGATATAGCCATATAGCCATACAATTCCTGACCCTCTCCAGTGCAGGTATATGGGTTGAAGTAGCCTATTGGTAGACTGTTCAGGAACGTGAGACAGGAAAGGGCTTTTCAATTAGTACAAAATGCATTAAATGCAGCTGTGTTGAAGACTAATCCTTTTTCTCACACCTGCAGTCTTGGGGGATGACCCAGGCTGAGAATTTTACTGTCTCCCTGCCAAGTACTTTACCTATAGAAAGCATTCAGTCTCACTAACACGAATCTGTCATTCTCAAATTCACAAGTACAATGAGTATCACTTCTAATGTTCTAACTTCAAATTTGGCAGACCTGAGAATTTGCAATAATGTGTGCATTCTTGTGACCTAGCAAATGACATTTAGAATTTTCACCTGCTGCTAAGAAAAGCCAGTCTCACTATCCAAATACCTTGCTCCTAATATATGCCTAATGTAGATTTTGTCTCACATTCTAATTTGTGACTTTGACCAGGAGAAAGAAAGCAGACAGAGAAGGCAGACTGACCAAGAGCCATAAAAATATTTATTTTCCCAAAACTGGATTGTTTTACCACTGCTTTCCCGCACTTTGGGAAGCAGTAGGATACCCAGCTTTGTCTCTTTTCAACCATTTTTCACATTCACACCACACAAACCTCCATCTCAGGACAGTGTTCATTACTGAGAATGATCATACTGAGAATGATCATACTGAGATATGAGATCCACTGAGAAACCTTTTCCCATCCAGCTCCTTTGTCTGCCTTAGTGTCCCTCAGTTTTTTTGGTACATCTGTGGTATGAATTTCAACTCTGCTGCCTACCCAGCTCACAGAATAAATAAAGGACATCCAGAAAAAAAATAAAAAAGCAAGTTTCCTTCGTCCCCAAAATCTCATTTTATGTTCTCAAGATGCAATCTTTTAATTGATGAATGGCAACGGCATACAGGTTTTTCTGCTCTCCATACATGGACTAGATCCTAGCGTAGGGTGTAGGGTTTTGGACAGCTGAACTGAATAATTCTTGTGGACAGCTGAACTGAAAAAGACCTGTGATTTTCAAAACAAAAATTCTCCCAGGAGACACAAAAGGTTTTTCGAGGAATTCCATCTGCTGCTTGAAAATCTCATTATAACAGAATCTGCCATCCAAAGTACAATTTACAAGTTGTTATCTCTAGTTTATAGGCAGCCCTAGAAAGAAAACACTGCCTAAATTTTTTTTCTTGAATATTTTGTATTTTATGGGTTTTTTCCACTGAAACAGAAAGCATTAAAAAGCATCAATATGTTAAATAGCATTTAACAAATTGAACTGTAAAAAATAAAAATAGAAATGATTTAACGTTCCTACAATGATGAAACATCAATCATGATAAAATACTATAAATTGAAATCATAGAATGCAAAAGAAGGTAGAAAAACCTTATTACAAGTTCCAGACAAAGTTTGCATTTTAAAGTTTCCTCCGATTTCTAGAAATGAGGCAGCAATGTGTAAGATCATAGTATGGGAAAAGCAGACGAGTAGATTCATTGGATCACTCAATCAGAAAGACTGGGAAATATCCTAACTCTCAGCACCCATTATATTTTCTCACTGTTCATCAGGAAAATGAGAATGCATTTCACCTTACAGAACCAATAACTGAGATCATATTTCTCTATATGATCATACCTTTGATTTCAGAAATTAAGAATTCCTTATGTATGCCTTAGAAAATACATATGTAGCAAAACATACATCATCTTCTTACCTTATACTGAATTTGAGCCCCATTTGGCAATTCTCCCATTTTCCTTCCAAACATTATCCCTAGGTTAATTATGCTCTATTATTTAATTGTCCCATAGCCACTGACAGCTGTGATAAAAACAACAGCTTCAAACTGTGCCTCTCATGGGTGGCACAGCTGTACGGGTGTTCCCTATCTCATGTCAAAGAACAGGTAGTAGAGAAAAAATAGTCATATATAGGACATTACAGATGTGGTTTTTTAAGGACACTGAATCTTAATTTTTAGTCAGGTTCTGGATTTTAGTACCTGTTGTGGGCTGATGCTGGCTTGATGCCAGGAACACACCGAAGCCTCTCTGTCACTCCTGTCTTCTTCTGGACAGGGGAGAGAAAATGTGATGTAGGATTCATAAGTTGAGGACCAGGAGACATCACTCACCATCCATGGGCAAAACAGGCTCAGCTTAGGGAAATTAATTGAATTTACTGCTAACAAAATCAGGGGCGGGATAATGAGAAGCGAATATTAAAAAATATCTTCTCCCCACCTCTGCCTCCTTTCTTCCCATCTCTATCTCCTTTGTACAGTTGCATAGGTGGACAGGGAACAGGGGTTATTGTCATTTCATCACAAGTTGTTTCTGCTGCTGTTCAGGGAGAAGAGCCTTTCCTCTTCTCCAGCAGGGGTCCCTCCCATAGAAAACAGTTCTTCATGAACTTTCCCAACACGAGTCCATCCCGTGGGCAATTGTCTCCATTAACTACTCCAATACAAGTCATTCTTCCACAGGGTGAAGTAATTTAAGGACAAGTTGCTCCAGTGTGAGTCCCCCAGAAAGACTTCAAGTCCTGTCAGGAAACCCGCTCCAGCATGGGCTCCTCTCTCCACTAGTCTACAGGTCTGTGCCAGGACTCCGTTCCAGAACAGGTCTCTCATACATTCACAGCCTCCTCTCAGGCATCCACCTGCTCCAGCCTGGGGCTCCTCCATGTGCTGCAGGTGGATCTCAACATCGCCATGGACCTCCGTGGTCTGCAGGGGCACAGCTGCTGCACCATGGGCTGCAGGGGAATCTCAGCTCTGGCTCATGAAGCAGCTCCCCCCTTTGTTTCTGCAGTGGCCTTGGTGGCTGCAGGGTTGTTCTTCTAGATATTCCCACTTCCATGTTCCCTCACTGCAATTACATCTGCTAAAGAACTTTTTTTTTTTTTTTTTTTTTTCTTAAATAAATAAGTTATCATAGAATGTTACTATCATTCCTGATTGGCTCAGCCTTAAGCAGTTGTGGGTCCATCCTGGAGCCAGCTGACATTAGCTCCACTGGACATGGGGGAAGGTTCCAGCAGCTACTCACAGAAGTCATCTCTATAGCCCCCCCCCCCACCAAAAACTGATCACATGTGACACAGCCCACCAGAGCCCAGGCTAGTTGGAAGAACACCAGCGCTGTGCCAGGTGTGAGGAACAACTGCAGTGTGGGGTTTGTGCCAACAGCTGAACCTTTAGAGCCTCTTGCTTCCACAGTGGAAGGGCTCTCACCACAGTCAGGGGGTGGGGAAAGGAGAAGGAGAAGGCTCTTCAGTTCTGAGGTTCCAACAGGAGGTTTATCCACATTGAAAGGGTCAGGAACCAAAGAACCCCAAGGACTCCTGTGCTCTGGATTCAGCCACAGAGCAAGGGGTGGGTACCAAACACAATCCAGTGAGGGATCAGCAGGGGCAGAGTGAAGGGGTTACAGCATTTCCTTGGGGCCAGCTGGGACAAGTGGGAGCAGAGGGCAGGGCACAGGGTCCAATGGGGCATGGAGGGTTAGGAAACACCCAGGAACACCCAGGGGAAGGAACGCTCAAAGAATCGGTTCAAGGTTGGAGTGACATGGAAGGTGCCAGAACAAGGAGCAGGGTAACAGTAATTGATAAGGAAGGAGCTGGAACAAGGGGTGGGGAAATGCCATGCAAGGCAATTTAGGGGAGGCTGCAACTTCAGGAATAAACCAACCTGAGTAAAACCTTGTGGGAACATAAGAACAAACCATTAACATTAAAACTTTAACATTAACAAGAAGCCAGTTAAATGAAACAAATATTGGCCACAACACACACAAACAGGACCCCATACACTACTGAGAAATAGCTTTGGTGCACATACAATTCGAGTTTTATACTCTGAAACAACTCTGTTGGAAACTATGTCCTGACAGCAGGCTAGAAGGAGACAAATATCTGAAAACTTTCCCACTTAACATTTGATTAGTCAGGCTTCATGGGGAAGAGTGACTTCCACTTCATACGTTCTGTCATACTCAATAGTTTACTTAATGTACCAATACCACACACATTAGCAAAGTACACATCAGAAAAAGCAGCCTTTCATGCATTACTTGTGATCAGAAAGCTGGGACCACATTTCTTAAATGTTCTATTTTCTAATTGAGTATCAGAGGAACTCCTTGCTGGATGTCTGTTCTTTGGTAATTTCACATCTCTCTGGTTCCATAGCAACAAAGGGTAGAGAAAGAGGCACAAGTTCATCAGTATATATCTGACTAAAACATTTCATTAAACTGTGCACAGTTTTTGTCCCTCCTGGTAACAAATGCATTAAAGCAGGTAGAACTAGCATATTCCCCCATCAGCTTTTCTGCTGTATCTTCACTGCAGGCTTCATTTCAGATGATTTTGAGAGCACTTTTTCCCCCTATAAACTTTCTTATGCAGATCTACCGGAGCTAATTTCAAAATTAACAATTTTTCTATAACGTGTAGCTCTTGTCAGGCATCATTTCTCTAATAAACTTTCAAAGATAGTAATAGAAGCTTCCATGTTCCTCACTGCACATTACACCATGAATACATTGACATTTCATCCAAACTAGGTTTCAAAGGCTTCAAAATAGATCAAAGCCTCATTGAAAAGTCCTGATTTATTCAGGACAGCTACATAAAATCTGTATTTAATCTCTGTTTAATCCAGTAAGATAAAAGACACATAGTATTTTATTGGATTAAAAATAGAGACTTTAAAAAAAGAAAGATGTTTTCAGGAGAAACCAGAGATATTTTTCCAGCCACCTTCAATGTTAAACGGTTTGTGTCATTGGAGACAGTCACTGTTTCTTTGGCATCTACACTTCAGATTAGAAATAAATACAAGTTCTTTTACAACTCCTTGTTGTCAATATGCACTGTTATAGCAGTCTTTTCAGCATCATCACCCTCTGGCTACAGAGGATGTGACTAAGATCACATTCTGCTAAAGCTGTTTGAGCTCAATACATCCATGGAAAGCTTTGCACAAATCCTCACTTCAGTCTGGGGGTGAGAGTACATCACATCTTCAACACAATTTGAAGTGTATGGAATAACATTCATTATGAATTCTAGCCTGTACCATGTGCAGATAAAAAAAGGTGACATTAAAAAGAAATTACTTTTTAATGTAATCCTTAGCATCCAACAATAAATACTATCTAAAACTTAAAAAAACTACATATGGCCCCCTGCTACTCACTAATTGAGCTCACCTTTCTATGTCACCACTTTTCATTAAAGGAGATGCACTTCATAGGAAAATTAATACAAATTTCTTCACAAGTAGAAGGATTTTTTATGTTGTTCACAAGCAATCACAAAGATATAACTTTGTCTAAGAACTTTAAAGAGTTGTTCTGAAAGAAAATATCTGATGCAGGTTAACAATAGTTAAAGTAACTTGGCAAACAAAAAATTATTTAACAAGTACAATTCTTTAACCAAAAAAAAAAAAAAAAAAAAAAAAAACAAACAAATAAAAAAAAGACCCCATACCAAACAATACAAATATTTCAATGACCTTTTTTTTCCTTGGACTTTGCCAAATTTTGATTGGTTACAGCAAGAAAGTCCTAACATGACATCTTTTGCATTAGAATTAGAACTTGCAATTCCACAGAGGGCATACACATCAACCTGTCCATGTAAAATTCTCATTCATGTGTAAAAGTGAAATTTCCTTAGTGAATCCAATTGCATTTGTTAGAGTTCATTTATGGTTGGGGGATATGCAGCATTAGCACTGTTTTCATCTACTCAGGTGCTTCCTAAATGGCTTCTCTAATACAGTTCCTTGTCTCTTTGTAAGGCTTGTCTGTGTAGAGCTCTCATAAAGAAGCTCCAATAAACAGCTTGCCATTTGTCTCAGTGTTAACACTACATATAAGGCTGCAGTTTAACAGTTACAGAATTATTTCCTTGTGTGGCTAACCAGTTTTAACAAGAATTAACACTTAAATTTATGAAAAGAATGTGCTACAATATCAGTTTCTGTTTAGTTTTCTATCTCTTCCTCTGATCTCTTCCAAATGCAGTGCAACACACCAGTAACTGATGGAGAGAAGTGAGAATGCTTGTTGCTTCTTAGGACTTCCATCCTTTGAATAATGGAGGGAAATAGCATCTTGTCTCTTTTATCCTTTCTTTACTTTCCTAAATTCTGGAGTGTCTGAAAAAGAAAATGGTACAAATTTCTAAACTAAAAATAACATCACCTCCAGCAGATAATTCGGGGTCTTTTATTGTTCTTTTAAACTTAGGAAGTAGCCTAAGACACATACTAGGTTTTACTGTTACTCATGCTTTCATTTCTATTAGCTGGCATGTTTTAAATTTATCTCTGTTAAAATTAATTACATATTAGTAGAGACATAATCAAGATAGTGGAGATTCAGACTGACAAGAGAAATCCATAGCTCTTGGCTCTTTTATTGTGGAAGATTCTTCTCTTCTGTCTCCTGACCCCACATCCTCCATCCCGCTTATACTGTTATTTTCCCCCACCTTTATACAACAGAAAAAGGGTCAAAGGGGTCAAAGATCAATATCTCAGTAGAGTTAAAAAAATTAAATAAGTTAAAAAGACATATTTTCTGTCATCTTCTCTGCCTGCAGACAGTCATGACTACATTTCTGAACAGCAGTAACATGAGAAAATGATGCTCTGACTTTCTAAAAGGCAATTTCCCTTAGCTTAATGTCTCTCTATAAAATGGAATTAACTACAACATGGACAAGAGGTAGGTGGACAGGAAAAAATGTAAGGTACTGTACACAAGTGTTGATTGCAGCTCCACTCCTTTAGGCCAAGAACACCACCTAGGAAGAACAGAAGTGAACAGATTTGATTCACTTAATAGACTTTAAGTGCCTCAGGACACAGCATAAACTTGTATCACATTATCAGACAGGCCCCCTCATGGTGTCAATGTCTGTAAAGGCTCATGAATATGTAAATAATATATGTATCTTGGAAACATGCTTGACAAGAGAATAGCTAAAATGAACTGATTCTACTTATAAGCCATCAGTATGCCATTCTTTATGTTTGAACAGGCAGCCTATTGCTAGGTGACAGATCATTAAGGCTATCTACTCAGTCAGCGGAAATGAAGAAATAATTTGTTCGTAATAACCTTCAGATGACCTCCCAGGCAAAACAGAGTCTTTAAAGAGCTATCCTTACTGATACATGTCATGCCTCTATGTGTGCTTCTTCTGGCTTCACAGTAATAGCAAGGCTGCTGGTGAAACAGAGCAATAAACACCTAGTGACAGGGCTGTAGTGTGAAAAGATCTCATCACCTGCCATCAGCTGGCTCATGAATAATTCAGACCTTCCCATCAAAACTGGGGATTTTAGGCCATGCCATGTTGCATGGAGAAAGCAAACAGAAAGGAAACATTGCTGCCTTCAGTCAGAGCCTTGCTAAGTCCACTTATAAGGCAATATTGCTAGGCACAATAGATACACGTGTCAAATTACACTCATCAACAAGCCTAAGTTTCAGAGATATTAGAGGCAACATCTACTCAACAGAAACAGGCCTCCCATGTAGATTCTGCTGTTTGCCCTGTTTCTATATGTAGGTTTATTTATATCCAATCCCCCACTGTAGGCTGTTTTTAATCAATTATTTCTACAGATGTATGGAATAGACCCCTATTGCCCCTGGAAAACATGTGCCCTAATGCTGCAGGCTTGGCTTCAGCCTTAACATAAATTCTCTTTTAGCTGATACCCCCCTGAACTCCTCCACTATTTATATTACTGCATAAGGGTAATATAGACCCACTCTAGACCCACTTATTTCTGCCACATCACACGAAGTGTCTCTTCCGCAGAGAGGGCAAATGCAAAGAAAGAAAGGAGGCTGGCCCTCCATTATATTATCATGTCCATAATATTCTCTTTTGAAACAAGAAAAAGAAAAAGATGATTTTTAGAGCATAGGCATTAAATTTCATGTGTTTTCTCTTTTACAGATAAGAATTTGGAAGAAAAGCTCTTACACCTTGGCTTTTTTTTGTTGGTATTGGTAGGTTTTTTCTTCATTATGATAATCCTGCATTTGTTGTAGAACACTACATGTTCAATGGGGAGATTTTCAAATAATCCCAGCAGAGATTAGACCTTTATCTGTGAAACATACCAAACCTTCATTTTAGGCTATTAACCTAAACTCTTGTTTCAAGATAGGGTTTTAGTTAAAACAAGGCACTCAACCAGAAATTATCTGTCCAAGCTTTTTCCTTTCATTTATTTCCATAAGGTTGGGAACAACACATTTCATATTGCAAGGTAACAAGTAACAGAAACAGCGTTATTCTAATTATGGGGCTCGTTAACAGAATTGTATTTTCCTTTTAAAACACTTCTTCAAGGAGAGAGACAAACTTTTGTTCTATATCACCATGTGCTTGAAATTTATTATTTTTTTTTAGTATTCTATGTCTGAGCTTCTTTTCACCTTGCCTAGAACATATTTTAAGCTCATATTTCTGAAGAGAATCACCCAGTAAATATATACCCTTCAGATTTGTTTTCACTATCTTAACAATTTTGTTTGCTACCACAAGTTGATGGAATTCATCCAGCCACTTCAATCCATAGAGGCAGATCTGTCAAAAAGGAACAGATGTGGGCCTTTTCTTCTGCTCTCCAATCTCTCCTTTGTCATCCAGTAAGGAAAAAATATAATGTAAAATCCCTTAAGCTACAATATCTCAAGAGGAACTTGTTGCAATCAGGAAAGACTTAATAATAGGCTTTCTAATTCATTTTGACAGTAAGACTGGGACAGACACTGCACCATAAGTTGCTCGAAAGCACCTAATGGAGTTAATTTGTAAAGAAGCAGTCTTTATTTCTCTAGCCAAGGAAAAGCAATTTTTGCTACTTGCTACAGCATTCATTTTCAAGTAAATAATTATGAAAACCCTCTTCCAGGGATGAGGTTAAAAGCAAAGTTTTAATCAAACTGTTTTACAGCCTGAACATCCAGATGGCATATTTTATCTTGCCTCTCACCTTTTCTTTCATTTTGATATCCCTGATAAGTTTTTGTTATGGATTTCTGTAACTAAAATGTAAACAAAATGAGAACACAAAATATTGACAAGAGGATGCCAGGTTAAGAATAAATGAGACAGAAGGTTCTACAAAGAATATATTCAATCCAACAGAGAAAAAACCCTTCTCTTTCTGTAAGTTCTTCATAGGTGTTTCCTACACCTGCAAGAACAAATGACACACACTTAGCTTTATTTAATTTGTGTACTTCCCAGAAATGAAACTAAAGAAAAAATTGAATACGTGCTGTTCTTCAACTAAAGAGTTAAATAGAAACAAGTAGAAAATAAAGCAAAACAAACAAACAAACAAACTTACAAACAAAAAAGTGACCATCTGCATAAAGGTAGTCTAGGCAAGACAGACAAGATAGGTCTGGAAAAGTCATATGTTCCTACCTTCTGACAAAAAGCCATCCATCATTAACAACACAAGCACAGACTTTTGTCTAGTCTAAGTGGAATTATATGTATGAGCTTTACTTATGCCTTTCAATATATCTGTTTATATAATCTTCTTCTTCTATGAATAAACAAACTAGTAAAATTATGACAGAAGTGCTCCAAATTCCAGGGATTCTATCCCTCTGATAGAGCTCATAAGATTTTACTCTGTACCCCTTTCTCAAACTAAGAGATGACAGTTCAGTGAAGAAACAGGTATGTTTACTTCAGGAAAGAATGTCTTTATGACACCTATCTGCTCTGATGAATCCACTAATGTGAAATTTCTGACCCTATAGGTAGTGATTGCACAGCAGTGAGACTTGTCTCATTATTCAGGAAATATATCTTGTACAGTGTCAGCTCTCTCCCTTTAGACTTGCTGCCAAGAAATGACTCATTTTCATCACTTAGATTTTTTCACCCCCCCACCTTTTCCTTTTTATTTTACTATGTTTTCTAGGCAACTATATATCCAGCATACTTCAAGAAGAAAACACACACAGTACTGGCATTAAAATTATGCTTTTCTTATTTGATTTTAAATAGAAAAGCACTTTCAAGTCCTTAAAAATTGGTGTTGTTTTAAACATTACAGAAAGCAATAGGAGAAACTAGTATCTGCAGGGGAAAAAAATGGAAAAAAAGTCAAGAGTATTTCCACTTTATACATATTTGCTCCTCGAGAAAACCTGTGAAAATTATTTCTATGACCTGTTCCATTCATCTCACTCTTCTTGAAGCATCAGTAATAGACAGAGGGAATAAACAAAAGCAAAAGAAAGAGAGAGAGAGGTTATTTTTTATAAATGTGTCTAATTTGGTCTCTTAATGAGGAACGCTACAGGATGACAATCTGACTATCTTGATTTTTTTGAATTGAAATCCATTTCTGCATTTTGAGTTCAGAAGTTCAGTTTATAGTAGGTGTAAAAGGGGTTCTGATGAGCCAAAAACAGTCTTATAGAGATAACTACTTATACAATTTAACATGCCACTTTTGTGCCAAATTCTTTCTATCTCTACCAGCACAAAAACTTTCAAACATTAGTGACCTGCAGAGGATGAATGATTCAACAATATAAAAGATCCAACATCCCATTAATCCTCAATTTAAACAAAATATCTAGCCTGCCCAGAAATGTATTTGAAACTTAGTCATCTAGGATAAAAAGGACAGGATTTTATAGCAACTGTTGATTTTACATGCTTTAACTTCTGATGTTCAACCTGACAGGAACATTCATTTTCAGAAGGTGTCCAGCAACCTACACTGAAAGTCAAGACATGGTAGTTCACTTTAATATGATGGATGCCATGATGGATGGCATCATTAAGAGAGTTTAGAAGGCCCCCAGGAAGTATTACTGATGTTATTCCCAGAGGTACATTGTTCCTGTGAGATGAGGAGGCGGGAAACTCAAATCTATCTCTTTGAAAAGCTTGTTGTGAGGACTCTAGATTTTCTTATAGCTCAGACCAAAGCTTTTCAATATACCTCAATAAGCTGAACCTTCTTCGATTTCCTCCCTGTTTATGTATTCTTTCCCTTCTCTCCTACCAGCCCAAGCCCTAGTATTCAAGACCCTTCTCTTACTCTGATAATTTAAAGGTAGAGGAACATCCGCACAACTTTCTTCTTTTTGCTCCTGCTGGGAACCAGTTCTTAGCTTCTCACTGGGGACTGAACTTTCCAACAGGGCATCATGATAGCCTGTTTAGTTGAGGACTCCATTGAATGGGACTGTCATTCTCTATTACTTCTATATGTTCACAAACAAATGTTTGTGAGAGGAGTACTTAGATGACTTACCATCTGTACATCCTTCTTATAGTGCAAAATACGAATGCACAACAGGACATAATCTCAGACAATCACAAGCCCTACACTCAGCAGAGAGCATACCATGAAGGAATCAAAATTATAGCTATTGACGTGCTAGTTCAGAGCCATAACAAAGTTTATGTCATAGCCCATGGATGACACAGGGGATACACCCAAATAATCCCACAGCCAAAGCACAGGAACAGTCCTGGCAAAGACAACATCTCTAACATGTAGTATGGAGATTGTATGGAAAAACAGAACTACTGTTCCATTTAGTAAAATATATTAATATACCAAGTGAAATTCTTGCTATTCTATCTAGACAAGTTCACAGAATCACAGAGTCAATTGAGTTGGAAAAGGCCTTTGAGATAATTGAGTCCAACCACAAACTTATCACTGCCAGCTCCACAACCAAGGCATGTCCCTAAGCACCATAAGTACATGCTTCAAACTCTCTAAACTTGAGCCTCCCTACTGTCAAGGGGTGCAAGTCCACAGGCACTGGCACAGAAATGAAGCTGGAAGCAAGGAGAGGCAAGATATGCTTCTTTTCAGAATGTGGCTGCAGATGAAGTTTGCATGCCTGCTATGAAAACTGTATTCTGATTTTTATATAATCATTACTCAGTATAATCCCTTGTGATTTTTATCATCATCTGGTCATCATTAACAGGATTTATATTGTCAGAAAAGTCATTTGCCTTAATTAAGTGGCTAAAAGGAGATGATATCCTACAGAAAACATCTGATATCATCATACATATCCTCAAAATTTTCTGACTGTACAGGCAGAGCTCTTTTGTCAGTCTTTCATAGAATTACTAAGAAGTAAGTTTTACCTTAAATAGCTGAATAATTTTACTTCTATTCTTTTCAGATATAGCAAAAAATACATATTTTTTGGGTAAAGTCAATTGTACATTGTCACTGTGTATCATGATCTGACTTTAGAATTCTAATTCTTAATATTATGTGCAGATAATTTCTATTTGCAGTCTTTATTCTTCTATTTGTATTCCTCATTCTTCATTTTCAAAAGACAGAACTGACAAGAGCAAGTACTAAAATTTCATAAATATTTTCATAATTTCAATGAGGAAGTGGACCTTTTCCTAGTATTTGAGACACACATCCAAATATTTTTCCTGCATTTCCTCTAGAGACCTTAACACTCAGTGGTATGTCTGTTTCTCCTAATGTAAGTGGACAAAGGATAGAATGGAACATAAGACTAAGGTAACAGGAAGAATGACTAAATAACAAAAAAAAAATTCATGTTTTCTTTAAAAAATCTATGTTTTTATGGTTGAAACTGAGGTGAACATAACTTACCAGAAATGTCATCTATAAAAGTTAGCTGATAGTCCATGGTGTCTCTTCTCTCATATTATCCCATCAGCTGTTCTCATACAATCCAAAACAATGTGAAATTTCCTCAGAGAAGAGAGCTTTCCTCAGCATAAGCATTAAGTGATTCCTCTTTTTAATCTATTTTCTTGAAGGAACACATGATACAATGTGAATTCCTCCTACAGAGTGATTATGATGCTATTTTCCTCCCTGGGAAAAAAAAGGCAAAAGGGATCTCAACTAAACTGAGTCTATGCTCCCCAGTGTTCTATTTTCAAGGTATCCAATGCTTTGAAACTCAATTATTTTTCAGTTGTACATTGAGCTGTCAATGTCAGGACAACAAAACTTGCACTTTTTTCTTTATCAGGTGACTGGGAGCAGCTCAGATCCATTCACTAAGATTCATTACAGAGGAAAAAAGCTACGGAGTTTTCTGCCATCAATGGCAGTGTAGTCTTCATGTAGACAACTATATAACCTGCAAGGGAAATCTTCAGTAGGAAGATATTTCTCTGTTCCAGAATCCTTATAAGGTAGGTGTATCATACAGCACTTGTATGACAATCATGCAATATCTACAAGACATTATTCAGTGAATTTTTTACTACTTATGTCCTATTTTGAAGAGATTTTTTTCAGCAAAGGTGTATCTGGAGAGTTTTTTTCCTCTCATTGTTGCATACAATGTTATTCTGTATTGCCCAAGGGCCCAACAGAAGTACCATGGGAATTGAGGTAACTTAGTGTAAAAAAGTGTTCAACATGAAGATTGTTAAATCAATTATGGAGAAAAAAGTCTTTAGTGACCAATTACAAATGTACCTGCCTGGAAGTAAATCTTGGAATTTAGCTGTCTTTGAATTCACAAAGTCAAAGCACTTGGAATGCTGATGTGCTGACAGATAGAATAAACCCCTTTTAAGATCTAAGCCTTAATCTCTGGTCTTAATTCCAACTTAAAATAACACAAGTCTTACTAAGAGCAGTTAGAAATAGTGTGCACATACTATTTCCTCTACAAGACCTTTCTTTTCCATATCTCTATTGGGCCTTCACTAGCAGTTAGCTAGTTGTACACAGGGCTAGCTGTACAACAGAACACTCCAGAGATGTGATCTGGCTGACAATAAAGAGCTTTTTCCTAGAACTAATTTTCATTTGGAGCTATTCCCTGACCTAATTCACTGTGTGACTGCACTCAAGCCACGAATGTGCATCTGGAGATGCTGAGCAGAATGGAATCATGTCTTCTGTTCCCAGCAATGACTTATGCAAGACTAAATTGCTAAGGACTGAATTGCAGAGCTATGGTAGATGAGATATTTAATTTATTACAATCCATGTCTTTGAGAAACTGATGTATATTCTCTAGTCCCTGACATTAAATTAAATTAATAAATATATGAAAAAAATCCATATTGTTTATATTTCTTTTGTTTATTTTCACGTTATGTAAATTCCTAGCATGAAATACACTGCCTGAAAATGTGTGTCATTAATGCACTCTTCATCCCACTAGTTCTGTAAGTCAATGATTTCATAGGTTATATTTCAGATCTCCTTTTGCAATAATAAATTTTATCAGGCTTTTATTGTAAGAGGGAGAGACATATCTGGAAAAAAGGCTTGAAGACCAAATATCTTTCTATGTTCTACATGTAATCTTGAGGTCAATACAAGTCAATGCCTTGCAGAAGAGGTGCTTCTTTGTTTTGTTAGATCAGCAATTTTCCTCCATATGGTTCATACTGAGCTAAGTTTGTATTCTCTTAAGAGCAGTCAGGCCTAGTTGAATGCAGTGAGGTGAAAGCAGTCAGCTACTATAAGGTAAATCTGTATAATACAATATAAAAGATACTGACTAACAAAATCCAAACTTTTTCATCCCATCATTTTTCAATGGACCACTGCAATTTTTCATACTTCCAAACACAGTTATAAAATATTTGTCATAAAACAGAAGCAACATGAATCTGCAGCATCATGTGCCTAGTTTGATCTTAATTCTAGTGTATAAACCAAAGTTAAATTTGTAAATAGCATAAAGACAGCTACAGAAATAATATTGGACTACCATAGTTCTTTTAATTACTGGAAGTGTTGGCTGAGAACCCTTCCATCTTTGCAGGTGTATCAGCTAACAGAGTTCTTCTAAGAGGAGAGTTTTCACACCTCCAGGTCTACTACAGTCCTGTTATACGTAATTGTCTCTACAGAAGGATCAAAAGCTTGTCAACACTTTTTAAAGTCTGTAAAATATTTGCATTTCTGGACATCAAACAATCAATAACATAAAATACATCATGAATATATCATATGAATTACTCCTTAGCAATAGTCATCATAATTATAAATTATTTGAGCTTATAGAGGTAATTTCTAAAATTTCTTGAGCATTTTTCACTGATCTACACTCAAAGTACATAGTAGGCACTTAACGATAATTACAGTAAGCATGGTCTCAAGCCTGCACCACACAAGCCAATCTCTTTGCTGAAAGAGTGGAAAACTTTGGTAGTTGGTAATTAATTTGCCATTAGATTGATTTGAGATGGAGGATCTTGAGGGAAGCAGATTTGATGGATGCTACCCTTGGTAGCCAGCAACTAGGCTGGATTGAGGGACTTGGTGGAGTTTGGGGATGTTTTTTTGGTTGTTGGCTTGAGGTTTGGTTTGGGTTTGGGGTTTTTTTGTTTGTTTGTTTGTTTATTTTGTTTTGGGATTTTTTTTCCTCAGAGAAGAGAGCCTTCCTCAGCATAAGCATCGAGTGATTCCTCTTTTTAATCTATTTTCTTGGAGGAATCAAATTTTTTTCTTAATATTTTTCCATTTGCCACATTCAATTTTTATGGTACTATGTAAAATGTTTTTACTAGAAGTTTTGTCACAGAAGCTAAACTTTGTAGCATTTGTGAAATAAAGCCTTATTTAGGAAATCAATTATTTCGACATTTTGAGACAACTAATTGAAGTGCTTTGAATTTCCTAATTGCTTCAGTCTCCTGAAACTGATAAAAGCTAAAGGAAATGGAGATATGTCTAAAAACACTATGGGAAAGGATGCAAAATTACTGAGAAGAAGCTTGAAAAAGCCCCTTTCTATAAAGGCTAGAGCTAGATGTTTACTCCCAATAGTAAAGCTAGAGAGCTTTTGCCACAGGACCAACTGAGGTTAAATAAGGCACTTATTTAGTCAGGTAAGTCAGGATGGGAATATTTCATGCAGCAACCCTCACACACATTTTTCTTCTTTTTTATTGTAACTTACATCTACATATTTGAACTTGCTCAGAAAATCTCTTGGAAACCTGCTGTCTTCTCTATTTCCATCCAGTGATAGTATAACTGGAATTCTCATAGGCAAAAGGACACTGCCATTTTACTCTTGAGGTCAGAACTGATGACAAGGGCACATTTTTGTTAAATGTTAACAGCACCAAGTTTCTTGAGAACACCAAAGCAAAGGCATGATGGAACCCTACTGCAACTCTATGATAGAATTTTGTATTCTTGAAGTAAGTGAAAAGTAAGCATATAAGCAGAATTGAGCTCCTACAAAAATTGATTTCACAGTTGTGCTTCATCACTCTTTTGGCCTTTTGAAGCACTTAAATAGAGCATTTTTCACCTCTGCATATTAACTACCAGATTGTTATCGTTTAGTTGAAAATGTTATATTGGAATGTTCACGATACAATGAAGAGATTGGTCACACCATGAGTAAAATGCTGTTCTTAAACTTCTTTTCCTAGAGGATTTGTCAGGGAAGGAGGCAGTATAATTGCTCTGAAGAGAATAAAGTTTTGAGCCCATGATTCATTACCACAGCTGGATCATATGTCCACTGAAATCTAAATTGGCAGTGAAAATGTTAACTGACACAAAGTATAGATCCAACACTACTAGAGATAAACAATTGGTATTTATATTGGCAAATATTCTTGCTGCATTATGTTTGCCCTATTTACTTCTTTGTCAGTAATGCATCAAGTATCCTATAGCATAATCCTTCTCTCAGCACTTACCAATGAACTATGAAATAGTATTAAATAGAATTAATTAGAAGTTTTAATGAATCATGTCTGTCCTCATTTATTATACAATGTAATTTTCAAGGAGTGATTAATTATGAGCTGCAGATGAGTGAATGGTTAATGTAGTTTGTTAACCTTACTAAGAAGTTACAGTACATGGTGCAAATTAGTTCTCCTCTATTGTTAACACACTTAAGTGCTTGCCATTACTTCACGTGAATGAGATTTTCATGACTTTGCTATTAAGATGCAGAATTGGCTAGTTGCTGACCTTCCCCCTGCATTATTTTTATAGTCTCTGATACACAAAACCTTTTCCTTCTCCTTCCTTTCCTTTCAACTTTAATTTACAGAGCAGATGGAAGCCCCATGACAAAAAAAGCTCCCTCCCATCAAAGTGAATTTGTATGCTTAATTCCCAGTACATCATTTAGCTCATGCAATATTTTACTCAACTCTATCCAAAACTGTTAGATTCTGCTATGTTCTCAGCACACAGTATTACCATAACTAAAATTTCAGCATTTCCTCCCAGCTGGAGCTGATAACATACCAGTGTTTTAGGTACAGCTGAATTGGTTTTTTCACAGTACCAAGGTCTATTCATTTTCCAGCTCTTGCCTGAAGGCATTAGGCTGGAGCTGCACAAGAAGGTGGGTGAGGACACAGATGAGAGAGATGAACTCAGCAGACAAAAGGGATATCCCATGCCAATCAATGTTGTGCTCAGCAGTAAAAACTCAGGGAAAGGAGGAAGAGTGAAATATGCCCTTTGGGTTACATAATTTTTCTTCCCAAATACTTGTTACATGTACTGAGACCTTGCTTTCCAGGAGGCAGCTAAACATCTCCCTGCCCACAGGAAGTAGTGAATTAATTCCTTATTTTGCTTTGTTTCCACGTGCACCTTTGCTTCACCTCCTAAACTGTCTTTACTTTGACTCACAATTTGGTATGGGTTTTTTGGCTTTGCTCTTCCTGTTTTCTCATCTGTCTTCCTGCAGGGAATGAGAGAGAGATTGGGTGGAGGTTCTCTTGTCAGCTGGGATCAGTTCACTGTTGTTCCCACTTGGACTTCTTTAAAAAGGAATCATACAACACAGGTGACATTTCTGTGGATACATGCTGAGGCAATTCTTTTTTCCTTTTATTACCTTGGAGTGATGACAACATTTTCAAATCCCCAAGTTCTCACTAACAATGTAACTTAATGAAACTATGTCTTTGTCTCATACAAACAGAAATCAAGTTCTCCTTAATCACCCTCTTTTTTTTTTTTTTCATTCTCCATAAGTTTTACCTCATTTTTTTTGAGTCTTAAAGAGGCACATCATTCCTTGTATTTACCAAATGGTAGTAACATAACCTCATGAGTTTGCAGAAGCATCAAAATACAGTCGTTATAATTCTAATTCCACAAGTAGTCATAGACATGGACCCTATCCTCAGTAGGCAGATTTCCTTTGTAAGCTTAAATACAGAAATAGCTGCTTAAAATGTGGCTTGAAAGGACTCTTTCTATACATGCCTTTTGCCCATGCCAGGATCCAGTTCTTTAGTACCCGCTACTATGTTTGCCTACAGCAATACCCTTAACTTTTGCTAGCTCTCAGAAGTACTCTTCCCACTCAGTTTGAGGTCACAAAACAGGATCATTCTGAGCAGCACAGTTCAAGGCAGACAAGATTCCCCCAGATCCCTGGGGCACAAAGTAGTCTCTGAAGTGCTTCATGTCTAGAGCTGGCCCCAAACTGAGTTTCAGCACAAAACAAGTCCCAGAATTGCTCTAAACCAATAAACTGCAGAAGGTAACAGAATTTCATCTATTTTTCCAAATCAGGAGGAAGAAATAAAATATATTCTCAATTCTTAGTGTACAAGGGCTATAATCTTTCTAGAGGTGTGGAGATATTTTTCATCTGAACACTTGAAATAATAATCCCAGCAGTCACTGCTGGGATTTCCTGTAGTTTTACCAAAGTATGTCTTAATATTAAATTTGAATAAAATCAATGGGTAGATAAGAGTTTACGTTCTTGCTTCAGTGATAATATGAAGTGGATCTTATGCACATTCATAGTCAACTGCAAATTTATTATGGCTCTAGCAAGAAATTGAATGGCTTATATTTCAGAAAAGTACGCATATAGCTTACCTTTCTGTTGATGTATGTGTGTTCCACTGTGTTTTCTTTTCCTTAACCATGCTAAAAGCACAGTAAGATAGTTGTGATTCAAAGCTTAAGTTCCTAAACTCAAACAATAGGTAAAACAAAAATTTTAACCTTTGACAAAATAAATAATTGGGGATTTAAAATGGCTTATGTCTTTAAATGTATGTACACTTAAATACTTTGTCTATTTATGTATTAACTGTTGATACAGTGTTAGCCAAGACTTGATATATTTATGCCCAGGCTGAGTGATTTGAGCAGGAGTCTTATTAGATGGGAGCTCTCAGAAACTGATTAGATTATTTCCATTGAAGTAAAAAGATTTATTCAGAAATAATTTCTTTGTGTTTGTGAATGAGTTATGCATGTATTATTCTTAAAATCAAGGGGATTCTATCATTAAATCTATCCCAAGGTAACTTACTTAGTGACAGTTTATTTCATTGTTTCTTAATTCAGATCTATACTAAGGGATACCTGATTAAATGAGTTTTACATATTTCATTCTGTGTTTGTTAAGACAGTCAGTTTAACCAGCCACCAAAACAAATCAAAAAGTATTTCCTTCCCTCTTAGTAATGGAAAGCTTGAAAAAAATGCTTCTTCACAAATTAGGTTCCCAAAAATGCTCATGGTTATCACATGGTTATCAGTTTGAACTGATTTTTATGGGTGTTTGTCAGCACTTGGTCATATTAATGTTTAGTGATCCTGCAGCAGGGTGTTCTGCCCTGGAATGTGGTCAAGCAATTCAGGCAATGCCCTATTTGCAATGCTTTGAGTGGTGGAACCAAGAGGAGGCTGTCATGCTGAGTTTGGTATTGAATTATGCTAAAACCAGCCTGGCTCATCAACCCCAAAGATAACACCCTGATAGTGAGACAAAGATGTGACAGATATGGTAAATCCTTATGGAAAAAATGCTATGCTGACCAGAAGACATATGACTGACAGTCAATCACTTTATACTGTAAAAGTCAAGTTCCACTTTTGTACAGTTAGATTCTTCTAACGTATGTCTTCTTGAATTCTGTATGATTTCTCCTTGGGGTCGGCATGCTCCTCAGTGTAACTCCTCAAGGCTGAGCGAAAGAGATTTTACTCACAATTACATCAATCATGGGTGAGTTACATCAATCTCTGCTTTAATAATTGATTGCTGTTTCTAGCTTTAATACAATTGCTTTAACACAGTGGCTTCTATGTAGTGCACTACCCTATCCTATCCTAGCAATTTTAATGTATACTTCTATACTGTATAGTAAATGATTCTGATCAAGATACTTTTGGCTAACCATTTATCATAATAAATAATTAATTTTTACAGAAATAGATCTGATTTTCCATTATTAATTCTACAGGGCAAAGTTTTACAGAGTTTCAATCACACCTCTATAATTTCTTAAACTTAAACCATTGAAATTCTGAGGCTAAGACCAGATGCAGCTGCACCCAACAGCTCTGAGAAGGAGTTTAGAAAACAAGGGGGTCCTTTTGGCATCTCTTGACTTAACGGGTGGGCTCCTCTAGTAAACTTTGTCTCAAGCTTCCACTCCCACCAGCAACAGTCCCCCTCTTATAATACATAACACATCTCAGGTGTTAACTTGGCAGAAATCTTTATAAACATATTTCACAACTTAATGAGAATCCATCTGAAAATGTATTTAAATAAATAACAGAGAATGACCTCATGGTATGAATGAGACACATCAATCACAAAACTGAAGTGAGATGGAAGAATTTCAGTGAAATAAAAAAAATATCTGTGACATGAAGCTCAATTTGTAAAGACCTCAAACTGCAGGACTCCCGATAGAGAAAGGCTGCTGCTGAGATACATCAAAAGTCAATCTTTATTGAAGAACAATTGCATGACCTAGTTTCTGGTCAGCAACAAGCTTTTGCAGAAACTTCAGGAGCTGATAAAAATCTTTGTAAAGTTAGGATGTGCACTTTTATCTTTACACCAGTAGGAAGGAGGGATTAGAAAAGATTTTTTGCCATCCTATTTTAAATTTAATTCTAAATGTTATGTAAATTTAGGAGCAATGGAAGAAAAAAAACTTGTATAAACTAGATGCCATAAATATTTATTGTACTAGGTAGAAGTTTAAGATCTAGTTAGTACACATGAAAATACGTTTCCATTTTAAGTAACTAGAAACAGTAGAACAGAAAAATATAAGGAAAATATGATTTGATTCAACTCTTAATATTCACAAAGTAAACTTAAATTATACAAAAAGGGTAGACAATATTCTTTAAAAGACATCTATGACATATGTTGGCTGTACCCAATCTATATGAAAAAGAAGCAGAAGTATAGGATGTTTTCACCTGTCTGGATTTGGGAGTTTTTTTACTGCTTATGCAGTAATACCTACCCATTCTAACATCCAATCCCTGACATCCAGCCAGTTCAATCAGCAAACTTCAAGCTACCCTGTTTAATTAACTCCCAGCTGTCTTCTGCTTTTCTACACATGCACTTTACCCTCCCATGCCACACTAGCTTTCTAAGGTACCCCTTCTAGCTGACAGATATACCCTGTAGTGCATAAGTGCCAGAAACAAGTAGTAGCCCAGAGCAGTAACTCTGGATCAGACTTGGGAGAAGTATCAGCAGTTGGTGAATTTGGCCGTTGCTTGTCCCTCAGTGAAGGACACTAAATGGGGTGGTAGGAGAGGGAGGAGGAGTCACAGAATCAGAGAATATTCTGAGTTGGAAGGGGTCGACAAGAGTCAAAGAGTCCAAGTCCTAAGTGAGTGCGTGAGTAGAATCCACAAGTTTGGTGTCATTAGAACCATTCTCTAACCAGCTGAGCTAATCTCAAGGAAGAAGAGCTTCTTTGCAGATCTTAACTTTTTTTTTTTTTTTTTTTTTTTCCTGAGAAAGACTAGATATACTGAAACTTTTTTAAGGCTGAAATATGTTTTTAACTAGATACACAAAAGCTTTAAAATGAAAGTATATACATCTAGTTCTACTATCCATAGCCCCACACCACTAGTTCAGAAATCTCAGGGGTTCACTGTAATTCCTCATCTCTAATGCAAAGCAGTCCATATGGGACATTTGTAAATGGGTTATGTACTTGCAGTGATGTTGATGGTTCAAACCTCCTGAGCAGCAAAGATTGCATTTCTCAGAGCATTACAAAAGCCATCTTAGTAGCCCCCGTTGCCTAAATGGCTGATTTCTGAAGTCAGAATCGTCTGAATATCACTGTGTAGCTTTATATCTTTGCCTCTGATGCTTGTCAAATAGCTTGGTGGAAACACAGTAAAACTAGAAAGCGAAAAAAAAAAATTAAATAATATATTTCATTAAAAAAGAAGTAATCAAACTCAGAAATTGATAAGAAAAAAAACCTTAGATTTACAAAACAAACAAACAAGCAAACAAAACAAAACAAAAACCTAACAAAAACAAATCCCCAAAACCTTTTCAGTCAAGTCTTCAGTCTTCAGTCTGAAGACTCTTCAGTCTTCTTTGTAAAGTGCACTAGTTTGTCATTCACTATGAAGCATGTAGTGTGTGATGTCCTATTGAGATTAACTGTTCAGCTATTTTCTTCTTGTTGAAATTCTTTAGCAATGGCATTGTCCAAAAGTGATTTTTGCTGTTCCACATAGAGTTTCCCCACCTTGTGTACAAATACTAGCATACTTCAGAGTCATGCTCTCAGGCAGTTTTGTAGGCAAAAGGATTAGAGCACCAGATGGATTCATAGTGGAAGCAGTGACAGATTTGGCAAGACTGATGCCTTAAGAGAAAAGATTTTCAATTCATATGAAGAAAATTGTCAGGAGGGAACCATGTGATGTTAAAAGCAAGCAAGGAAAGAAGCTGTTTGCACTCCTTACCACACTTTTTAATGTCATTCAAAATCCCAGATGTTTTATGTCATGTAATAAAGTCAAACCAAGTCTCATTTTCATAGCACATTAAGAGTTGTAAAGTTTATCTACAATGAAAGTCCAAACAGGCTTAAAAATTCATAAATGTCGTACTGGCATCACCAGAAGTGCAGCAACAGAGATAAAGACACCACTTTTACATCTGCCACAATCTTTGTATAAGTGGAAAGTTATTTATGACCTGGCAGTCATGAATATTTCCAAAAAGCATTAAACTGAATTCATATAAGATGTCACCACATCATTTTTCTTATCCACTCTGTCCATCACATACACTCTGTTACTGGCTATGCTTCAGTACAAGGCTGAAGGGAAATATGGTCTTGGTAGGCACAATTCAGTCCATACTCTTTTATTTAAAAAAAAAAAAAAAAAAAAAAAAAATCAGGAAAAGCTACAAGGCAACTGTTTTTGCTTTTTTGATCCCAAAAATGACTAATACAAACCACCCCCAAAAACTAAACTGCTGGTTGGTGACAAGCAGACAGAGTCCACACCTGTTCCTCTTTCCTGTATCTGCAAGGAACATCAGAAGCTATGGTGAAGAACAGCCACCACCACGACAGTCTTAAGAGGCCAATAGCCACTCATCAGAAAAGATATCAAGACAGCTAAAATAATTGTTACTAAGTTTGAGTTTGTGTGATGGTACAAATATTGAGTGTTCTACTCAGCTCTAGTAAGAACTACCTGGGAATATTCCTATGAAAAACATGCACAATATTGTAACTGGTATTAGCTTGTTTCTTCCAGGTTGTACTACACAGTAAAATTGAATACATAAAATAATAATATTGAAAATTTAACAATTATTCATGCTCCCTCATCAAATGACAAAAGCCAGCTATTTTAAACTAATGAACAACAAAATAAAGAAATAGTGCTGTTGAATTAAGTATAAAATCACCCATTCTTTGATGTTTCTGCCTCAGCCTTGGCTGCTCCACAGTTAAAATTTATAAAATATATATACAGCACCAGTTGTGTGTCTCATGAGAGGTAGCAGGCAGGGACTGCAAGGGATCAAGCAAAAGGCAAGTCCCACCAGAACTACATCACTCCAAAATCTTAGCTTTCAGCTCTTGCACACAAACTCACAATTAGCAGAATGATACATACATGTGTATTTCATAAAATAAAAGGTTGCTTCCATGACTGGATGCCAAAACCACTCCGAAATTAGAGAAGGAAATCAAATCAATAGTAGGTCCAGCAGGAGACTGTGTTCTATCCTTGGATCTGTTTGCAGGCATGCTGGTTGCATACAGATTAGCTGATAAATGGCTGATTCAATAGACTGGTAGCAAACACATGCTTTGCTAGAGATGACTTTTTAAGTCATCATACATCAAACAGACAGTGTCAGCCTTTGAGGATAAACCAGTGATGGCTTGTTGTGCTCTTTGAACTGCCTTGGAGACCCAGAGACTAAAAAAGTGCCTGAATGTTTCCCTGAATCCACTGGGAGGATTGAAAGCTTCAAAGAGTAACACTATCACAACCAAGGGGAAATGCATTGATTGAAGGAACCAGTGTGAAATAGTCTTTTATAATTACCAGAATGCTGGAATCGACTGGTGTTTTGCTGAGCTATATTTTATCTTTATTGGATTAACTGTGACACAGTAGGTTATGTCAAAGGGAATCTGCATGAATATTAAAAGTAAATGTGGTGTGAATAATAGATAACTTACATTAGATGCAACAGCATGTAGCAATTTTTATTCACCTATGTAATTAGATTAAAACAAATCTGCTGAATAAAGTATATTGTCTTATTATAATCCAAATTCAAAAGTATCAAGAAGTTGTGAAACGGGGATAATTGCTGCTCTTGAGAAGATGCATGTGGTTACTCACATATATACATGACACGGAAAAATTTTGAGAAGAGCTCTAGAGGAAATGGTTTGGTAATGAAAAGAAAACCATTTCAGTGTCAGATTATTAGCAAGTGTATCACGAATCTACTTAGAACTTTGGTAGCAGGTCTGTGCTCTTTGGGTAAAAAAAAATTAGGGGAATTTTAAAAAACAGAAATTATGTAAGGCAGATGATCTTAGTCCTAGGACCATTCATTCAATCCTTCTGGTCATTTTGAAAGCATATACTCAGCCTTGGGTCTTCTAATTGATCTTCTAAATGATCTGCTGTGTGTTCTTTAACATAGTGAGTGTTTTATATGCCACTGAATTATATATTGGTTTGGAATTTTTAGCAGAGAGTTCAATTTTTGCAAAGCTGAGCAATTGAAAATATGAATTTCAATTATATCTGTAGAATCACAGAGTAATTTAGTCTGGAAGGGAGCTGCAGAAGTCATTAGACAAAGCTCTGGCTCAAAGCAGATCTAATTAGATCAGGCTGCTCTGGGACGTGCCTAGTGGAGTTTTGAACACAATCAAGGACAGATATTTCACACTCTTTGTTCACTTATTCAAAGATTTGATAATCTTCATGAAAAAACCTAAACCAACAAACCAACCAAAAAACACCTCCTTATCTTAAAATATTCATTTTCCTCAATCCAAATTGTTTCTGTTTCCTCTGCCAGCATGCACTTCCTGGAAGAGTCTGGCTCCATTTTCTCTCTATCCTTACATTACATAGTTACAAGACAGCAACAAGATCTCCTCTTTGCCTTCTCTTTTTGGAGCTGGATAGTTCTCTCCTCCTGTGCTTTCTGCTCAAGCCTCCTGGTCTTGGTTGCCTTCATTGGACTTGCTTAACTGTGTCAATATCCTTTTTGTACTGAGGATCCCAAAGTGGTATTGCATATTTAGCCTCACAAGTGACAAAATAAAACAATAACTTTTCCAGACCTGTTAGCTGCAGTTGTCCAGCACAGCTGAGGATGCAAGTTGGATTCTCTGAGTCATATTCAGCTTATTGTCCTCTAGGACCCACAGGTCCTTTTCTGTACAACTGGTCCCTGACAACTGCATCTCAGCCTGCATTGTCACAACAATTTATTCCATTGCAGATGCAGGATTTGCAATCATGATAAACTACATGAGAGGTTTACCAGTCCATCTCTCCCACCTGTCTGGGTTTCTCTGACTAGGAGCCCTGCCCTCCAGTGTGCTGACCACTAAAGCTAATTTGGTTTTGTCCACAAACTTGTCAAGGTTACATTTCATCTTACCATCCAAGACATTAATGAAGAAATTATATACTTTTGTTCTCAGTATAGATCCCTGAGGGATGCCACTAGTTACTGGATGCCAGATGGACTGGTGCCACTGGTGTAAACTCTTTGATTTCAGCAGTCCAACCACTTTTCTAATCAATTATTATTCACTTGACCAGCGTCTGTCTCACCAAGCTGGTTAAACTGGGAGACGGTAAAAAGACTTGGAAATCAAAGTATCTAACACTCACTGCCTTGTTCACAGTACCGGTCCACTATAAGAAGTACTCAGGCTGTTCAGCCTTTTTCTTTTTGCTTTATAATATCATGCTGGTGTATGAAAATTACCCTCTTGATTACCAAGTGTTCAGGAAATATTCTCAGAGGATTTGTGCCTCAGACTTTCAGTCAGCTTGTAGTTTTCTGGATCCAATCTCTTGCCTTTCTTGAACATGGTTGCAACATTTACCTTCTTTCAGCCACCTGTAACACCTCTTCAAGGGGTTGTTTTTACTTTATCTTTTTCTTTTTCTTTTTCTTTTTCTTTTTCTTTTTCTTTTTCTTTTTTCTTTTTTTTAAATTTATTTTTATTTTCCTTTTTCCATTTTCCTTTTTCTTTCCTTTTTTCTTTTTTCTCTTTATTTTTCTTTTTCTTTCTAACTGACATCAGCTAGCTCCTTCATCACCCTTAGGTGCTTCACATCTCACCCCATGGGCTGTATATATCTATATGACTTGAGTGATCTGTAACTTGCTTCACTCCCACAGACTTTGCTAGTAGACTGAGGAATCTGGGAGGTAGGTTAGCAGTAAAACTGAGAAAGGCCTTGAAGTGTTACAATGAGAAAGAAGGGAATGAAAATTCTACCTATTTTTTAACAAATTCTAGCTATTTTTTATGCATACATGTACACATACAGACACGTACTGCCTGTGAAAAAGTCATGGCAAGTATAAAACAGGTTTTAAGGAGTGTCTGCACAGCATAGTCTTAGCTATGTGTCTAATGCTCTACATTTTGTGGAGTTTGTTCTTTTTTTTTAACTCTAGTAACATTTTTCCCTACATGATAGTAGTTATAGATGAAGTCAGTCTTATTTTACCTTTACATGGGTCAGTATATGCTGAATAAGTCCCTTTCATTTTCAGACTTTATTGATCAAATCAATCTATTCACTAACTGTTGAAAAGCTAATATTGCATAGCTGCTGAGGCAAACTCATTTTTGGCAATGGTGCATTTAAAGTCAATGAACACAGTCCACACAGACCAAACACAGCACATAGCTTCTTTCCAACAATATTTGCATCATGTCACACTTAGAATGATTCAAGACTGAGATTTTAGCTATTAAAGGAGCCATGAAAGTGCATCACAGGCAACCATTTTTTTACAGATTGTAAAATAAAGAAGAAATATTCCCTATTGCCTACCAAGCAACCATTGGGAAAAAAGAAAAAATATTTTATGCCATTTCCCCTTCATCTAAAAGAGCTGACCTGTGTAAGATTTTTCTGCTGTGAGGGTGGTGACATACTGGAGCAGATTGCCCAGATAAGTTGCCCCATCCTTGGAAGTGTTTAAGGCCAGGCTGGATGGAGCAATCTGGTGTCATGGAAGATGTCCCTGTCCATGGCACAGGGTGGGGGATTGTAAAGATGACAGAGAGAGGCTTTTTCCAGTGGCGCACAGTGACAGGATTCAAGGAAAAGGACACAAACTGAAATACAGCTGGTGCTTTCTCAACACAATGAGATATTCTTTTACTGAGAGGTCAACTGAGCACAGCAACAGTTTTTCTAGAGAACTGGTGGGCAGTTCATCCATGGAGACCTTCAAAAGCTATCTGGGAAAGGTATTGGGAAAGCTGTACAGAGCAATGAGGTCACCCCTGAGCCTCCTCCTCTCCAAACCAGACAAACCCAGAGCCCTCAGCCACTCCTCACAGGATGTGCCCTCCAGCCCTTCCACCAGCTCTGTTGTCTCCCCTGGACCATTCAAGGACCTTTCCCCCCTTCTCACACTGTGGGCCCAGCACTGCACACAGGACCCAGGGTGAGGCCACACCACGGGTGAATCCAGCAGGATGATCCCAACCACAGCTGGTGATGCTGTGTCTGGTGCAGCCCGGGATGGGGTTTGCCCTCCTGGCTGCCCGGGCACACACTGCTGACTCACCCTGAGCTGCTGCCGACAGCACCCCCAGATCCCTTGTGCAGGGCTGCTCTGCACACACTCCTCTCCCAGCCTATACTTGTGCCTGGTGTTACTGCATCCCTGTATTTGTTCTGGTTAAATTTCATGCTGCTGATAGTTACCCAGTGCTCCAACATATCCATATCCCTCTGCAAGGCTCTTGTGCCTCAAAAGAGACAACAGGATGTCTCAGTTTGGAATCATCAGAAAACATGATAATGTGTATTTGATTTCTTCATCCAGATCATTTATGAAATTATTTAACAGAACACGCCCAAGAATTTAACACTGAGGAACGTGGCTAGTGACGTCTCACCAGCCAGTTTTAGCCCTATGCACTACAGTCCCTGCAGCCCTGCCATTCAGCCAGTTCTTCACACAGTACACTGTGTTCATCTCAGCAAGGGTTCAACAAAGACCTCTTTATTTATTTCTCTACCCCTTTACCATAAGGCCACCTGCAAAGTGACCTTAATGAATGAGAGGTGATGATGTAGTTTTTGCAGAGTTTAGGAAGGCTTTCGATACTGTCCCTCACAGTATTCTGCAGGACAAGTTATATAGTTGTTCATCTCACAACTATATAACTT
>CM031878.1:35881863-35949177 GCA_018697195.1 Certhia americana
GTTGTTCATCTCACAACTATATAACTTGTCCTGCAGAATACTGTGAGGGACAGTATCGAAAGCCTTCCTAAACTCTGCAAAAACTACATCATCACCTCTCATTCATTAAGGTCACTTTGCAGGTGGCCTTATGGTAAAGAGGTAGAGAAATAAATAAAGAGGTCTTTGTTGAACCCTTGCTGATGTTGTCTGATGAACGCATTAAACTCTAAAACAATTTCAATAGTAACCAGTATGACCTTCCCCATAAAATTTACACATACTGAGGTTAGACTAACAGGTCTGTAGTTTCCTGGGACTTTCTCCATACCCTTATAAATTGCAGTTATATCAGCTATCTTCCAGTCAGTGGAGACCCCTCCAGAATCCCAGGATCTTTGAGAGATGTTCCTGGTTTTGTTAGCATTCAGGAACACACATAATCATGGATTGATTATATGCAGGTGCTTTTATTGAAGCGCTCAGGAGCTAGGGGCATTGCAACCCAAATCTAGCTCCATCATCTTTGTCTAAGGTGCACATATTTATACAATTTCAGCTATAGCAGTTATACAACTCTAGTTACATCAATAATCACTATAACAACCTTATCATATTGATTCATGAGAGTTAGCTCATCCTTGTACCATCCTTGTACCATCATGTACAAATCTTATCTCTGGGTGGGTGTCTTAGAGACCTCAAGTACCTCAAGGTGGATATTTTGGAAATCCCAAGTACCCATTCCCGTAAGCCTTTAACCCATCCCTAATACCAAGTATTCTTGCGGCCTACTTCTACATGATATTTAAAACACTTAACCCTATACTAACAGTTTAACATCTACATGCTCCTTCTGTACTCTCAGACTAATCCTACCAGACCCCATAGACTTATGAACATTCAACTGATCTAACTTATTCCTTACAATTTCAGTGTTCACAGATAGAATGTCACTGCTTACAAAGTCCTCTGACTTAGAAGAATGAACAGTCCAAGGTCTAATTTTAATATTAAAGACTGAAGAAAAAATGCCTTAATGTCTTCATGTTCCCTTCATCCTCACTTGCTAGATGACCACCTTCAACAAGCATTGCTCCAAGCATATAGCTTAGTATAGCATATGCTATGACAAGCATAGTCATCTGTTGCTATTGACCTACTTGAAGCCTTTCTTGTCTGAAACAGCACTGGCCAGTTTCAACTCTAGTTGAACTTTTTGCTTTCATGTTTGCTGCTTGCATATAGGGAGCCACCACTGTGTCCTGCACAACTGACCTCACTTCCAGAAATCATACAATATTTTTTTTCCTTCTTGAGGAGATTTCTGTTCAGAAGCCTGATCTTCTGCCCCATTTGCATATTGGGATTGCTTGTTCCTTGTTTTTAAGAAGTGGTCCTCAAAAGACTGACCTGTACTCATGGACCCCACAACCCTCAAAAGCAGATTCCTGAGGTCACTGTTAACTAAATCCCTGAGTAATATAAAGCTTGCTGTCTTATAATACTGGCTAGGAACTCTACTGATTTTTATTATCATTACAGCTACAATTCTAAACTCGGGTATTTTGTGAGCAATGGGGCCAAGACAGCTGTTTAACCTTACATGTGCCAAAAGCACTTTTCTATTCACAAATAACAAGTCTAGGAGAGCTTCTTTTCTAGTCCGCTCATTCAGTAGTTGTGACAACAAATTACCTTCAATATACCTCAGAAATTTCCCAGACTTGTTTGTCACGGCACTATATTATTCTGATATCTGTGATGTTAAAAACTTCATAAAATGCTGCTTTCAAAAGCAGCATTTGCTGCTCCTCAGCTTCAGTGACAGATTTCTGTGCATTGGTACATGTGGAGTCATACAGCACTTGAAAAAAAACCTCATCAAATGCAAATTATTCCAGCTTCAATCACACCAGTGAAGCTCTGCCTATTTAGAACAGGCATGGGCCTGGTCCATTTTGTAAAAAATAAATAAATAAATAAATAAATAAATAAATAAATAAATAAATAAATAATGAAAACTAAATAGCAAACTGAAAGTCTTTGGAAGGAAATTCCCATCTCAAAGCAGATTTTTTTTTTCCATGGGAGTTATAAACCCTTGAAAGTAGCAGGTTTATAATGGAAATGCTGACACGACTTTAACTATAGCATTGCAAATGGCGATGCTATAATTAAGCTTCGATCTTCTTTGGAAAAAAGGAAGAGGGAGGTTATTGTTCAATGGACTGCTCTGTCATTTGCTGCAGCGATTCTTAATTGTGTCTCATTACTGCAAGATGATCATTACTCTACTTGTCTATCTGATTTACAGACCACTAAAAGTGTCTTGTAACAAGCAGCCGTCTCCTATGCAACAGTCCTTTGGCTCCCACCCTCATTACTCAGAATCTGTCCAATTATTTGTCATTAAAGTAATAAAAAGGACTGCAGCAGAAAATGTGGGAGGTAATTGTTGGAGGCCTGCCGAGGAAAAAAATGAAAACTGTTTTCAAGGCACTGGGAAAGTGACATCGTTAATTAAGTGTTAGAGAATATGCAAATCAGTCACAATCTCAAGAGACTGTAATAAAATAGAGAAAACATTATTATCATTTGAGGTAAAAGAAGGCAGAGTTTCCCAGTCAGTGTTAGGTTTAGTTACTTCCTAAGAAGTGGCAGTGGCAATAGGATGTAAGCTCCAAATAAAATGAGCAGATAGGTGTATTTCAGCATAGACTGCCCTTCTAACGTTCTGCAGCTCAAAGACAGCAAAGAATGCAGTCACAGAGTAGGATCCCAATTAAGGATTTCCTATAAATGCTGTTCATTTGATAGCTACCTCACATGAGAGTGTATATATCACACACTATAACTCCTTCACAAAACTTCAGGAAAAAATTGTACAAGTGATTTCATTGTTTGTTTATATCACTGAATTTGATGTAATTTACACTTCACCTTCATGGCTTCATTTATTCAAGCAGAAAGAGAGAGAAAGGCAAAGAAGGACAGGGAGAGAGAAAAACAGTAAGAAAGGAACAGCAATACAAGAACTCTTGTCTAATTAATTAAAAAAAAAGGGGGGGGTCTTTACAGGTAATCATTTGCACAAGTGAAAAAAATGATACATCAGTCCTTAATCACGCAGTTGTAGAAGGAAGATTATTGAAAGCAGCTGTAACTTGGGCACATCATGAACAGATGCAAAGGTGTGGCACATCACTTCAAAACAATCAAGCCCCAAAGAATCAATCTTCCTTCATGCTGAGCTTTAGAAAGGAAAAAGGATACCCACATTGATGAGGAAAACAGTTCAGAATTAATAGTTTTAACTGAACGTATCTGGGCTATGAAATGTTGATTTCTAGAGCAGAAATTCAAGCACAAGGAAGAAGAGCCTTGACTAAGAAAACCTCTCTGAAGCATCCTGATAGGGATCTTGTCTTGTCTTGGAAGGAAAGACAAAGGAACCTTTCAAAGTATCATAGATTTGTGCAATGCATCTTGTGTAAGGACCACTAGGGAACTGTTTGGTTCATGGGTACTCCATATTCAAGAATTTGCTGAGGTTTCTTGGGTCAGCTGAGAATAACCACTAGAGTAAGGCTTCCCTGTTCCTTGCACGTATCTCTGCTTTCTGGCCTCCTGAAACAAGTCCTGCTTAACATGTAATTTTGAGTCTCACAGGAAAGAATCACTTCTTTCTAAAGTTATACACATGGAAGAAAGATGATAGACAAATTGTACCTTGCCAGACTTGGCACAAGCAAAGTGTTGAACTTAGAGCTTTAGAAAAAAAGGCATATTTAGATTTGCATAGACCAACTGCCTTCCTTTTTTACCTGCTCAGGTTTAACACAAGATGATCAGACAGAAAACAAAGGGTAACCTGATGTTCCTGCAGCAGTGAAGTCAACAAAATGTGACCACTGTGTAGAGAACCAGGCTGTAGCAAAATTTAGTCTTCTTTAACTGGTAAGCAATCAAAGTAAATTATCCCAGGAGTGGAATGAGAATATAAAATAGTTGTAGCAACAAATTTAGCCTCAGCATTCTGCACCTGACTATTTAAGACATTATTATAGGTATTGAGAAAATACATTGTACAACTTATTAGAGAGTTAGGAGATTAAGGAACAGCAGTCTTAAATAGATTCTTCTAAACTTCTCTAAACTTTGAAGTCTGGAAAGCAAAATGAAATGTATAAATACTGTATATAATTTTAAATTGTCATTGTGGCCAGCTCTACAGATAATTACAACTGAAATACTTTGTCCTAGAACAGAGAGGAAATTTCTATCCCACAATCATGTAGAATGTTGGTTCTGCAAAATACACAGAAAAATAACTCTAAGATACAAAGTTAGTTTCACAAAACAGCAGCAAGTTGATATGAGGACATGAGGATGTTTTTTCCTAATAGCACAGAAAAGCAGAATTTTTTTTTTTTTTTTTTTTTTTTTTTAATTGCTGAGGTTTCTGAAACATGCTCTCTTAGTCTTTTTTAAGAATGCAAAACTTTTCCAATATATGTACTTAGTATGGAAGTTCATTCAGCTACTGTAAATACCCAGTAAACTCAGTTTTTAAATGGTACACCATGAACAAGAACCCACTGCACACTATCAGTATTTTCAGATTCAGAATCCCACATCTCAGTCTAATCATAACCAGATTTTCTGAGTGACAGCATTCACTGTATTTAAGTTTATCCTTTTTATATCCCACACACCACTTTTGAAGTCTCAAATATTTTAGAGGTGTTGAAGTAAAGACTGCAAACATAATTCTGAAACAGAAGAAGTGTTTTATCTATCTCTTCCTGTGTTAACACATACTAAAATATTTTTCTGTCCTTACTGCACTCTCAATGACTCACCAGGAGACCTACGTTAGAATACAGACAAGCTCAAGAAAATGGCAAAATTGGAAATCTTTAAAAAAATATTTTGAAAGAATAGGAGGGTTCTTTCTCTATCATAATTACTAAAATATAAGCATATGTACTATTTTTGGAATTACTTGTAGGGAGTTTTTGTATAGCCCATCTTGGCTATATATGTACATATAGCCATCTCTAGAAGTTGTGCTGCATATTTTCTGCATTTTCCCAATTTTCAAACGCAGGTATAGATTGTAAAATGAAAAACTAAAACTAAAATCCAGATATGAATTTGTACTGTAGTAAGCACTTGATATTTAGAACATACTAGATTTCCTTTCCAGAGTATTCCAAAGTACAGGAGTTGTAGTTTTGGGTTTGCTAGTTCTCGTAGTGTAGCTTATGATCTTATGATCTTATGAACTTATGTAAATGTAGACCACCTCAATTTAACACTTGCCATTTTTGTAACTCAAATAATTTTCCTTTCTTCCATTTGCCTTCATTTTATCCTTTTTATTATAATTGGTTTAGGCACAGAGTAAAACAATGCACATTATAGATAAAGCTCTCTATCCCCATTTTCCAATGATGAATTTTTTCAACATTAGGTGGAAAGTACATCACTACTGCAGAAAATGTCATTAGCAGATTGATTATTTTTTCCAATGCTTGAAAACTCAGAGGAGGCAATTTTATCAGGTCTGTGAGTTCTAACAGTCTAAAAATAGGACTCTAGTCAGTCCATATTGTAAGCTTTTCATTCGATCCAAATCCAGGCTTCTTTCTGAAAATTAAATGAAGGAAATTGGAAACAGGGACAACCCAATCTTGTCTTCAACAAGTTAAAGTGCAAAGTTTGTTTATTCACTCTTCTAGTTAGATAATTTAAACTTGACTAAGCTGAGTAAAATGTTCATTAACTCTTTGTTAGGATACTTTTGATAAGGTCAAAAAAAATTAAAAGTATGTTAGCAGGTTTCTATTCATCTAACACATTTTTCACTACCTGTTGCCCTTTTGGCTTTTCAAATTAAGTATATAATTAGTTTGACTATATTCTTTCCTTAGAGATAGACAGGAAAATCTATGACTTGTGAAGGTGGAAAACAAAGAAATCAATAGGTGTCTGCCTTAGTGCGAACCTGAGGGGATTTGTAAGTGTGGCAGCAAGCGCTGCCAATTTTGCTAAGATACTATTCTACACTGTGTCAGAGATTGTATCTTGATTCTTATTGCAGAATCAGTAAAAATATAAAATACGACAAACTCTGCTTGCTTGGGGCAGAGAGAATATACTTGGAATCTACTCAACAATTTCTCATGGGTGAATTTTTATTCATAGTTTTTTTCTGTCCTAGGTCCCCATACGTCACAGAGGCCCAAGGACTCTTTTAAACACAGTTTACCTATACAATAGGCTGGAAATCTTAAAGTTATGAAGGGTTTGGCGAAGAAAACAAAGTAAATCTTTGGTAATAAAAAGTTCTGTCAAATACTTCTCAGTTTTTAATCTCTGCATGTATCACTTCCAAATAAAATATTTTGAGGAGGGAGGTTGGATTTTGAGTTTGTTTATTTGGTTGTTTGGTTGGGTTTTGTTTGGTTTTGTTTTGGGGTAAGGTCGTAAGTACAGAAGAACTTATTATCTAGCACAATCATGCTTTCTTATAAATTAGAGATAGATAGATAGATAGATAGATAGATAGATAGATAGATAGATAGATAGATAGATAGATAGATAGAGTGATAGAGTGATAGAGTGATAGATAGAGTGATAGAGAGATAGAGAGATAGAGAGATGGATATGTAGATAGATATACATACAATTCTATTTATTTATTTATTTATTTTTATTTACAGAACCTAAAAGCTAACACTTCTAAGTTTTAAGCAGAGGTTCAATTATTTGCTTCTATAGGAAAATACAATTAAATACTGATAGAGTAACCTGACTTGAAATACAATTGGATAAATCTTCTGTCAACTTACATTTAGAAATGAGCTCACCTTTGAGATCTAACCATGTTCAGAGGAAAACTTAATCTGGGCAAACCTTCTGTTCCAATTATTTGTTGGACCCAAGTATGAAATGAAATATTTACATTATAGTTGCAAAATATTGCCCAGGTAGTAATTTGTATTATTTTTTAGTCACAGTTTCATTAAATAATTTTAAGAAGCAAAATAATAAGCAAAATAAAAAGATTAAATAACGCACCAAGTTGCTCCACAAAGACATCAAAATTCCTTGAAGGGAAGGGATCTTCTGGATCATATTTAACTGTTTGTAAATGGACAATAAGCTATATTATTTTAAAAGTAATATAAGACACTTCTAAGCTTTTCTACAAGATAATAATAAAATCAAAACATGGTCTTGATTATGAACATTGACTGGGGTACATGTCTGGAATATTATTTCTTTTGTCTAGACTTCATGTATAGCCACCCTTATAACAACACTAAACTTGATCAATTAAAAGGCTTGCTGAACTGAATAGAAAGTCAGCAAGACTAGGTACAACAATAACAAGAAAACTTTAAAAATTAAGAAAACTATGAAAAACTAAGATTGTGAGCCAGAGTTTAGCTGAGATAGATTATCACATTGTTACAATGGTTCACTGTGTCGGACCCTATGCAATTATTTTCTAGCATTTACAAAGTGGGCAATGCTGTTAGTATTTATGTCATTGTTATTAGTAGCTATACTACGTTTAACAAAACACTCTGAAAACAGAACTGTTTCCCTCTCTATTACTCTTTTCCCAAGCTATAACTAACTTTCTACATGTTCAGTGAGACAGCTGACAAGGAACAAAACACTGAAAAGCATATTATACAAGTTAGGAACCTTTCCCTGTCAATTGCTTCCATTGGTTGAGAGATTTGAACAGTAAGTTTAAGACACTTAGCTATGTAATTATTTTATGATATCCATATTCTGGTTAAAGCCCAGTATTATTACTGGATATCATGTAAATCAATCAATCTAATTATTATAAACCCATGAGTTCTGTCAACTGAATTTGACCCAAGGAAATCCTATTGTTCACACCATTTTGCAATAAAACAGAGGTATTTTAGAAATATATAAATACTTCTTTTGGAGGAGTAAAATGGAAGATAATTGTGAAGGATTGCTATTGTATAATGTTCTGAAAACAGGAATCTAAATAGCATAACTATGTGTCTTCCACATATTGTGTTAGAACAACTCTGATGCCCTCATGTGGGAAAAAGATATTTCAACACATGGCAAGTTGGCTGAAAATTCATGTTAAGCAAAACCTTGGCAAAATATTTAGGGACAAAATTTTTGATATTAAGAATTTCATTTCGGTTTCATCAGGAAGATGCACCAAATGCATAAAAAGAAATAAACAAAGCAAACAAACAAAAAAACCCCATCAAACAAACAAGACATAAAAACTATTTGTGGAAAAAAAGTCAGGTAACAAACATAAAATGTGCATTATTCCAAATAAAGGTGTTGCTTCCTATAATTATCAAAGTGTTTAGAATTGTATTTTATTTGTCTATTTGTCTAAAAAGTGCCTTCAATAGAAAACTAATTATTAGTTTCTCGCTTTTTACTTCAACCATCGGCTCACATGAATATGGCCTTTTCTACTGGGAAGCCTAATTCCTGTGTTTAGGGAGTAGGTGATTAATTGAAGAGTGAAAAAAAAATTTGTCTTTTGTTTAAATTCATTCACATCTATACCCTGCAGTAGAATAAATTCTTTAAAGACTTGCTATTTTACAGATTGACTGTTTATTTCTTAATCTCCATAACAAACTGAACGCGAACAAAAAAAGTCTGCTAAATTTGATTATTTCTGGATTTGGAAATGCATCATTACTATATATTTGTACTGAAATTGTACCAAGTTATTTCAGGAATAAGCTACATTTGTAGACAACTATAAACAATCAGCAGAAAGAATTCCTCATATGCCAAAGATGTCAGAATTTGTGTATTTTTATGACCTGACTACAGCAGAGTCTCCGGGAAAAGTAAGATATAAGGGTTACATCATTTAAACCAATAGCCATGTCATGGATTTTCTCCCCCAAAACTGTCTAGATGAATGTGATTATATTCCCTTTGGAACCCCTTCATTTCTTTTTCACTGATGAAATACATATGACAAAAAAATTACTCAAAGAACTCAGGGTATTTTTATACAGTTAGATGATCTGTGAACAGTCTATTTTCTGAGCGTGTTTATTATTTCACAATAAATTCTTTATGTGACCATATCTGCCCAAGGGTCTGCTACAAACTATTCACTTTGTGCATTGTATTTCTTTGACTATTTTTAATTCATCATTTGTGCTGTATACCTAAATCACATGAGCTACATGGCATTGTTTCTGCTTCTCGGTTATTTGACTGAAGAAAAACTTTGTAAATCAGTAGGCAAATTATTTAATCAGAACTATCAGATTACAAACATAATTGACTGTATATGAATATTCTTCTGTAGAACAGTAATTCCTCATTACTAATATAAACAGATGCCTCTTCTGAGCAAGTGTTTGCAACAAAAAAGGGGTAAACAGAATCATACATTCTGGTCAGATTCAAAATCAATTGGGATTTTAGGCCATGAATATATTCTTTCTTCCCATTGCTTACTCAGTCTTGGTCTCTTCACTTTAAAAAAATGCTGAGGAATTAATAAACACTATAATTTCTACATCAGAAAACAGACAAATGCAACACAAGGACAAAAATCATAGTGATGTTGCAACCAGCATGAATAAGTTCTTCAAATTTATATAAAATTTTAGACTGATCATGCGACTCTTCCTTTTGGATGAGGAGAGCACCATTGGAAGATACATCACTTCAAAAGTACCCCATTGCCTAGTGCAACTCAAGAAACAGATACAAAGAAATTGAATTCTGCTCCAATAACCAGAAGACTTAGATTTGGCCTGAAAGGCTGCCTTTAAAATATCACAACTTTTACCTCCACATACAGAAAAGCTTGTCTGTGAGCATTGTATGGCAGGGCTGTATTTCATTGGGAATCTTTGTCAGATGGTGAAGCAAAGTATGGATGGATAGTAAAAAATAAACAAAAACAAACAAACAAACAAACAAAAAATCCCCAAAAACTGCAAAGCAACAAGCATACTGGAACAATACCTTAAGATTATCCTTTTAAGAGTAAATATTGGCACTGCCACAGTTTAATTCTTATACAGCATTTCCCCTGGATCAGGTGGCTTTCCTTGTAAGGCTAAGGACAACACATGCAGAGGTAGAAACAGACTTGGAAAACAATTAATGAACTTTGCAAGTTTTCAAATTTATACGGAAACCCAGATGTTTCAAATACTCAAGGTGACTTTTCTTTAGCATATTTATTTTTCCAGGATAACTATCTGGCCTTGACTCCAGCTCTCAAAAAAATGTAGGAAAAAGACTGTTCCCTTTTTCCTGTGTACATGAGGAGGTCCTCACCCACTTAGGACAAACCATAAGACCACAGGATATCCACACTATAACATTTCAACAATACTTTCTGTCAAACTGGAACTTACAGTTTGGAACTTCTTGCTGATAAGCAACCTGATAAACTATAGGCTCCCCATATGTTAAAACTAGTGCTTTTCCTAATTACCAATATAATTAGATTATATCCCAGAAACTTTTTATATTTGCGCTTTTTGTTGCAAAAATAGGGGAATGGTTTCAAACTGAGATAGTAGAGAAAAAAAAAATCTTACTGTGGTGGTAGTGAGGCTCTGGCAACAGCTTTCCTAGAGAAGCTGCAGATGCCTCACTCCTGAAAGTGATCGAGGCAAGTGGATAGAGCTCTGAGCAATTGGGTCTAGTAAGAGGTATTACTGTCCATGGCAAAAGGTTTGGAACTAGATGATCTTTAGATCTCCTCCTCCCTAAATCATTCTATGATTCTATGTTCCTGTGATTCTGCTTTAAAATACCTGCTTCTGGGGAGAAGCATGTAGTACTTTTATATAATAAGTAAACTCTTTCAAATATTTGATTTATTCAATAAATAAGTAAATTGCTTTCAAAAACAAACAAATCTTCCTGAACTCTCTAAAGTCATTTTTCTGAATGTCTGCATCTAAGCAGAGTTTTGTGTCTTATGGTCAACATCACCTGCTCATTCATATACTTTCTTAAGTGTCTCACTGAGAAGTCTCACCACCCATTGAGTCTTCCTCAGAAGCTTGTTTGAAATCACTACGAAAACAAAAAACATAAATAAAATAAGTAAAAACCCCAACTCTCAAAAATAATGCAGAATTTATCCTGTGAGAGTCAAACATCTGATGTTTTCCTCTGATAGTAAATCAACCTTGGGAAAAGATCCTGAAGTTAGTTAGAAGTTAATTTCAAAGAATGTTGCTTTTTTTTGTCACTAAGAAGCTCTCTAAATTTGCCACAATTATGGAAATATTCCAGTATTCAGTAAGGACTTGGTGTAATTTAGTTCACATTTTGTTAAAACTAGAGTTTAGTGTGACTAAGCATATTGTACCTTTCATATTCTACTCTTCTATAGATGATGTCTCCACATAACATTTCATGTCTTTCAGGTCAGAATGAAAATAGGGCTTTTCCTGCCACTCCCAACCAAGTTTGAAGTGAATACTAGAATGAAGACCAAGAAACCTCTTTTCAACCCAGTACCTTCCAAACATGCAACACATCTTCTTCTGTTACCCCATCATGCCTGAAATAGAAATTGCCTGATTTGAACAGGAGACCAAAAATGAGGTTTTGACAATAGACATTCTTAAGTAGACGAGAATGAACATTATGCTGAAAATGAGAATGAAGGAGGTGATGGAAATTGTGGGTGGCAGTGAGAGGAACAGAGAAGCCTCAAAATGGTGAGGACAAACCAAGGAATGCTTCAGCCAGAAGATAGCACTCTAAAAGAAACAGTTTGGAAATTATTATGAGCTGAGAGGAAACGGTAAGTATAAATGGGATTTTCAGAAACAACCAGGCATAAAACCAGAAAGGGATAGGTGAGAAAAAAACCCAGAAACTTATTCATTCTTTCCTATAGTGCTGTATCTGTAGAACTAGACATAAAAACCCAAGTCAACAATTCTTACAAGCACTATCAGTTTTGGAGTAACTCCCTGAAGGGCAGTCAATACAACTGGACACTAAACAGCTTGCTTCCAAACAAGGACTGAGTCTAAAACTGCTTATTTGGAAAGATTATTCCAGATCAGCAATCATTCTGAAGTTTTTAGAACTAAACCTAATTTTAATTTAATCAATTATCTTATATTCACAAATTCTAAACCAAACATGCCCAAAGACTGAATCAAAATACTTTGGTAAAAACTTAGAAATTAAATGTTGTGTGGAGGGAAAAAAAAAAAAAAAAAAAGCAACAAAAACCCAACCAAAAAAAAAAACAAACAAAAAACCCAAAAAACAAACTTATCACTTGATTTAAAATCAGCTACTAAAATTAGAAAGAATGCCTATTAATTGTTATTCGTTTTTATGCTGTGTACAAGTGACTTGTGCTAAGCAGTTTCATTTACATTGTGGATCAGACTCTCACTACCTGCGAGTACCTGGATGTAAGGTCTGTAGTAGATTCTCATGTGCTGTCACCCTTTCACATCCGGAGCTGGCTGTTAATCGTTCCACTCACCATTTTCTCCCAAGTCCCTTCACCTATTCACCAGCTGGTGCAGCTTGGCCATCACACACTCATTCATACACCCATATTCCAGACCCAGGCATCACGTACACATGGCTTTCCTACTTAGCCCAAGTTTATTAATAAGATAGAATTTATTAATAAAATAGGACAAACTGTGCTGATCAGGTGCAGAGAAGGCCAGACAAACAGATCAATCACATATGATCAGTTCTTTTTATCCCCTCCACCTGCATTCTCTCAAACTTCTTCCTCCCCCAGTTATCCAGGTCCCTATTTTTTTTCACCTTTCTCCCCTAAATATACCATAACAAGTCTGGTGCAATCCTGAAACACTTTTGTCTCCCATGTCATAATGTCTCTTACAGCCTGAACCAGCCCTAGTCCAAAATGTGATCTGCTCCTGATGACTCCTCTTGGTGAGTTTCACACCTGGAATTGGAAGCAGAAGGTCTCTTGGGTCAGCTTTGGAAGGACGCAGACAAGGTAGGGGTACTCCTGGAATTCGTAGTTTGTGTTCCCATCTGCAGTCATGTGTCCCTGTGATTTTCTGAGCTTGTGGAGATGGGCCTTTCTTGGATTGGGTGATGACCCATGGGATGGGCCTAGGAGTAGCTGGAGCTGAATATTATTTGTCTCTCAAATCAGATCAGTGGTGTCTCTCTCTGCTCCTTTGTGGGCATGCAGAGGAACTTTTATCACATAACTTAACAGACCTTGGTTCAATCACGTACAATAGTTCAACATTTTGTATTAGGACTAGCAACAAAATAGTTCCTCTATGCTAATATTTCCCAGTTCATATTTTCCAGAGAGACTACTTGACTATTTTGAAGGCTTCAAGCAGCAGTTTCAAGTGAAATATAATTGTATAGAAGGCTTCTTTTAGGCAAAGAAGCCTATGATATCAGATGGTTTGTAAATTATTTATTCTTTAGAGTCATCCATTCTCAATAAATGTAGTTATTCCCTTGAAATACTTGACTAAAACCCAGTTATTCAACTCAGCACTCTGAGTTTTTCTTGAGTAGGTCACACCTGACAGACAGCTTATGCTTCAGAAATCTTTCCAAGAGAAATGCTATAATGGTACCAAAATGTTGCTGAACAGTTGGTGCCGAACGGGTACCAGATATTTCCACATTTAAAGTTAGGCTGCTGATTTGCAAATGTTACATTTCTTTTTAGAAGATCTACAGCTTGATTTGATGGCACGAATGATAGAGCATTTCCATGTCCCAATTTAAGGAAAACTCCTCAGAAAAAAGTCTACATAAACTTTTCAATAAAATTAATGATTTATCAATCAGTTGGTGATTTTTTTTATTTTCATAATTTCATTGCAATTCTATTCTAGCCCCATGCTCCCAGAATAAGGAAGGTCAAACCTGAAAATCAAAGTGATTTATTTTTTCCCCTAATAAGGAGAAACATTTTTCAGTAATGCTGATAGGATGTTGTGCATTTTTATCTTTTACACATTTTTATTAAAATTATTATATTTCATAATTTCACATTATATAAGCTTTTTTTGGTTCTTGTGGTATTTACGTTTGTGTGAAGCAAGGGCTTTTACACTTCCGACATTACCCAGAGAAAAGTTGCAAATTTTAACTTTAAACATATCACAAAAGTTAACCCAATTAAAAAGGAATAAAATTTTAGAATGGTTTGGATTGGAAGGGACCTTAAAGATCATCAAGTTCCAAGTGCCCTGCTATGTGCAGGGACACCTCCCACTAGACCAGGTTGTTCAAAGCCCTGTTCAATGTGACATTGAAGACTGCAAAGGTTGGGGCATCCACATCTTCTCAGGGCAACCTGTTCCAGTGCCTCACCATCCCCCACCATAAAGAATTTCTTCCATACATCCAACCTAAATTTCCCCTCTCTCAGTTTGAAGCCATTCCCCCTTTTCCCATTACTAGTTGGTTAGGAAGAGTCCCTCTCCATCTTCCTGGAAGCCCTCTACAGGTGCTGGAAGGCTGCTATGAGATCTCCACTCAGCCTTCTCTTCTTCAAGCTTAACAGTCGTAACTTTCTCAGCCTGTCTTCTCTGACAAGGGCCGCTATCAATCTCACAAACTCTCTGGACTTGCTCCAAGAGTTTCATGTCCTTCTTACGTTGTGTCTTCTTTGTCAGTGGTGGGACAAGGAGTAATGGGTACAAATTGAAAGAGAACAAATTTTACATTGGCTATAATATGAAGCTCTTTAACATGAGGGTGGTGAGACACTGGAACAGGCTGCCCAGGGAGGTTGTAGATGCCTCAACCCTGCCAGTGTTCAAGACCAGGTTGAATAAGTCCTTGAGCAACCTGCTCTAGTGGGAGGTATTGCTGCCTATGGCCAGAAGATTTGGAATTAGTTGATCTCTATCCCTTCCAATCTCTAAACATTCTGAGATTCTCCCAGTGCCTGCGTTTTCCCTACTCAGGTTGCATGCCTATAACACCTGCTATTGAAGACTTAAAACACATAATTTATTGACAGCCTCAACCTTTTCCATAATCACAGAATCTCATTTCATTCTAGAGAGGGCCTACATTGTTCCTTACTTTCCTTTTGTTAATAACATACCTACAAAAGCCCTTCCTTTTGCCTGACATCCCTGGCCAGATTCAATTCTAAATTGACCTTTGCTTTCCTAACCTCATCCCTAGTTTCCCATACAATTTCCCTATATTCCTCCCAGGCCACCTGTCCTCTCTTCCACTTTTATAAGCTTCTGTTTCTCCCCTGAGTATTCACAGCCACTCCTTATTTATCTGCACAGGTCTCCTGTAATTTTTCCAATTCTTCCTTGTTAGGATTCACTACTCCTGAATTTGGAAGAGGTGATCCTTGAATATTAGTGAGAATTCTTGGGCCTCTCTGCTGTCCGGGGCTCTATCCCACAGGATTCCACCTGGCAAGAGGTGGAAAATACCTCTCTCTCTCAAGAGACTAAATTATGCTCTCCTGAAGGCCAGAGCAGTGAGCTTGCTGATTGCCTTTCTCACTGCACTGAGAATTTCAAATTTCAGCATCTCATGGTCACTACAACTACAGCTGCCTTGGAGCATCACATTCTCCACCAGCTTCTTCCTGTTGGTAAACACAAGATCCAACATTGCACCTCTTCTCCTCCTCTATCACTTGTATGAAAATGTTGTCACCAATACATCTGAAGGATCTCCTGGATTGCATAAGCTCTGCTGTGCTATCACAATATATATAATAGAATTTTTGTTAAAAATATTTAAATTTCTAAAAAAAATAATTCTATGCTATTGCATGCCAATAAAGATTGGCCATAACTCAACTATAGTCTTCAAAAACTGAAGAAGACTCATACAAGGTAACTGAATAAGAGAAAAGGAGGAAAAAGTGTTCTGCTGCCATCACACAATATACACAATCCATACTAAACCTCTTTACAAGTACTGATAAAGCTCTGCAGCAGGTGCCCTGAGCAAAGTCTACATCTTCCTCTGAGCTTTTTGGGTTTTACACCACAGCTTTCACAAACAAACACTACCACCCTATCTCGTGACTTCTTGCTAGAAGAAAATATCCTGTATGCAGAGGCAATAACAGTCCTTAAACACAAAGCAGCATTGCTGATGACACGGTATTTATATGCCAGTTGTTATCTCTAAGGTGAAATACAGCATAGATTTCTGAATTGTATTTTAATACAAGAACAGCTGCAGTGATTTAGCAATATTTATACATGCTTACATACAAGGCAGATAGCTACCAGCGCAAAACCAGTATTCAGAAACTCCACATGGGTCTCCAATGTTCTTTTGCCATATTGAAGAAATAAGACTGAGGGTATTTGTATTTCTTTCTTAAGCTTTGCCTTCTCAGGTTTTTGCCTTTTAATCCCCCCACAGCCTTTTAAGAATCTCACCATACTAAAAAAGGCAAGTCTTCCTCCACTAAAGCACTGTTCTCACTACCAGTACATATGGAATATAATACTGATTTACTAACCATCTAAAATGGCTTTTACATGTGAATTTTCTACAGAAGGGATGCTTGCAGCAAATACTTTGTCAACACAGGAAAAGCAAAAAACACTTACTTTCTTCAATAGCACACACAGTATCAGTTAAGAAACACTGATAGATGCCTAAATAATCTATAAGTTGGATGTATGCAGTATCTGTGTGTTTCTGTACCTCTGTATCAGGCAGAGTAATCCCCAGTAATCCCCAGGTTGGATAAGAGCTTCTGATCAAGCACTGCTAAGAAGTTACCATAACACAGCAATGTATACTGTTCACATTATCTCCTTTACCATAAAATCAATAAAATATTTAATAACAAAAGAAAATCAGGCTTTCTTTCAGAAGTAGTGGAAAATTCTCAGGGTAGTCTTTCAGCCTCTTCACTTTGGATTCCCAGTTTAGACAATAACTAATTCTCAGTAAAGTCTGTCTATTCTTTACATGTAGTCTTTTACTGAAGCCTCATATTAATTGTGTCTGAATTAAACATATTCCTCACTCTGCTGCTACTTGAAAAATTAAAGGATCTTCTTCATACTCCCAGTAAAGAAATCTGCAATTCTCAAATTCTCTCCATTAACCAATAAGTTTAAGGAAAATCATAAAAAGTTTTAATTTCTAGTTCAGATAGTTTAAACTCAGCATAATTGATTTCCATTTAAATTCAGCATCATTAATTTCTACTTAAACATTAAAAGTTTAAAAAAGTATCTTTCTTTATGAGCAGTGGATATATTCCTCAAAATTAAGATAGTCTAAAAAAACAAGAAGACATAACATATACTGTCAGATATAAAAAAAAAATCATTATCTGGAATGCACACATTTTCTGTCTGCACTTTTATGCAAAATATTAGCACTGGGCAGAAGGCAGGCATCCAATTCTGCCAATATTCTGTGACATCTAAAGTCATATGAAAAACCTTTAATGAACAAAAAAAATCTTAATGATTTTTCTCCTAAATAGTGCATTCTTTACATGCCACATAGAAAAGGAGCCACCAAGAAGTGCAGTGTGAAGATGGACCCATGAGAACTCACTGCACCACTCAACTTTGTGTCATCTACAAACATGATGTGGCTTGCACACAATCCCACTGTCTGAATAACTGATAAAGATATTAAAGAGCATCAGACCCAAGACAGAGCCATGAGGGACCCTACTTGTCACCAGCCTTCACATGAACATAGAGCCACTGACTACAACTCCCTGGCTGAATTCATCCAGGTAATTCCTTATCCACCAAGTAGTCTACCCTTCAAACCCATGTCTTTCAAATTTGGGGATAAGCATTCCACGTGGAAGGCCTCACAGAATTCTAGGTAGATGACACTAAGTTTGCATATAACCACTTTTTAACACTGTCTAAGTAATTTTTCCTAAATATGTAAAAAACTTTCCAATTAAGTGCTGTAATGTGTGGAGAACTATAAGCAAAAATAGAAAAGGTAGACAGCAGAGTTAAGCAGATGGACAGAAAGAATCACCTCTGCCCCTCTCTAACTCCCTGCCATACTTCCTTCCATTATATTTTTTATTTATATTTGTATTTATATTTTATTTATATATTTTTATATTAGGATGCAAAATAATTTTAAAAGTTTCTTTGAAGAGCATAAAGCTCCTTTATCAACACTACTACTGTCTCTTGAAAATTATTAGATTTTTTTCAAAATTGACCAATATTAGTAATTTTAGAAAATATCTTAAGAGACATGTGGAAAAAAAAAAAGGTGAACACCAACTAGCAATGTCATAGTGATACATCCCACTAGTTTTTTCAGATTTTCTCTCTTGTCTTTGCCTTTTGCCTTTCTTGCTTGTCTGGAATTACCACATTAACACTGAAACCATCACTACCTAAAATTTTCCTGAAAGTTTTTCCATCAGAACCCACTTTTTCTATAGAAATCAGAATTTCTTTTCAAATAATTGCCAGGAGGCAACTTTTTAGTGTTGTTGTTATTATTGTTGTTGTTTTATCAGTTTGCAACATGTGCTGATAAGAAGCAAACCCAAGATTTTTTTCTGAAGTAGATGAGCATTGTGCAGAGGAACTCATTAATCTTTTTCTCAATTACCCAACCATCCTGATCTCTTTTTCTTTTATTGTACTCCATCAGATGATATTTGGAGAGCATTTTACTTACTCTCTACTGCTTTTGTCTAAGGTAATTCAAGACTCTGTTCCTGTTCCAGATCACCTATAACTGAATCACTGATACAATTGGCTATTGAATGTTACTTTGAAGCTTGTCTGTCTAGAGAATCTCCTTGACTTCAACTGAAGCTCCTTACTGATTGGCAATTGTATTGTCTTTGCACATTTATATTTTGGCAGTTAACAGCCACAACAAGTCAGAAATACAGATTAGTTAAGGAAAAATTTCTCATCTTTTCTTGAAATACCAAATCAGAATACTGATCCTTACTAAGACAGTGACTGGCATTTTCTGACAGGGACCACATGAAACCCCCCATATTGCTCTTACTCTTATGCTCTTTGATCTCTTTGAACAACACCAACAGGTTATAGATCATGATCTAGCTCCAGAAGCCCTTGATTTGCGCAAGTTCTAACTCTTAACTACACTACTTTTGGTCAAATGGCGTTTTAGTGGTCTGCAGACATGAAATGTAACTTAACATTACACTTGCACAGGATATACTTCAATATATATCATGATTTTGCAATCATTTGTGATAAGCATCCATTTAATCCCTTTAATTTCTTTCCTGAGGTCCAGCTTGGGTTTCTTACAAAAAGATCTTTGAGTCTTTGCATCATTATTTCTGTTCTTATATGACTTCATCAAGCAGTTGAGATTCCCCAAATGAAAAGCAAGCATCTTCTTGGAACAAGATGATTTTCCTCCTCTAATTTTTGAATATCTGCCACACAGAAGCTAAGCATAATGATTTTACCTACATTTAGGACTTTCACAAGCTTTAGTTAAACTCATTTTGTGAACTATTCCTATCAATAGCGTTTATTAGGATTCTTTATCTCTCCTATATACCAAACCAGATCAGCAGCATTAACTAATTTCTACTCCTACTATTGTTGCCTCTGGCTCAGAATGTGTGCACAGAGAATTTATTTTCTCATACACGTATATTCTCTAATATTGCCACTTCTATCTAGCAGTTATTTTATTATTTAATGGCCTTATTTTCAACAGAGATGAACACCTGCATCTCCCCCAAAGCAGCCCATAATCATTAAGTGTGTATAGTATTATTTAACTGTGCATCATCTTCATTTTCTCTTTGTCATGTCAGAAACCTCAACACATTATTTTTGCTCACTGGTATAATCTCATGGGTTTTGTATTTAGTTTTGTTTTCCTTAACTTTTAAGATTATCAGTGCTCCCTAGAATTAACTTCTAGTCTCTAATGTTTCCAGCTTACTTTTCCTTATTTGCCATCAAGCATATTTTAGATGAATTAAAACAAGCATTTGGACTTATGTCTGAAATAATCAAAAGGTTTTCTGGTTTGTTTTTTACTTTGCTACTCATTACACAGAAAGAGCAGGAGACACAAACCCAAAAACAAGTAAGGTATTTTTAGTATTTTAAGTAAGCAGTAGAGAGACTATCAAAATTTTAAATGAGGATTATTCAGTAACACCCAAGAAAGTATACACAAATTAAAAGAAATAAAAACTCAACTAAATGGGCATGCATTACAGGACAGATAAAATCCACATTGCACTGAAATGAAAAAATCACGTTTGAGTGAACTCTTATGAAGTGAAATGTCACTTCATACATTTGAGTTTAAGTCCAGTTACTTAAATAAATGAGGCTGCGCAACTAACAATGTTAATAATTATGAACCCTTAATAGTGATGTGACACTGTGGGAGAAGAACTTTTGAAATGAGCATACACAACAGACCTGTGATTGCTAAGGTAATGAAAGCTCCTTAAAACTGTTCCTTCTAATTTCATCATCTTAAAAACTTCTTAAAAGTAACAGCACCTTTGAACACTGTGGAATACATCACTAATCCATTTCTTTGTAAAGACCAAATAAGAAACACACCAATCTGATTATAAATTAAAGAAAAAACAAAATTAGACAAGAAGTTTATTCTAAATTTATTACTTTTTAATGATTAAAGGAGGGTTTTATTGGAACGTTTTGGTTGTTGTTTTTTTTTTATTTTTACCTTTTTTGTCTTCCCATGTCAGTAGAAGTGTTATATTACCAGTGTCAATTTTAAGTGCCTTTAAAAACTTGAAAAGATATTACACAGCTTGGACTAGTTCAAATATGATGACTAGATCATGACTATATTGGTTTAAACTGTTCTGATTGACTTGCCAATATCTCAAGGAAACTCACAGACTTGAAATATTTTTATTGACATGTAAAGGCTGGGAGTTTTTTTCCTAATCTTGAAAGAGTCTTCAGGGCTTAGACAAGATATTCAGTGACCTGGAATAACTGTTTTTCAGCCTTTCTTGCTCCAGAATGATTGTAAAAGACTTTTAGCAGTTATGCTCTTAGTAACAGGTAATCTAATTTGCTGAACAACGTGCTGTTACACATATTGCCTTCATTTCTAAAAGCACTTTAAGAGTCCATGCATTAATTACAAGAGTAAATAATACACGGTATGCACAGCATCTGTTGGATGAATTTTTTGGCACAGAATCCTTATAGTGCTTTAACATGGGTTTGTTTAGTCTCTGTTGCTGATATACCATCTGAGATCTCTTCACTAGTGCTAAGACTTTTCAAAGAACTACTCTTTCTTAGCCAGAAAAGAACAGTAAAAAAATATTTTTTTAGGAATAAATGATAAAAGCCTCATTATCCAGAAAGATTTCTTGATTTAAAATGGTATTTTTGAAAACTGGCAGCTGTAGCAAGAGGTTGGGGTTTTGGGCTCTGTTTCTAATGCCACCGGTGAATGACTTGATGTGAGTGTTGCCTTGCGGGGGGACAAGGCAGGGCGACATGGTTCAGAGGGAGGCCACAGCGAACGTACAAACTGGCTGGATAAAAAGCACACTACACCGATGCGGTGGATGGCAAAATGCATTTATTTCCGGCAAACGCCAGCTTAAGTTACCAGGGTATGCTTGCGTAACTCCCATACGCCGCTACATCGGATGTGATTGGATGGCATTATAGAGGGGACGGGTCCCTATCTCCTCGTACAGCACGGGTATCTTCTGATCGGCTTTCTCTAGCTAACCACATTTCCCCCCTCTCCATGAACGGTCAAATTTATGTTAGTAGTAACTTGCAAAACATGTTAGTAATAAAGCGCAAACTGTCTTAAATGGTCAAATGCGGTCACAACTTTGGCTACACAACTTATCAAGCTAACAGGTAACAAGCAGACAGCTAAAAAGAACTTCAGGCCAACTGCCTTTGCTCCAAAAGCATGGTGTCGATTCACCTTCGCTTGACTGACAGAAAGTAGGCGTAGCAACAGCAAGACACTGAGGCACAAGGGTGGAACGTGAAGTCGAGGAGACAGATCACAGTGGCAGGCCTGTTAAAAGAAACTCGGAGGTTTCATTAGTTTTCTTGGGCAACACAGGCTTTATGGATTTTAGAGGGCACCACTTAATGACATCATCCTTTCTAACTGCTGCGTACCCTCTACCCGTCACAACTAGCTTCCAGCCTGTTTCCCATTCTCCTAGTTCGTTTTTGATGCTTACCAGCGGACCTTCCCTGGTGGCTTCTACAGCCCAATGTTTTTGGGAAGGGGCCTGGTCCTGGTCTCCTCTGGGAAACTGGTTCAGTGCAAGCAGGGCAGTTGCCAGTAGGCATGGCTGGTCAGATGGGGGGATAGCACTGGGAAACCCTTCTGCCTTGGCTAAAGTTTCCAACTTGGACTTTACGGTCTGGTTGGCCCTTTCCACTATAGCCTGCCCCGTACTGTTGTATGGGATGCCTTGCTTTAAGGTGATGCTCCATTTGGTGGCAAATTCTTGGACTGCTTTGGAAGTAAAGTTTGTTCCATTGTCTGTCTTTATTTGCTTTGGCATTCCGAGCCCGGCCATGGCTGTTAGCCAGTGTTGGACAGTGGCTTTGGAATTGGGTTTGGCATGCTGAGTTGCGACGATTAGGTTGCTATAGGTGTTCGCAGTGGAGGTTCCTTCTACTCCACTCACAGCCGGGGTATTTTTCAGCCTCCAAGTTGGGGGCCAAAGCAACTGTGGGATGACCGTGACGTCTGAGCCAGTGTCGATTAAGAAGAGTACTTCGATGGCAATGTTGTTGTTTTTACATTCTCGGCAAGTCCCCCAGACCATTGGGGGTTTGTCGCAGGGCACTGCCAGGGCCACCCAGGGGTTGTGTTCTTCAAGTTGTCTTGTGAGGGGATGGACATGGTGGGTTCTGGTGGGGTCATTGGTTGGGGGAATGCTTGTTGTGAGGGTAAGTGCTAAGCCGTGAAGATGGCGGCTTCCTGAGGGGGCAACTGGCTCGGGAACTGCCCACTCCATGTAGGGTTGACGTAGCTGGGCCACTGGGTATTCCAGCTGGGAGAAGGCTGCATGCGGCCCGTTTGCCCCCTCCCCCGCCCGTTTCCCTGTTTTAGGTTCCGGCACTCTTGGGCAATGTGGCCCTTTCTGCCGCTGGCCCAGCAGGGTCCTCTTGGCCTCAGGCGTGAGGGGCCTATAGGCGGTGGTTGGTTTTGGCCGGGATTATTTTGAATGGCCATGACTTCAGCTACGGCGGCGCTAACCGCAGCTGGGAGTATCGGCGGCACCGACAGCGGCTTGGACCGGGGCTAGGTTCTCTTCTCTCGCAACATGCTTGATTATTGTCGCGAGGCTGGCACCGGTGGCAGTGAGCGCAAGAGCTCTTTGGTGGGTTGGTTGCACTGCTGTTGGAGGCATCCTTCTAGGACTGGACTCTTTGCTTCCGGCAGTAGATCAGAAGCTTCTATGGCTGCTTGGAGGCAGTCCACGAACTCGGTGAAGCGTTCGCTCTCGCTTTGCCTAATGGTGGTCCATGGGGCCAGCTTGGCCACAATTCTGCAAGCAGCGCGAATGGCTTCTCTGGCTGCACGGGTTATGGCGGCGATTTCAGGGGCTTGCAGGCCTTGGGCTTGTGCTTAGGGGCTAACCATTTCCGGGTCGCGGCCCATCAGCCATGGTAGGCTGGAGTTATGCAATGGGTCTCAGCGACCCGCTCGGGCGAGCATTTTTTCTAGATTGTCTTCCCACTCTTGTTTGAACACTATCATTCCTGCTCCGTCAAAAATCATGCGGCACATTTGTTTGATGTCGAAAGGGAGCATGTCATCATTGCCGAAAAGGCCATCAAGTAGAGTAGAAACCATGGCCAAATTGATACCTTTCTCGGCAATGGCTTTGAGAACAGCTTGTACATCTTTAGGGTTCACAGGGGAATAGGCTGGCGTATTGTCATCTACCCTCCTGACTGGGAAAATTTGCACCGCTGTTTCGTGTAGATCTGCAAGTGCTGCTTGGACCTTTTCCCAATTTGTTAGTGGCAGGGAGTCTGGTGGGCCTTTTTTGTTTGCATGAGGTGTGAACGAACCAGTAAGTTTAATAGGAGCGGCTGGCGCGTAATTCGTATCCGAATCGGAATCGGACTCTGTACTGGATGAGTATCGCCTTCTATCCTTTTGTTTTCCCCACCACTTATTCCATGTTATCTGCCCGGCCCACCTGCACTCGCTGTCCGAGTCGGAGGAAGTTGAATGGTAAGAGTCTGCCGGGTAGTGGTATCTTTTGTCTGGACTCCACCCTCTGACTTTCCCGTGGGTGGGTTCCTTCCCTCCCTTCCTCCGCCTCCTCTCAGGGAGGTCTCTGGCCTTATAAGGGAATGTCTTGTGGCGCACTCCCCGATTGGGCCTTGGGGTCTCCTTCCCCTCACCGGCCGCGCCTTCCCCCTCATGTTCATGACTGCGCATGTCTGTGGCAGGAAAAGACTCCTTGTCCCGCCCCTCTCCCTCTTGCCCGGCGCCATTTTGCGGCGCATAAGGTGGTGGCCTTTCCCAAACCGCCTCAGGGCCCGCTTTGTTAAGATCGTTCTGGGGCTCACAAACATTTTCGCTATCTAGCGACTGTTTAGTAGTTAGATCAGGGGTCGGATTAGGGGACTGGGGCTGTGAGCGATTATTAGTTTTAGACAACACGTAATCACCAAACGCGAGTAGTAGCCGCCACCCCCACTTTAGGTGTAATCTTTAAACAGCTTTGAGCTGCCTTCCATGTCTCTTGTTCTAACAAAGCCTTTTCTAAAGCCTGAATAACCTTCCCCCAGCTTTTGAGATACTTGCTAGTACCGGTGACAATCACATCATTAGCAAGGGCATTAGTACATCTTCCCCAACATCCTGAATGCAGGATGTCCAAGGGGCGGTCACTAGCCTTTAATTTCAACAATCATATGATTGCGCATTCAAAGTCTCTTAATTTACATTCAATACCCCACTGCCTATGCAGTTCAGCAACTACCTTGCCAAGTGCATCCGTCTTGGCGGTACGGGAGCGTCCTCCCCGCCAAAGTCAGTCCTGCTGCTCCGGCCACCTCCCTCCTCCAGCGAGAATCCTGTCACCTGCCGCTCGGACCCGTGTGTCGGGGAGCGGTCCCGGGTTTCGGCACCACTATGTTGCCTTGCGGGGGGACAAGGCAGGGCGACATGGTTCAGAGGGAGGCCACAGCAAACGTACAAACTGGCTGGACAAAACGCACGCTACACCGATGCGGTGGATGGCAAAATGCATTTATTTCCAGCAAATGCCGGCTTAAGTACCTGTGGTGTGTTTGTGTGACTCCCATACGCCGCTACATCGGCTGTGATTGGCTGGCATTATAGAGGGGACAGGTCCCTATCTCCTCGTACAGCGCGGTATCTTCTGATCGGCTTTCTCTAGCTAACCACATGTGAGGAACCAAAAAAAAAAAAATTCATAGTGTTTTACATTGACTGTGCATACTTTTGTTTCCCATATTTCACCACACTAAACAAGAGCTACTTAAACTCTTGCTGAATGAAAAGAGACTTGAGTTTATAAGCTGCTGCCTGACACATCATTTTGTAGGAAATATCAAGGCCCTTGACTGAGCATCAGTCACTAATCAGGTTTTAAGCAGTTAACTTCCTTGACCCTTCTTAAACTCCTATTGCTAGAGATGCTTTAAGTGGGTGTGAACTTCAATTCACTAGAGAGCTGACAACTTGTCAGAAAAGGATCAAAGGACAATGTCAATACTGCTATTAAAAAAACTGGGTTTGTGCCCTATATGTTTTGGATTTACAGCAAATGTCCAGTATTTGTCTTTTAATTTGGAAAAACTGTCTTTGCAATCTACATATGCCTTGCTATCTAAGGTCCTCCCTGTTTAAAATTAACACAATCAAGAGTAAATGTAAATCTTTCATACAGAGTAAGACATTTAAATGATGGCACCATGATTTTCCTAATGTCGTGAGAGTAAGTGCAAAGGGCTTTGAAGATTCCAAGAAAAATTTTCAAGATCATGGTCTAGAGAAAAAATATTTTGGCCATTCTTTACCTGAAGTCTATCAGTTATTATAGATACTTTTGTTCCCCAAAGCTACAAAAGATCCTAATCCAATGTTACAAGAGCAATATTGCTTCTACAAGAACTTGTTTAGAACAACATGAACTATGTCAAAAATACCTAATTATGAAGAACAGCACTATGAATAAGTACTATGTAGGATACTATGTAAGTCCTACATGCACTCTGTAGTACACTTTTCAGTTGCAAGTTCCCATATTACAGCAAAAAGGACTGAAAATTATTTTCTGTCAGTTTCTTTACTACTTAAAGTAATACAAGAGCAACTGCATTCAGGTAGGGAAGGTTGCTTCATAGTACAACTTCAGGATCATGGCTTATGTGTTTGTTTTGATAGGCAGCAAACCTATAGTTTAAGGAAGTATATGAGCTACTAACACAAACAGTGCTGGTATATCATGTAACCAGACCAGAAAGATCTGATATAGTTTCTGAGAAAGAATTTTTGTTTTATTTGAGGTAAAATAAAGAGAAGAAATACAATTCAGTCTCTAAATGAACAACTTAATTTTAAATTATAACAGTTCCTCTCCATACGTTTTGTCTCAGAACTGACAGATTTTCAGTCATTTTTCACTCAGAGAAATAATGTATCAGTTTCATTATTCCCCCAGAAAGTGGCTATTACAGGGATTAAACATTTTTTGTATCTCACTTAGTGATGAGGGTGAAGTACATTTCAGCAGGATAACTTTGAAGGAAAAACAGCAAAGATTCCTGAATAATCATGCATTCCAGAAAAAAACAACCTGGCCTGGTGTGATGGTTCAGAATTTTTTTTTTCTGCAGAGTACAGTACAAGCCATATTCTTAGCAAGACCCATAACCAAAGCAAGTGTAATGTGAGTGAAGTGTGTTTGCAATTCTCTATCTCCTCTTGGCTTTTTTTCCAAAATATCTTATTCATTTTTACTTCTGAAAGGGCCTCAATGGAAATTAAACTTTATTATAAGCCAAATCTTTCAAACATATCATCCTATCCAGATATTTATCTTAGTATTTCATCACTAACAAAACAAGAGCAAAGACTTTTTTCTCTCTGAATAGGTCAAAATATAAAAAAAAACCAACAGCAACAAAATCACAATTCCTTTTTATTTTCCTCTAAAAGATGAGATTGTCAGTGATTTTTGAAGGTTTCTGAATTCCAGTACAACATACAACTGACAATGTGTAAAATCAATAGACAAAGGTATTGTAAAGAAATATTTTCTTTCAGATTGTGAATTTTAAAACATGAATGACTGCTAAAATGATTATAATTTTCAGTTAGAATGAAAAGTGTATACCTTTTCAGATATAAGGACAAGGGAGAGTAGAGAACAGAAATTATCAATTAATCACATGTCCTTTATTTTCTTCAAAAGATCTGGTTTTGATTGATTTCTTTAGTCAAAGAAGAGAAGTTATTATAATAGTATAAACGAAAGCTAAAGTAGATATAATATTAAGTATGTGGATAAAAAACTGACAGTGTTTATATGGTAATTTCTTAGTAACCAGCATAATCACTGTTAAAGTATTTGTCAAGAAAAGTAGAACTCCCTATAGAAAATGCTGTTCATAAACATTTATATGGGAATTCAGATTTATATAGTTTAAAATCATTACAATTATCTGGTTGTGCAGGTCCAAGTACTTGAATTTTTTGAATATGCTTACCATTTACAAGAGCTATGGATTTCACCCAAATATTTTCTCTTTAAACAGGGAAGTTGGAAACTAAACCTGACTATCTATCTCAAACTTTTTAATGAAACCAGTAAGTTTTTATGCAATGAGGGAAGATATCTAGAGTGGGAATAGGTAAGATAGTGGGTTAAAAGTTGAAGAAAGGTAATATTAAGGCAAAGCTTGCTTTTTCCTTCAGCAGAAATTTATAGAAAAATTTTTCCAGCATCTGTTTTTATTGCTAAAAGGATAAAAAGCAAGCATTCTTAAGAAAGGTACATAGAAACAACCAGGAGCAATAGATTCATTATGTTTGTCATGAGAAATACAGACCTGAAAGGCAATCAGAATGGTTCTTACTGCATGATAGATAGAGTAAAAGTAATCCTCCCTAAAATGGCAAAGGCTTCAAAATCACACTATGATTTGACAAGGTATAAAGTTAATTAAAATGACTAATTGCTGGAGATGATGATCCAGAAACCATTGTCAAACTAAAGATTTAGAGATTAGTTTGAGCTGGGAGGTAACTTCTATAGACCATCTAGTCCAACTCAGGGACATTTGGCCTTGCTAAACTCCAGTAAGTTCCCACTAGGGCCCATTTTTCAAGCTTGTCCAAATCCACCTGGATGACATCTTGTCCTTCTGGTATGTTAACTGCACCACTCTGCATGGTGTTGTCAGCAAACTTGGTGAGTGTGCACTAGATCTCATTTTCCATCATTGATGAAAAGATTGAATATCAGTAGCCACAATGCAGGCTCCTTAGGGACACCACTTTACACCAGTGTCTACCAGGACACTAAGTCATTGACCTCTGCCCCCTGGAAGAAGCTGCCCATTTAGGGCACTGGAATATTTCTCTTACAAGGAAAGGCTGAGAGAGCTGGGCCTGTACAGCCTCAAAAAGAGATGACTTAGAGTGGTCCTCATCAGTGCCTGGGAGTATCTGAAGGGAGAGTGCCAAGCAGATGGAGCCAGGCACTTCTTGGTGGTGCTGAGCAATAGCACAAGAGGGCAGTGTCATAAACTGATGCACAGGAAGCTCCACCTGAATATGAGGAAGAAATTCTTTACTATGTGGGTCACCAAGCACTGAAACAGATTGCCTGGAGAGGTTTTGAAGGGGATATTCAAGAACAGTCTGGACACAATCCTGTTCTGTGTGCTCCGAGATGATACTACTTGAGCAGGCGGGTTGGTCCAGATGTTCCCATGTGGTCCCTTACAACCTCACCCTTTATGTGCTCTGTGATTCTTCCCAACCAATTCCTCATCCAACTATGGAATTACATAGAGATAAAGAGACCTCATGTCGGAGTCTTATGAGGAATATCTCTTTGCATGTTTAAGAAATTTTAGAATCTCTGACACAGTGCTTTTAACCTTTGTTCATGGAAAAAGGGGTTTTAGGCTCTGAAATGAAGCAGAGTTTTCAAGAGTGTGTATTAAATAGTAGAATAGTATGTAATTTTATCACAGGGTGAGAATTTTAGATATATGGGATTTTTAGGATGGTAAGCAGGTGAAGGCAAGATGGAGGAAGCACATGGCTTTTGGGTTTCTTCCTTCTTCCTCATCTGCCTCCATCTTCTGCTGTGAGGTGGCACATTATAGTTGGCTTAGAATAGAGTCTAACCTTCTAACATAGATAATAGTTATTGGTGAAGAATTATAAATACTGATTACATGGATTGTAATATAAATATCTACGCCACCCTGAGGGTGGGAGCAGTTAGGATTTGGGATTTGTGTCTTGAACTGACCTGCAATGAAGATCTTTGCGGGGTCAGGAACAGAATGTAATGATAAGAAATAATATACTACGAAGAGAAACATAAGAAGAAATGCCTCGCGACCAGTTTATCAAGATCTCTGGCTGGGGAAAACAAAATTGTACGTTCTCGGGTCAAAGGTAAACAGCCGATTAAGAGAGACAGAGAAACACAAAAAAATAACATTTTTATAATCCCGAGAACCTCAGGATGTTATTTAGTCCAACTTGATTTGCACCCTCATTCAAAGTAGGAACAATTTAAACCAATTTTTTGGGACCTTCTTAAATTAAATTTTCGTTGTCTCCATGAATGAAGATTCATGGAACAGATCCTGATGACTAAAAAAAGGCTGCAAACTGCTTTTTTTTTAATTAGAATTTTTTGCTTCTTGGTAACCTCAGTGGTAATAGACGTAAAGCCAGAAAATTATAAGAAATAACTCAGTGACTCACTTCTGCCATAATTTATTTTTGTATGAGATTGACTCTCCCTGGCCAAACTTTACATTAAAATGTCAAGAAGCTTTGCTAGCCCATCCCTGTAATATAAGTTGTTCATATAATCCTCTAATCCTCATATTATACTTCAGACAGTCTTTTACCTAACTCAATAACCTTGTCTCTGTTCTGATTTTTTGGAACTGGTGCACAGCTCAGTCGCTGTCCACTACTATGTAGCAAGGGCTATTCCAAAAAATAAATGTTCTCTTCCTTATTTAGCAAGTGCCAATAGAAGTGTCTGAGACATTGAACAACCCTTTATCCATTAACTCGTTCCACCACTAAAAACACACCCACTTTATCCAGCACTGGCAAAAATACTGTTAGTTAAAAAAGAAAATGCTACCATTTTATGCAACTGTTCCTCCTCCAAACTAACAGTTTTCTTTCTTTCTCTTCCATCTGATCACATTATAAAAACATTTTTCCAGTTAGATAGCTTTTTTTCTTCTTCATTTTTTCCTTCCCCTCAATTCTGCAGTGAGCAGACTGTATGCACACACACACATGCACATCCACCCCCCCACCCCCTCCCTTTCTCAGTCTCTCTGCTTTTAGCAATAATTTGCACATAATGGAACAGCCAGAGGGGGGTTTGATCAATGACCTCTGTCTCAGAGATGCTTTTCCAAGGGAAACACATCTGCCAACATAAAGTATTGGAGCAATCATAGCTCAGTGAGCGCCGTAATAAGCAACTGTTACACTGGAGCCATCAGTCATGTTCAGTTACAGACCTGAAAGGATATGGCACCTCAGGGAGCAATGTCCTTCCATAAATTTGGGCAGCAATGAAGAATGATTTGCAATCAAGTAATAAAAGGCCTAAAAAAGGTCCACCACGCATACTAACATCCAATACAGCTGACAAAGAAAATAAAAAACCTTGGCATTGTTTGCTCGTTATGTAAACTACACAGCTGTCCAAGCAATTAAGATATGATTTTGGGAATTCTCTCGTAAAAATTTGCTAACAGCGCTTCCACTTGTGAAAGTGACATTCTTCTTTATCAGTAAAGTGCATTTCATTAAGGTAATGCAATTTCATCTAGCTTAATAGTAGGAATTGCTTAACCTTATGGCAAGAGTACGTAAACAACATAAAATTAATGACACTCCATGCATTGTGGGAATAGATTTGCATTAGTGACAGCATTGATCAAGTAATAGAGAAACTAACATGCACTTCAAATTGTTAGTACTCTAGGGATTCCTGTTCACTATCTGCAAAGTCGTATTTCTGGTCTTCTGGTTGCAAAACTGCTAGAAAAGATAAAATTCACAGTAAGCTTTGCAATTTTTCAGTACTAACACTAATGAAATAAGCATGATAAAAAAAGCATGGGGCTGAGGGGATCCATCTTTACAGGCAGGCTAAAAATATTAATGAAACGAAGAGATGTACAAAGGCCTTCTAGAGGTGATGATTGACTTTATATGTGCGACAGCCCCATGATTCAAGAGGTTTTTTTCTTCCATCCCATCAGATGAGAAAATTTGTAAGTGCTGCAGATACCACTTCATGTTTTGATATTTTTATAAATCCATCTACAGGAATGTTTACTATGTTTATATGCTTTATTATTTCTGCTTCTACCATTAATGGTATGTCTGTGTATTATTGCACAGTATTATGAGCTAGACAATTCTCTAATATGTAAGATTTTTCACATGCCAAAGTCAAGGAAAAACACCGAGGATATCTAAAGTCACATCTGTTCACAAGAGGATCCTCAGTTTTTTTGTACTACCTTTCTTCCAGTGATGAGGTTTTACCAAGATATACAACACAGTATCGGTCTATCAGCAGAGCTTATTTTGGGTAGTCTGACCCCTTTCTTATCAGAGATGCATTTCTCCGGCCCCTTTGGATGCACAAGGTTAGGAAACATCTGACTTCTTAGAGAGGCTTGTTGCTTCCTGAAAAATCTCCCTTAGGCCAGCACAAACTTGCCAATCCATAGGAATTGCCCCTGTTAAAACAGCTAAATCTTGATTGTTAGTATTTATACACCACATTGAAGATCAGCTTTCAGTTCTTCTCTCTTTCAGAAGAACAACTTAATAAAACTTGTCTGAAATGCTCTTATTTTATTAGTGAATGCCCTTGTTTTCTCACAGTCCAACTAAATGTTGTGGTTTAAAATCAGCTGAGAGTTAAATTCCAAATTAGCCTCCCTCTGGTGAGAGAGGAACGTAGGTAGAGACTATGGGCTGAGATAATTTACTGAAAACAAACAACAAGAAATGAACAGGAACAGCAACAACACATTAATAATAAAAGAATACAAAAGAAAGAGAGATATACCCAAAAATGTGCTCACCATCCTGACCCAGTTCCACATGGCTGCTGAGACATAAGACAAGTTTCTGGACATTACCACTGCTGGCACCACATTGCCTCCTCGCAAAGGAGAAAACAGCACACACTACCACAACCCTGCAGTGACAGACTCCCCTTCCCTGGGCCAATGGAAAAAATTATGGACAAACCCCAGCCAAGCCAGATTGTCCATCACCGTTCCTTGTGGCATCTATGTGAATGCAAACTGATGGGTTCAGCATTACTTATCTGGGCTGGGCTGGGCTGGGCTTAGCTCAGCTCCATTCTCTTCGCTGTGTTTATCACTTGGACTTGCATCCTCCCACGGGAAAGAGGAACAACATGGCACCGCTTCCACTGAGTGGTGGCTATTCACTCTCCCTGAAGCCATGTCCCCAGAAACAAGGCATGTGGTACAGAAGAGTGAGCTGGCCATGCCCACACAGCTCTGGGCTCCACCCCCTCCCACAGCTGCAAAAAAATTAGGGCCATGTATAAGCAGGAAACACATCATAGAGATGATGGAAAGTAGGGAAATGGGGACTGCTTTAGCAGAGACTGGCAAGACACATCCAACAAGGAGTGCAACTTCAGGGCTTTTATTTTGGTTCGATTTACAGCTGATTGCTTATTTTAGAACTTTTAATTTCAAAGACAAAAGCTATTTCTGTCTCTCTCTTCCAGATGCAGGACATAAATGGAAGTATTACCTGTAAATCCTCCTCACTTAATTAACTTCATGACTGAAAAAATGCCTCCGGCTGCAGAGATTCCTGCTAATGCAACATGCACACAGTAGACAAGCTTACAACACAGTCATGGTCTCAAGTCTCCTTAAGCAATAGCAGTGTTAGGTGTTATTTAAAAAAGGGTAGGTGACACTTCCATATATGTTGGGTTAGACTCCTTGTTCAAAGTGTCCTTTTCATATTGAAGTCATTCTTCAACAGGAAAAAGATTCAAAGTTATGAAACAAAGATCATGCAACTAGAGGGAAAGGACATTTTATTAGCAATCAGTCAGGTCCTTGACTATACAGGCCTAGAGTGAAAATACAACAAAGAGCAAATTCCTCTAATTTAAAATACATCAGTATGTCATTCCAGATGGCAGGCCAGACACATTGCTGGATTAATGAGAGCAGAATAGAATGAACAGTAAATCTGAAGCCTAAAAACCTAAATCTGTATAATTCCTAAGCCATCAACAGGACAGTTCCTAGATACAGAACAAGCAGGTCTCTGTGTGGATATCTCTAAACCATAGAGGAGGAAGAGGATTAAGAGAATGACATACACAAGTCCCTAAAGGCATTTGTTCTTAACAGTTTACCACTTTATTGTGCTACACACAGTAGGACTCCAGGATACTGTAGTTAACAGTGTTAACTTATGACAGGAGAACTAGTACCAAACAATGCTAAACAATTCCTGCAGGGTTTTGGAAGTCCAAGACTCACACTTACCAAATAAACCCTTTTAAAAATATTTAAAAGTGTTTGGGTTTTTCCTTTTTTTAATATGTCAGGCTACAGCTAATCTAAGAAAGCTAAGCAAATATCCTATTATCGTTATTTGCTATTATCCATCAGAAATTTCTCTTTACAGGGGAAAATTACACTTTATAATAAATCTACATAATACATTATACATATTATATCATATATTATAATAATCTCACTGCATCTTTCATAATTTAGTCACCCATTGCTAGAGGAAGGAAATCAGACTGACAGTGGACATTACAGGTAATGCTAAGCAGCTGTTCAAAACTGTTAATTTCTATGGGTAAGTCCTGCGGATACTGTTTATTTCTAAATATGAAACCATTAAATTGTTTCAGAGTTTTTCCAGTTATATCTCCAAGGGCTTACAGAAAGCCCTGATACATAAGAGAAATACAGGGTCAAGATCCCCATGGATTTAAACAGAGATCTATTCCCATGTACCAAGACACAACAAAATGGAAGTTCTTCTGGAAAGGATTACTAAATCAGAGGGCCACCATGTCTTAGTTCTCTAATACCTTGATTTGAATTCATAGCTCCCATTCTTCTGTGATTTGGGTAAAAAAATTACTGCTCTCCAAATATGATTCCCCAGTTTCCACAGGATTATTTATTACTATTTACAGAGCAAAGCAATTTTTTCTTAAAAGGTGATCTATCAATACTGGCTTCAGTCTTAAATGGAAACCCATTAATGATTGAATTAAAGCAGTAGATCTGAGGGAAGGGGAGATAGGTTTGAATGCTTTACTTTCTTCTCATTTTTTATAAGATTTATGTGAATCAGATGATTGCACCTATCATATCATGCTTTGTAATCTATACTTCCTCTGTGCCCCCAACACAGAGTGCTGATTTCTGCCAATAGTTAGAACTTAATGTTTCCCCTCCTTGTTTCCATCTCAAACATCCTTTAGTAAAAGTTACAACTGTTGTTTTATAAGTGAGAACACATGGCCCCCTTTGCATCAGTGAGATTTTTTGCAGTCCTGAGGAATCAGCAGATCATAAAATAAAAAAAATTAAATGCTTTGCGTCATCACAAAATCAAATTATCTCAAAATCTTAGTGGCCAAAATCAAGGTACCTCTTATTTTCTAGGTTTAAAATATAAATACATCATAAGAGAATTTCATCCATGAGTAGAGAACCAACATATAAACCTCTGAACTTTCAGGCACTTGTGGTAAATTGCACCATTTGAAAATAAGGGTGTAATTTTTAAAAGTTCATTCCCACAACCCTGTGGTTTATGTTATAATTAAAATATTCAATTTAGTTGAAAGCCACCTATATCACATATGACTTCTGATTAGATTTACACTTGTTTCAGTAACAAAACAGCCTCAACATTATCTCCATACACAAGAAAGTATATATTGGACTCCTCAATATCCAACACTTACACCAGAACTATGAGGATATTACCTTACCTAATACAATATAACTATCATGAAGTGAAAATTAATTAACAAATATATTCCTTTTATTTGTCTTTCTCTTCTCTCCAGCTCTCGTCATTCAAATCTAATATATTCTGGATGTGTAAGGTGGAAAAACAGACAAAAGCCATTCAGTTCACATGTGTCTCTTTCACCACAGACAATTGTCTCAACTCTGTTTTCTTTATGGATAAGATTTAGAGGAGCTTCCATGTAATGGAAGCTCATCACATTTCCTGAAAGCTGAATATCTGGTTTACACAATACAGTGACTAAAATAGATTTTGTTATTTTAAAATGTTTGCTAAAATAGATACTAGGCCAACTGGAGACTTAACCATTCTGGAGAACCTATGAACTCTAATGTTACATTCTAAAGTATCTTATATTTGTCATTCATATCATTTAAACGTAAGACCAAAAAGAACTATATGTCATAAACTCTTATGGATATGTTGTCTATAATTCTGATACTTCAGTTTAATTCAATAGGAAAATAGTCGAACGGGAATTGGTTTCCATTCAATCCATCCCTCCAACACCACAACCACATTCCTGGTCTGCTTTAAAATATTTTATAGAACATAAAAAATGTTTATTCTAGGCATTTGTCAACTAGTAAGGCTATTGTTCATTCTACGTGGCTTCATAACTTTATATTCATTGACAGTCAACACCAGTACTTTCATAATACTCTATTTAATTACTACTGAGCTGCAATTAAAAGCTTTCCCTTCCTTTCCTTAAACAATACTTACTTGCAATGTAATTTGTGCTAGATTCATACAAACTGGAGGGTTTCAGAGGAAAAAACACAACAAAACCAAAAAACAGTATTTTGACATTACTTCTTTGCTTTCAGATAACAAGGCAGAGTGAAAAAAAACCATGACAATTAATACATCAGAGAGCCTGACAGGCTTTTATAGCAGTACAGGATTTTTCAGTTATAAAGAAACATATTGAATCTTCAGAGCACAGCACATTCTTCATTGCTTCAGTTGTCTTCTTTTGTTTACAAGTCCCTGCCATCCTTCTCTGTGAATTGAATGCTAAACTGTCTCTGGAGAGACGTTATATTGCTTACAGAATGCCTCAGCAGATGGTGCTTCCTGTTGCAACAGAAGGCTGTGATTACACCTGAACTCTTCAAGAACTCTAACTTACACAGAAAAACAAGATAGATGGAAGTCTTACAGCTCTATCCTTTTCATCCTCTTTACTCTCACCTCAGGGAAAAAAAAAAAAAAAAAGAAAAAAATCTAGACTTGGAAACTGCTAACATTTTACCACAATAGCTTGGCCCAGCCTCCATTTCAGACATTTGATCACTCCATACCTTGTTAGAGTACTGCTGATTATAGTTCTAAAATAGAAGAAACCTCTACCAGAAAGAGTCCATAAACATAAAATGAAGCACCATGAATACCACTGGATTTAAAGTTCAATGTTCTATAGAAGTTTGCTACTGAATGTGAAATGGACCCTTCTACAGAAGATCTATGAATTCTTTGAAGGAAAAGATTAATCCCATTTATTCCCCTGATCTATTAATTTCTGTAAAATATAAAGTTAATTTGGGGACTATATAGATTAAAACCAAGAACCATAGCAGCATAATAGGAAGTTAAATATATATATATTCTCTTACTAGTTAGCAGATAAATAATTATTATAGAATGCAGCCATCTGAAATAAAGAGTTTCTGTAAATTACTTTGCACTGTCTCTATATCCCCAGTACTGTTCTGCATGGTTTCTACAGACAACCTGCATAGCTCCTATGGACAAGGCAGGACAGAAAAGGGACAATATTACTCTCTGCATGTATTTGTCATGAAAATTATCTAGCAAAGTTATGTTCATGTCTGTTGTGTGACTGCATTGGGCTCTGCCTACCTCCACCATTGTTATTTTGAGCTTTGATTATCTTCAAGCTTTCAGCACTCAAGTAGGCTCAAATCAAAACTAATGTTCAATTTGTTTGTAGCATTCCAGGTGGCCATGGACCTCTTGGGACCTTGCAAAACAGAAACAAATGAGAATAGTTCCAAGTCCTTTTCTTAAAGGAGTATATGGATCTGCCCACGTCTTAGTGTCTGAAGCTGGAAAGGCTGCATTCATCTGTGTTTTTGTAGTCAAATGACAATATTTCCACTGTAAATGGATTGCCATCACAGTTGACCAGCTCCTCCTCCCCCCTCCATGACCAAACTGGAGAGAAAATTAAATTCATATCTGGGTTTTGCAACTTTTATCAATCTCTCACCTTTTATATGGATGATTCATCAGTTTAACTGTAAACCTTACCAGAATTAAGTCTTTAGTGTTTTTGTGAAATTTGAAAAGTCTCACTGTACAAAATTATTTCTAAAAGTTACTGGTTAAACAGGAAAAAGTATCCCTTCAGAATCTTTCAGATTTGTCCTGGTTTAGGGTAAATTTGGGAGAAAACCTCCAAAAGGACTTCCTCCAGAAAACAAATTTAAGCAGACCCTCCCTTAACTGGTTTGGGAAAAACATTTCTTCAGAGAGAAGCAGAAAAACCTGTTTATTTAACGGCAAAGCACTCTCTATCAGAACAAATGAACAATACTAAACAACAAAACCTCTCCACAGCTCCAAAGAGATGACAAATTCAGAAAGTCTCTCCTGGCTCACTCCGTTGTTCTCAGTCCCTCCATGCTGGGAAATGCCGGGCCCAGGACAGGCCTGGTGGGACACAGGTGTGAGCTCCTGGGGCTCTGCTGGGTTTGAGTCCAGAGTAGGTTCAAACAGTTCCAAGGAAAAGGAAAAATCTACAGTCTGGAGAACTTCTCTGTTTCAGCTAGTCAAAAACTAACCAAAAGCAAAGGAGAGCTCTCTCCTGCTGTCCGTACTGCAGACAGCAAAGGCTGTGTGTGCAGGAAAGCTGAAAACTCTGATCTTTATGTTTTGAAAACAACCACCTCAGACATTCCACTGTTTCTCCTTTTCCCCCCTTCACTCTTAGATTCAGTTGTAAAGATGCAAAACTTATTTCTGAGATAAACAGATGAATGGGGATACAATTCAGCATCAACCTAGGACAAGGTTTCAACACTTAGTAATTTCTTACGATCTTTTTTTATGGGATATGTTTTCCTCAAGAAGTAAGTTCTGAAGCAGATCTGAACAGCATCAGGTGATGATTAATTTCTTTAATGGGGAAAAAAACCACCCTTACCTTAGCAGGGGATTGTCAATAATAAAAAAGCCTCTCTTCTAGCCTTCCCTTGCATTCTCCTAATACATCTATACATTGTAACAGAGAGTAACAGAGAGGAATGTGAAGGTAGCCAACGAATTGTATTTACTGCAGTGTTTCACAGCAGTTTACCACGCTCTAACCAGGCCTGTCCCAGCTGTCCTTTTTCCAGTGTGTCTTTCTACTTGATGCTGCATCCATGTTCCCTCACACTTCTCTCTGCAGATGCTCTCTCTCTCCCCACCAGCACAGCCCAAGGGAGAACATTCTCAGGCCCTTGTGTTCACCACAAACATTTCTTACTAATTCAAGTGTCTGGATGGTGCATCCCTTCTTGGAACTCACAAATAAAAAGAACTGATGTGTATTGACTGCTCATTTAAGAATTAAGATAGCACTCAGTCATTAACTAAGTATGATCCTACCACATGTTCTAACAAGAAGACTCAAAAGAAGATGTAGGGGAATAAGTAAAATTCAGTTCAAATAATATTTTATTTTAAAACCAGTATCAATTCCAGTTTTAGTTAGCTTGATTAACTTCTTTTAGATGTCAGTTGATATACATCTGCCTAGCTATATAAGTACTGAAGCATGATGAGCAAGTATAGGAACTGGATAATAACACTATTTTTATTAGAACACAAAAATGAGAAAGTAAGTCACAATGAGTAGGTCAATAATTCCCATAGGCTGTAAAATACTTTTAAATGCATGAAAAGAGATGGCAACATTTTCATCCACATTAAAGATACACAGGTCAAAACCTGGTGGTCATCTTAATTTCCATCACTTCTTTCTCCTCTACATCCATAACAATGGCAAATCTTGTCACCTCTCCACCAGTCATTCTCCATGTGGTGGAATAAAATATAAAGAACCTCCCCCCCCCCCCCAAAAAAAAAAAAAAAACAAAAAAAGAAAAACCCAACCAAACAAAAAAAAAAACTCACTTCAGTTTTTCTGTCATTAATAAGATAATATACTGCACAATCATGCCCATGCCTTATCTCATGTTATTTACATCCTTCTATACTTCCTTTATTCCCTTTCATTCTTGATTTATGATCATCTGCTTATATACAGTTTCATCTTTCTCATATTTACCTCCTGCTTTCCTGCAGTTACTCATCTCTTGGTGCCAGTTAAGTAATTTCATCTCTCAGATGACTCTTCTTAGAAAAAAGCTCTGTTCCTAAGCTATCTCTTCAAGTAAGCTTCTACACTAAATTTCCTATTAAAAAAAAAAAAAAAAAAAAAAACAAAATGCCTCCCCACCCCCCAAAAAACAAACAAACAAAAAGCCACCTACATCTTATGCAATGGGAGTAAAAGAAAAGAACAAATAGACAAAAAACAATTTAAAACTGCTGTCACTGTAAGGTATGTCTTTATACTTCTTCTTGGCCGATGAATATAAATGCCTCATTGACTGCAGAAAATAGAATTGTTGCTTTTTATAAATTGAGAAAGTAAACATTGAAATCAGGCACATTTAAAATAACTCTGTGTCCTCAGCCATTAATCCCAATGCATGATTAGCAAAGTTAAAATCACAGCAAATTAGGCAGGACAGTTTCAGCCAGAAAAAAATATACACTTAAATAAATATTATGTTTTCATCCTGGTGTCCTTGCACAGTCATGACTTGCCAGCCTTGCATATCAGAGAAAGCCATTTCCTTCTTTCCTCTTTGGTTAGTTCAGAAATCTCCTCTATTATTTAAAGGTCTCTGTTTTTTTAATTTCACATATTTTTCTTACTACTATGGAGCATAATGATTCCTGTGGCTTTCTCTAGCTTCTGGACAAAAGATTTGAGGCCGCACCCCCATCCCAAGAACAATATACCATTTCTACTGTCACCATGAGCTTCTTTCTGGATGGATTCTTTTTGCCTTTTGTGACAGAACTTTGCTTCTCAAAAAATCAGCTTAAATCTTTCTGTATTCATATGAACACCTTAATACTCTTCTTAATGTTCTTTGGGACCTCTTAAGAGCAATAATTCTTTGTGCATTTTTGTGAGGTGCTTCACAAAATAGTGAGTTATCCCAGATACTGCCAAAACATTTCAAAAATTACCGTATTCTATTTTTCATGGGGTTTGGTATGGAATGAGTGTTGGGTGGACAATAATGGAAGGAAATTGGTCTAAGCAGCTACAGAAGCAGCAGACCTTAGTAGTGTTATATTGAAAGAGCAATGCATACAAACAGTAAACCTCACTTACCAGATACATGCGAAGATGGATCACTAATTCTCTCTATAGAAGTTTCAAAGCAGTTTTATAGAGGTAGGAAAATAGATATTTCATAAATTTTGCATTCCAACAGTACTAGAAATAACATATTTTGCTGAATATTCAAATATCAGCACATCAGCTGCTTTTCATACTGTTCCTTATCTCAGGAGTAATTATGTGACACCTATTAATGAAGTAGCCAATCTTCAATCTATATTCTCATCCTCACACCTATCTTTTCATGTATGTTGACACTTTAGATATACTTCTTAGATAGGATAGTGTAGGGAAATAAGGCAGAAGGCCTGTGTTTTCATAGGAATTACACAAATATTATTGAGAAACTGGTTAAATGGAGTTACATAAAATTGATAGAAAGTCAGAGTACAAAACTGAATCCAAAGCTCACTAATATATAATTAGATAAATATCCTTAGTTTCAAATCCCCTTTCCAATGCAAAGTTTTTTTTTATCCTTGACTTAACTGGGACATTGTACACAATCATCAGGAAAGAGATGGGTCAAATTTTTATATCAGACATAGCAAGGGACTTGTGTATCTCTACATTGCAAAAATCACCAAGTTTTCAGATTTAAACTTTAGTGTTGTATGTATTTTAGCATATACACTAACAGAACGAAGATGATGACATAAAAAGACCTCCACAAATCTAAGGTCTCCCTTCTTACTCCATCCAAGACTTTCAAAGGGTTTTTGATAGCTATTTTTAGGAAGGTCTGCTGTCAATATTTGAGTGAAATCACATATTCTGCTTCTCCACAGGACATCATCAAATGAGATTATCAAAAGTCTCATGCAAGAAGATTTCATACTGTTTCCAGTTCAAGTTGATTTAAACCGTTGAAGTACGCAAGAAAAATACTAATATGAAATACTAGTATTTTGTGGTTTGTTTCCCTCCAATCAATGATTGAGAAAAGAATATGCAATGCATACTTAGAATAATAAAATGTGGTTTACAGAAGAATACATGTACTAATAGTAGGAAAATTTGATGAAATATCAATGATTTTAAATGTAAAGTCCTTTCTCCTGAGACACATAGATGCAACAGTGATTCTCGTTGGCAAAGTATACACGTCTTTACAACACTTTTAATACAGTTGCTCTCTTCTCAGCTGACTTTATTATTAGTTTGAAGAAACAAATTCATCTAAGAGAATACAAGTGTTGAAACAAAGGAGCAGAGGTCTTAGGGAAGTTCTCAGATTGAGAAATGACAGACTAATTAAATAATTTTTATTTTCTCTATGTAATATGAAATTCAAGCATTGATATATAGGATACCCAGAGGAAGGATGAGATAAGATTTTCAAACATCTGAGTGATGTTCCATCTTTTTTTACAATTGTCTTGTTAGACAATCAAATTTGGTGAATGGTTATTACTTTTAAATATGGAGAAATTTCTGATTGGAATCCTGAGCTACCTTTTGTAATATGAACTTAACATTTACTGGAAAGCTGAATGAGTGGTGGAATTAAATCATATTATCTGATGTCTTTTATACTTTAAAATTACTTCTTTTTTTTTTTCTTTTTTTTTTTTTTTGCATGGTTAATGAAGGCAATTCTGAATGTGTCCATAAAGTAGCAACTGACCTGCAAACATATTCATTGGCTCGGCTCATTAACAATTACTGTTCAATAGTCTCCTAAAATATTACATTTCCTAGCTACAAATCAATATATTTGCATTTCACCAAAAATGCCAGGTAGTATCCCAACTAATCTACAATAAAGTCACTTTCTTTCCAAAGAGTTGTGCTGGATTCTGTCTTTTTGATGAAACTCTTCAGATTTCTTTTTGTATTGAAAGAAATTATTTTCTTTAGCTTTTGACAGATGTAGGTACATAAGATAATAATGATTCAAAAAAGATGTTCTATCAAACATGTCAACACTACTTGTATGGAGATACCATCATGTCCTGAAATTCATGTTCTTCCTTTTCTGCTGGATACAGAGAGCCAACAGCGCAGAAGGATGCCATAGTAATGTTGTAACATTCCTGAATAAATACCATGGTTCATTCATGGTATTGTTACCAATATGTAAGGAGATTTTTCCTTTTCTTCTTTCTTTTTTTTTTCCCCAATGCATTGCTAGGCATCATAGGAACTCTTTGGGAAAGAATCACTAACCCAGTCACACAAGATCTTTTCAAAGTTCTCTCTACCAGCACCAAGACTGACACCTGGTGCCCAAGCTGTTTTCCACCTTTTGGTGTGAAAACACCCATCCAAATTAACACTGATTTCAAATAAAATGTATTGATTCAACAAGGCTGAAAAACTCCCATCCCTTTTACCCACCAATCCGCATATATATTCTAATTCTCATTCTAATCCATTGAAAGTGTAGCAAGCTTATGGACCATGACTTCAGCCTTGTTCATCCCTTAACAGTTAGAGTTGCTGCATCATTAATATCAATAATGAGATAGAACAGCAATTAGTGTCTACATGAAATATGCCACAAATTACTGATTTATCATTATGTTTGTCAGTAAAAATACACTATGGCATAACAGGGTAAGCAATTGTATCATTCCAGAGACTGAAAAACTACAAGTTCTTCCTAGAAGTTATCTGAGAAAAATAATCAGAAACACTGTCATTTCATTGCCAAACAATTTATGTGAAAGACACAGCACGAAATGAAACAAGAAAATCCAACAATTTTTTAAAACTGCAAACTCTTAAGTGCTGTCTGTTAAACAGCTATTTGTTTGCTAGCTTGTCTGGCCCATTGCCTTCTTCCTCAGATGTTTCTCCTTTCACCAGTTTAAAACTCTGTATCTTCATTCTCTTCTTGGACTACATTTCAGACACTTTCTCTCACTTGGCTCGGACAAGAACCACCAGACTGCTTAGCCACTCCATTCTTCTCCTTTCTTTTGTGCCCATTTTCCAAAATCTGTGGCAGAGTAAGGTCCTAAAACCAGGTTTGACCCTCAAGTATCATTAATCTGTTCCCTAATGAAGTATTGAAATCGGATATCAGAGATATGATGAGTGCAGTATATAAAAGTATTTCTAATCTTATCTTATATAGATAGAGTTTCTATCACTCCATCTTCCCCAAGATTTCAGTGCAGCCAGAAGAATCCTACTAATTTGAGGGGCTTTTAAGAGCATGTTAGTGGCTACTTCAGCTGAGTCTTAACATGCATTTCTGAATTAATATCTTGACCCAACTGTTTCAGAATACGTAAAATTCACTTCATTTTATACAGCTAGAGGACTTTTTTTTTTATATATACTCACATATGTATAAAAATATAAAGTATTCTCAATGACTAATATTATATAAGAACTATCAACAGCAAACAAAAACAACAAAACAAACAGACCAAAAAAAAAAACCAAAAAAAAAACAAAAAAAAACAAACCAAAGCAACCCAAAATTTGATATTAATTCTATTTTCATTTATTGTAGGACATTCAAATTATGTCCATTGATCAGAATATGCCATTACAGCAATAGGAAATATCACTTTCCTTGAAGCATTTGCCAACAAAGACCAGAATTTGTGGACGATAATTAGCAAAATACAAAGTAACCAAATTGAGACAAACTCTCTCTAGTCACTAATTCTAACTCAGCAGTTGTTTATATAAAAGTTTGCATCAGATATTAAAACAGAATGATTCCTAGCGCTCAGCTGTTTGGAAGAAATATATGCTGTAGATCACCTGCTAGTCAAGTTAGATTCTTTCTGGTATTTCTTTAGCATTTTCCAAGAGTTCCCTGGGAAGATGCCTGCAGTAGCTTATGAACTCTAAATATCTAAGAAAACACAAACTTGCCTGTTCTAACAGAACTGACACTCAAATATGAATGGTGAAAAAAAGTCACTAAAAACTTCTATATGGATGAGTCCCATGTTTGGAGTTACAGCTTATTTATAGTCTCACTGTGACCAGTATCCCAAATGAATTTTTACACCCATAGTCACAATTTCTCAAGATGTGTGGGAGAATGGACTTGTCATGTAGCCAAATCACTGTAAGAAGGACAAGGAATGTTCTCCCATCACTATCATGAAGATCAGAGTTGTCTGGTATCCACTTCTTCTCAACACAATCTTTGGGAAAGCCTCATTTTTTCTGAATGGACCTCATGCTTTGAACTAGAGAGCCACAGAGCTGCCTGCTATGAAGTAGAAACATTAAATAAGAATGTGAGGAAGTGTAGGAAGCAAAGTAAGAGACAAAATTTATTTGAGTAATGGGATAGAATTATTATACAAGCCTTTAAAAAGGTTTCAAAGCTTTTCAAACCTTGCATTTCAAAAGCCACACATGTTTTGAGAACTGTCTCTGCAAAGATAAACACTGAGTTGTCAATCTGGCTTTCTTTTCTTAGGTGACAGCTTCTACTTTAAAACAAATAACAAAGACAAAGAAAACATTTTCTGGGTCTTTGGTGTAAGCTGGAAATTCTCAGTTTGTTACAAATTTAAAGCTTTTGTGAGAATATATCCTTGTGCTTCTTAGCAGTTGTCTTAAGTGCTCTACCAAGAAGACTTGGGGAACCCAGCTGAATTGTTGGTCATGTTTAGCACGTTCAGTTCTAAGTGTGACATACATCCAAGAGTGTGACATACATCTCTCACTCCAAGAAACCAGTTTTCTCATAAAGAAAAAATTTGAGAGCTATTCTGTGAAGATTTAGGTTTGACTTGATAAATTATAAAAGCAAAGGATAGAATGTATATGTCACATATTCTTACAGCCTAGTAACTTGAGGAATGTTCATGAAGACAACAAGGAAAAAGATTTTGAAATTATTAAGCAGGAAAGCCATACTATTATCTAATTTCCCACAAACAGAATGTCAAGACTCAAATTTCTCATTCTACCATAACCACTTTTGACTGTGTAGCTATTTCTCCTAAATCAGATTTCACTGAAAGAATATTTTAAGCAGAGGAGCACTAGCAATAGTAAGAGATCTATGGAATGGATACACCTCATAAACAGGATAATTATTACACCATTATTGTCTTGAAACACAAACTTAGGTCCCTGATGGTAGACTCGTTGATCTGACATTACACACCATGCATCCATGCAACAGCCTTATTGAAGTAATGCAGAAAAACCTCTCAGATTTGTGTTCTGTAATCTCTCAGTGAATAAAGTGCAAACCATAGTCTGCATGCCTGTTATAACTCCAGCTTACTTTCCACATAGGCTTATGGCTATGACTCTTCAACTGTCACTTTTTTATCTTCTGCTAGATAAGGCATACTATGGGAAGAAATATTGGACAGTCATTTTTAACAGGAAAGGCAAAGGATAGACCTGGCATTTTGTTATTCATCTCTAGACATGTCCTCATTAAAAAGGTCAAATTTTCTATAGAAAATACTGTACTGTCATTTTGTTACCATGGGATAATTTGTGCTCAGAGGCCTCCTGTTATCTTAGGCTCTTGCCTTCATCCTTTAAAGTTCAGCATCAACATCATACACCACCTTTCATCACCACCATCACAGACACTAGTTCAGCACTGGAAACAGAAATCAGTAAAGGCTTGGAGGGTCAGTTCAAATATGCATTCAAAAGTTCAGCTGCTTATCAAAATCACTTCCATTTTCAGAGCAGATTGGAAAGCTTTTAAAAGTAAACTGCATAGTAAGTTTAGGCATGCAGAGGACCCTAAGCAGCAGATACATTATGATTTTTTCATTCCTTTAATTGCCAGTTTCTAAACAGCAGTGTCTGTCTTAAATAGAAAATTGTTGATGTTCAGAGGCAAAATTGGGAACAGAAGGAGCAAGGACAGACAGAACCAAACTACTGTGTCACTTGGAGCACGGAAAACCAGGTTGGCAGGGATCAGTCTGTTGGGACATTCATGCACAGCTCCCACTCACCTGTCCTGTTATGAGCATCCCTGAGTAAGAACAGACAAATATCAGCCCAGTGAAACTCAGCTCTGACTCCCTTCCCTATCTGCTATACCAGTCAGCCATTTCCCATTCCTTCTGGAGTACACACTTTCAAGAGAAAATATAGCATAAGTTAATTTGAAGGGTGGATGGCCAAGAAATGGACAGTGCTCAAATTTGACTAGCTAGCTGGAGAAAGTTTAGGTGCAGTCCATCAGCATGCTCTCTCTTGGACAGCTTGTTACTGAAAACAAGCATACGAGAAAGCAAACTGTACACACAATCTGCAGCTTATGAAAAAGGAAAACACACACTGGCTTTGACAGTATCTTTCCACATTGCCAGCCACAGAGTAAAAAAGTATGTTTTCCTACCTCCTGAAGACTCCAGCTCATTGAAATGATTGGGTTTTCACTTCTCTCAAAAAAACTCATCTTCATGGAAAATTTTAGCTCAAATATTTGTGACAACAGTTGTAATGGAAAGTTCTGAGCAAACTTTCCAGAATTTCAGTGTGAAAAACTGTCAGATATATCTGCTTAGTTTTTTTGATTATTACAAGACTGATCGATGTGCAAGCACAAAGGTCTGGACAGGAAATCACTACATTGTACTAAAAGATGAGAATCAGAGGATACTGAGGCATGAAGAAGTGTTTATGAATAAGTTAGATGGAGATGCATTGAAGATATAAAAACAAAATGTGCAGGTTTTTATTCATAGATCCAAGAGAACTGGCAACACAAAAGCTTTTTGCTTTGGTTTTGCACAGCAGCACTTATTATGACAAAAGTCATAATGCGCTACCTCATTGCATTAGCCAGCTAGTGAGTGTTACTGCTTCTGAAAAGTCTGCCTGTACAAAATCATTCTGAATCAGAGGTAGCAAAGGAATGGCTTTTCCACCCCCTTCTTCAAGGATCTGCCAAGCATGTCAGATTGTTCATGTTAAATTATGCTGGATGGCATTGAGATATGCACTGCTGTCATCTAACGGCTGAGTTGCAGCTGTCAAATCCATCTCACTGTGAGCCTCCTGCAGCAATCCAACTCTGGTCCAAAACAGGGGAACAGGCCTTTATCCGCTAATTTATGACTAGTTCAAACCTGACAAATAAAGAATGTGCATGACAATGAGAGAAGAATAATAATCTTATCAACTCTAACAACTTCTGCTTGCCTGCTGGCAAACTAGTTTATTTAAACCCCATTGCTAAACTCAGTTCTGGCACAAAGTGCAATGGTTCTGTTGATTTAGTCAGCAACTTGTTTGGCTATAAATTTTAAACCTTCATATCAGGAAGAAAGAGAGGAATTACTGAAAATTAAAAGAATATCCATAAAATCAAAATATTTGTCTGTATATCTGTAGCTTGCATTGTGCCGTGGTTTTAGCAATTTAACTCAAATTACAATCTGAGACTCAGCAATAATTAAGCTTGTACCTTTTACATATTTATTTGTCTTTACTGACCTCTCTATTTACTTTGTAAACAATCTTTCTTAAGTTTTCCTGTGGTTCGGTCCTTGCTAGGAAAACACTAATCTCTCCCAGGTTTTAGCTTTCTCAGTTCCCCTGCACCATGGTTTGACCTGCAGGCAAATGAAGCCATTCAAATATTTGCTTATCTTGTCATCTGTTCTCATCAGACCTTGCAATTCCTGTCATGCCCCACATGTCAGTTTAAAGCATAACGTCATTAATACCTCCAGTGCACTAATGGATGCTTCACACATGAACGCATTAATGAAATGTGTTATTGTTTTCCCTCACAGGACATTAACAATCTCGCTCACGCTGAGCCTCTGAAGCCCTGCAGTGCTGCTGAAAACCACTAGCTATCAAATGAACCCTCAGTTACGCCTCAGTAACTTTAAGTTCAAGTTTATCACTGAAGTGTCACTAATGTGAGGAGAAGATACAAGCCTCTAAGGTCTTTTGGGCCCAGCTTCAATTACCTTAAAGAGTAACAGGAGGCAATAGCTGCAAGAGAAAAATACACCATCATATAAATGAAATGCTGTCAAGACAAAATAGGAAAGATCTGGGTGTCAATGTGTTAATTTGTTTCTTGTTTCTACCCTTTGTCTGTGGACTGGTGGCTTGGATAATGAGGACAGGATTGCTTTTCTAGGGAACTTAAAATCAAATAGTCTAGTTTCCTGAGAGAGATTTTAAATATAAGAGGCAATAAAATTTTCTTACACAAACCACATTTAAAATTGCTTTTCAGTATCTTTAAGAATTATTTCCAGAGGAGTTGTGAAATGGCCACACCAGGTTATGCAGCTTTTACCTACAGGTTAACTAAAGAAGACTGCTAGTCTTCTGTTATGCTGTGGTCACAAGAGCATTTTGGTAGCAGGAATACATTTTATCAGGAATAACCTTTTCTATAGTTCAAAGGAGAACAAAAATCGATGTTTTTCCTGCATTCATAAGCACTATAAGGATCTGCTTCTGAACTTGCATTAGAAGGTTTTGTGTTTTTTTGCAAAGCCAGTGAAGTGTGTATGTGGATGAAGGTGTACCTACACCAGTTAGACTTAAAAACTAGAAGTCAGAGTAGCTGGTAACTTTATATTTTCCTCTGTAATATATATTTTTATGTAAAGTTCTGAACAGGATGAATACAGGAATCTGGAATTTTATCTGGTGTTTCAGGTATGAAATCAGGAACTCTTACACTATAGTCAACCTTTAGCTCTCACTTTCTTCTCAAACAGTAATCCTATATAGCTCCTATATAGAGGCTATGAGCACAGCTAGAAGTGAGGCTGTGCTAGGAAAAGGCAGCAGAGATCACTAGCTGTAGAGGAAAAAAATAAGTAAATCCTGGAAAGGCTGTTCCTGTCTTGTTCTACCCCAGGAGCCTCTAGCACCTCTTTACTCTGAACTTCCCTGAAAGCTCCATTTTTCCTCATTAGTCCAAGACATGACATGAAGCTCAGAGCTCTCCAGCATAGGAAGTTTCTGATGAGTAGCCTACAAGGTGAGAAGGTCAGCCAACCCTCTTTCAGTTTCTTGCCTTTTAACCTCTTAAGAAAATCCCTGGATGCCTTCATATAGTTATTGCATAAATCCCATAAACATTCTGCATATTTTACCAGATAAGTGCCACAGAAATAAACCATAAATATGGAGAATGAGTCATGTAATAAAAGTTAACAAAGTACTCCAGGAAATCAGGAACTTTACTGACACAAATATATAGTTGTTGTCTATAGAATCAAGTGGACTGCCAGGAAATGTTTCACTCTTCTCAGGGTACCAGCAAATAGTTGCTGTTTCTTGTTTCTAAAACTCAGGATATTACAGTATTCCTTATATTTACAACCCAGAGCATTTCTGATACTCATCCTCCTGCTCATACAGTAGTATTCTTCTGTAAAACATATTTACTCCAGCATATATTTCCATAAAGAACATGGTAAAATTAGCATAGAAGTTTTTTCCTCGCCATGGATTTATTAGTGTTACCATGTCCTCCTTCTCAGGATCTCACAAATCAGTGATGGATCATAGTGTCTCTGGCTCAGTTATCACAGACTGTCTGCAGCATCCTATTTTTTTATATCTATTGCCATTAGCTTAATCAATATGTCGCATAAATCTGTGACAAGCTAATGACATTACATGTCGTACTGAACTTCATTTCTGAACATTTCAAACCAAGAATTTTTCACTACCTACCCATTTCTTCCTCTTAATTTGCTAATGGGAAGACTTATGCTGAAGTGAAAAACTTTTATCCCATGTGCTGCTGAATAAGCTAAAATAAGGCATGGATCACAGCCAGCAAGGATTTCCTGATGACTTCCCTCTTTTTTTTTTTTTTTATGTGTACTCATATATGCCAAAGGGAAGTGTTCTAGCACCAGAAATTTTGACTGTTAACTAATGGAAAGGATGAATTGCATGCCATTTGAAAATGTTCTACAGCATAAAGAACATGGTCACATGCTTCCCAAGTAGTTGAGAACACTCAAGTTAAGCAAATCAAACATTTCTTCTTTGATAACATGCACAGTAGTAAATTAAAACACCAGGGAATATTTCTCTACACAGAAATCCAGTTATTTCTAATGCTAAGTTTTTAAATGACCCCTATTGCTCTCCTAAAAAACTTCCAGGGGCAGCTCAGGAGTTGGGAAGGGCTCTTGCCCATGATAATTGATGGTTTAAAAAAAAAGTTTGTGTTTCAGATGTCAGCAGTTTAAAAGAATTTGGACATAGGCTCCTTTATGTCAGTGTTAAGAAAGCTCTAACCTTATTTAGCCTACTTGAGTAGATTACAGCCTTCAATATCACTCCAGATACATTTATATATATACGTAATGATATATATACAACACACACATACACATTTCTATATTAAGTTGTTACTGAATTCCTACTTACTCACTACACATTTTTGTAAGGAAGAATAAATACATGGAATATTAAGGTGTGTTCAGATACTGTGTGTCAAGATAAGGTGCGCTAATTGCCATGTCAAGTGGAGGTGAAAGTTTATCTGCCTATGTCTACATTAAAAGGCAATTCAATGTATTTATAATGACAGTGATAAAACACTGATGCAGGTGGCCCAAGAGGTGATGGTTATCTCAACCCTGAGAATATTCAGGATCAAGTTGGATGGGGCTCTAAAGAGAGCCTAGTGGTCTAGTGATAAGTGTCTCCTCCCTTGACATGGAGGTTGGAGTAAGTGACCTTTAAAGGCCACTTTCAACCCAAAATATTCTATGATTCTGTGATTCCATTTAGATCTGTACATTTAAAGAACAGCAACTGAAGTGTCCTCATGTATATATCTAGACAACATGCAATGGAGGGGGGGGGGGGTGTCAGGGCTGAGCATTCCAAACGCTTCTGTAGTCTAAAGCTATCCAGTTCTCTAATGTATACAGAAATTAATTTCTTGAAATACTGAGCACTGACAAAATATTTTTTTATTATCTGTTTTATTATTTCAGTGTCTTTTTAGCTTCTCGTGCTGAGGGAAAGAGTCCCAAAGGCAGCAACAATGCATGCATGAATAATAATGAGAAAGATCTTGCAGATGCAGACACCTCAGCCTACGAAGGTGCATCTCGAAAGGAATTTTTTTTTTTTTAATATATATATATTTAAGTGTCCTAACAATTCCCAAATTAACTTCAACTTTGGTTAAAAGTGATTGTATCATAGCTGCTGAGGTATTAATTCATTTGCGTCTTCACTTTGAAAAAAAACTTAGTCCAAGGCATAAAACATGAACAATGCTATTATGCGTATGAGAAACTAAAATTTGTTTCATTAGAAAAGTTAATCTTTTCTCTTTGCTTAGTATTTTCTTTCCACATTCCAGGAGCAGATGCTGCTTTTACTCCTTCCTTCATACAAACCAAAGCAGTGAAAAGCATCTGCCCATTTGATCCTACCTGCCTGAAACTATTAGTTCTCCTTATCTTTTAGCTAGAGAAGTATTTAGTGAACATTTTCATTGGAACAATGCTCAGATACACCATGTTAACTCAGGAAACTACCTTTTGTCAGTTAGCATTAGAGATTACTACCCAATAAATACACACACACACACAGACACACAGACACACACACATATATATATATGATAAATCTCTGTGTCTGTGTGTGTGCTTGTGTACATGCAGAAAAGTAGCTAACTTTCAAAAGTGCCCAAGGGACACATTTCTAGAGGTGTTCAGGTGTCTAAAGAATCAATGCCAGCTGGGCCTGTAGTTTGTATTAAAACACTTTCTATGATATACTTAGATACAGTTTTGAAATGTTTGCAGAAGCCTAGATTTTCAAAGCTATAGGTAACATGAAAATACAGAGGTGGAAGGAAACTTATCCCATAGGGAGAAAAAAGACTTCTGCTACAGAGAAAAACAGTGCCAACTCCTACTGGCCATGCCTGCATTGCTTCTAGCGAGCAGTCCTCATAGCAGCTGGGATCACAGCATGCCTCCTGTCCATGTGGCAGCATGCTCTGAAGTGTCTCCCTGTACACTACATCATCAAACAGGCAGCAAACACAGCTTCATGGACTTTATAGCATTCCTTCTGGCTATAGTTCAAGCCATGCTTTCAGACTTATTTTCTGATGGGCACGTGTCATGGTTTAACCCCTGCTCGCAATTAAATGTCCTTCAGCCTCTCACTCATACACACTCTCCCAGGGGATAGGGAGGAGAATCATGAAAAGCTAAAACTCATGGTCTGTGACAAGAACAACTTAATAATTGAAAGAAAGTAAAATAATAATTAAATGTAAAAAAGAAAGAGGACTAAAACCCAAGAGAAACAAGAGCTGCCCAACACAACTGCTCAGCAGCTGCTGACTGATGCCCAGCCCATCCCTCAGCAGCAGTAGGTACCTCCTGACCAGTTCCCCCCAGTTTAAATACTGGGCATGATGTGCTATGGTATGGAATATCCCTTTGGCCAGTTTGGGTCAGCTGTCCTGGTAGTGCTCTCTCCTGACTTTTTGTGCACCTGCTGGCTGGCAGAGCATGGGGTACTGGAAAGCCTTGACTTAGCATTATTCAGCAGCAACAGACCAGTGGGTTGCCAGCAACAAAGAGAAAGCCTACATTTGCGTGACTAGATACCTCAGAGCTTGGCGTGTATGTCTGATATTTTAAGACCCAATGAGTTGCAAGACTTCATTTTCACTGAATAATATGGCAAAGAAACACAGGGATGGAAATAGGAATTACTGTTAGTTATAGAATGGAAGAGAGCAGATGCAGATCTCAGGGCAATCATGTGCAGTAAATAGGGTTACTTTTACTATGAACCACTAAGCAATACTCATGCTGTTACAGTATCTCATACGCTTCCTTCTGTCTCATCCCTGATCCAGGTTATATTGCCAAAAGTGTGGCAGAATGACAAGACTTCTAGGATATAGCACAGAAGCCTAACAGGAAGCAAGTTACAGATGATACCATCTAGCTTATGGTTTCATCTCAATGAGTAAGACCATTGGAGGGGAAGATTTTTCTTTTGAAACAGGACTACCCATGTCATTTCAGAGTTTTTAATAAATTTTCATTATCTCTCAAATTTCTACTCTCAAAATACATAGAGATACTAAAGAAATTTACTGCTAAGGATATAGACTAAGCATGTCCTTTACAGCACTAGTCCACTATGACTTAAAGCTCTAGTATGTCTACAGGCAGCATTTGTAGACGACATCAAATACTGTATAGGCAAGGATAATACAGCTGATGCACATGGAAGCACAGCCTATTTTCAAGAATAATGAGATTTACACAATACTTCTAACTAAGGAAGTTAGTTGAACATCTTCAGGAATAAGTATCAGTAGGTAGGCAATATCTTAAAAGCTTGTTCTCTGAAGGTTGACAGACATTTAACAGGAAGTTTCCTATCCAATCTAATACTATTTAAAGAAACCAAAACCAAACCAGAGTTAATAACTTCTTTGCCAAAATGCATTAAAAGCTTCCACAGATGTTATCACACTGAAATATCATAAGAAATTCTTGTTGGGGTTTAGGACTTTTCCTTCTGCTTCTTTCTCTCGTGGAATTCCATCCCCTCTGTTGCTAAGGAACCATAACAACTGACACCAAGGAGAGACAAAAGAAATTGCCACGCTCAGGGGAGGAGGGCACCTGGCTGCACTTCTTTCATCTGAGGGGTTTCTCTTGGAGCTGCTGATACTCGAGATTTGGGCAGCGGGAAGGGCTGGGTGCAGCTCCTGGCTCTCTACACTGTTGGCTTCAGAGGGGAACAGAGCTGCGCTGGCTGTGGGGAGAATTCAGCGCCGCTGTGGGGCTCTGTCTGCCGCTGTTTTCTTCTACCATGAGTGGAGCTCTGCTCATAAAGAGCTGCCATTACACTGGGACGTTATAAACACGTTACCTCACTAAAAAAAGAACTTTCACCATCTGCTGGGGTGCCTCAGGGAAAAGCCCAAGACCCCGAGCCCCTTCCCCCTCCAAGGAAGCCTCTCCCGGGTGTGTTCAGGAGGTGGGATGCTGCTGCCCAACCCTGCCTTTCCTCCGCCACAGCTCTTTTGCTGCACTGTAGCTCCGAACTCCCTGCCTGCCAGGACACACCACCATTCTAGCTACAGCTGAAGAGTTTCTGCTGCCTCTTAGGCTGCGCTGGGTGAGCCCGCCCTGACTTTCCAGCCGCTGCTCCGAGGGTCCCGCTGGAGCCCATTTCTGCCGGCCCGTCCGCCATTACCGTGAGGGACCCGCGGCACAGCGCCCCCTGCAGGAGCGGGGCAGTCACCGCCCTGCCCGGCAGCGCCGCCTGCCGGCTGTGAGCGGAACTGCAGCACCATGGGAAGGGAAGTTGTTCAGGGAAGGGAAGGGAAGGGAAGGGAAGGGAAGGGAAGGGAAGGGAAGGGAAGGGAAGGGAAGGGAAGGGAAGGGAAGGGAAGGGTGGAAGGAGCAGGAAGAACTTCCTCGGTTTCTGCACTTGTTCAGTGGTGTCAGCATTGCCACTGTTTGTTTGCCTGTGTATACGTACACACGCTCGCAAAGAGCTGGAATGGCTTTTCCCATACCTCTGCCTGGAAGGCCTATTTTCCAAAGTTATAATAATTCATAGTGAAGGGGGTCATGTTCTCCATTTGGAGGGAGGTTCCTGCCTTTCTTGGCAGACACCTGTCTTTTAAACCAAGGCAAATCTGCCCTGGTTCTCTGATATAATTAGAAAATGTAAGCATGTTGCAATATTGAAACTTCTGAAAATTGATTTCTGAAAATAAGTTTCAAGAGTGGTGATATATCAATGAGGTCTCTGTGAGTAAAAGTAATAAGATTCATTCAGTTGTATTTGACTTTCACTTTCTGCAACTGTCTGTAGTGAATTAGATTCTGATTCTAAGACACAGGGTTGATAAAACAAAGCAACTTTCTTTCTTGTGCTAATAATTCCACAAGAATCATCTGCCACAGAAGCCACAAAATCATGGAGTCAGGATCAGGAATTATACTACACCACCTGGAAAAGCAAACAGTACTTGTACGCAGTGAACTGTAGCCAAGAATTACATACACTGTGTTTCTAAATAGCGTACTGCATAGCTACAGATTTTGAAAAACACTATAAAAATTACAACTGAACATCAGTTATTATTCATCATGAATGAATAAAACATTCAAAAAATCTAGTGGTTTTTTGAATGGAGAAATTCTTGCTTTAGATTTTGCATAGATCCTGGCGTCGCTGCCATTCACGGGTTTTTGACTATAACTATTTGCTGCTGCATAGAGGTCTAGGTACACAGACATTCTTCAGATAAGTGCAAGTTGAGTCACTATAAATCACTATCTTTGCTCATGATAGTGGAAAATAATGAGCAAATAACATCACCTGAACCTTAACAAAACTCATCCTGTATTTGCCCCTCCAACAGACTATGCATCATTGATCACCAATCATCATCGATCTCGATCATCATCGAGACCAACTGATCTTGTTATTATTGCCTTCATTATCAACTATTGCCTTCATTATACTCATATTTAATCATATCAACAAACCCGAAATTCATTTAGTAGTACCGTAACATTGAATGTTTATGACCTAAGAAATCAGAATCACCATTTTCAAGAACAATGGGAACCAAAAAATCTGTGACTTCCACACATTTATCCTTATCTGAAAATGAATTTGTTTTACTAGCCTTAGTGATATCCATTAAGAAAAAAAATGCCTAACAAAGAGAAATATTTAAGATTGTATTCCTTGGTTTCTCTTGTGCACTTAAGTTGTTAGAGGTAATTTGTTATAGAATAAGTATGCATTACTTAAGGGAAGATTACATTGCAAGAACCTGGTAGCAAATGGAAAAACTTAAATTAGACTTCTTTATGTCCATTGATTTTACATGTATAAAAGTGAATTCTCACTGAAGCTGTTTATGTTTCTGGAAAAAAAACCTCAATATTTTTTAGCCTGTCTACTTCAAACTCTACTTCAGTTTAAGTGTATTGCAGCATTGCTCTTCCTTTGGCCTCTGGGGACAAGTAGGCTGGTCATTACACTTTTGTGAAGATGAAACCTTTTAGCCATGCAAAATAAGCATCAATTCTTGTTACATTCCTTTTAGGGAATGGTCTCTCCTCAAAAACCCTTCCCCCAGAGACTGTAACCTGGCCTGATTTACCTGCCCCTTGACTCTGATCTATGGCTTTCAGACAGGTAATCTGACCCTGACCCCAAAAGGGATAAAAACCCCTGTTCCTCCATGCTTCCTTCTCTTTGCCTCCTGGGATCCCTTCATTGGAAATAAAGCTTTGGAATACATCCTGAGGTAAGGGGCCTCTTATGAATCTTTTCTCCCTATCTTTGAAGATCCCCTCTCACAAAATCCCCTAAATCTGAGCTATCAGCTTGGGGGGGGGGGGGGGGGGGGGGGGAGGAAAGGGAAAGCTTCAAATTCTGATGAATTCCACACCTACCCTGAACTTGGAAAAAATTCCTTCCAAAATATCCCTTTTATCCATGTCTTGGATTTAAACTAAACTGTTTGGTGGACTCTGTGGGCCTTGCATAAAACTCACAGGAAAGAGTATTTATTGGGAGCAGAACCATGTTGCACAAAGAAATCAGGAAAAACCCAGGAAAAATAACATTTCCAAAACAGCTGATTTTCCCAGGTGTATAATTTGGTCTGACACTTCTAACTACAGTCTCCTGCCAATAAATAGGACAACTTGTACAAATAAGTCATCATCTTATTTCATGCAAGACTTTGGAATCTAAGTATGGGGAATTCACAAGATCTTTCCTGGTGATATCATCTGGATAGTAACAGCTGACACGACGTGTGAGCATGAAGAGCATATATGAATGGCCCATGCAAAATTTTCACAAAGTGTCAAAAGCCTGATAACAATGTGAGACATTTAAAATGGTTTGCATGGGGCTACCATCAGCCAAGACTAAGCAGTATAACCAGGGAAATATCAGAATACTTTAAAGAAAGAAGAATGAGCTTGAAGAGAAGGGTGAGATTTTAAGAGTGACTGAGTGAAAGACCTTGGTAACAGAGCAGCCATTCAGAGTGGGTTTGACACAGCTAGAAATCATCTCACCATTATTGTGACCTTTGCCTAAACCTGGTGATGCAACTTCACTCCAGAGGTTTAGCCTGCACTACTCAGAGGATTGATAGGGCCTCCCACTTCAAGTAGACCTCTGTGAACTTGCAGAGGGGTATCTCACTATTGTGTGGCCAGCAGGCTACAGAAGGTTACATAGGTGCAGATTGAGCTGCAGCACCTGCACCTCTCCCAGAAGGGGTGGTGAAATAGAGGTAACTGCTTGTTCAAGAATGTAGGTGAGCTAGTGATCCACAGATCCTCTGACAATGGCATTAGGACTTTAGAAAATTACTATTTCTGAGGATTAAAGAAGCATGTTGAGAAAGTTGTAAAAATTATACAAGCATAGATAATGTTCTGTTCTATTGCTGATATTGACCTTGAATTTGCTAGATTACTTGGTACACATTGATACAAAATCAGCAGCTAGTATCTGATTTAAACAAGAATTGAGCAGTGACAGTACTCATGACAGTATTTATTGGCTTCAGATGGTACCTGAAAGCCCTCCCTTCTGCAAAGTCAAAAAAGTCAAAAAAAGTCAAAAAACTTGATGACAATAAAGAGTTTCTTGGATTCTTTTTGAAACTAGGAAGCTTTTCTTCTTCCCTCCTCTTTTGCTAAGGGTCAGTTACATCTGAAATGGAAGTGCTCCAACAACTAAACAAATGCTTCTCCCTTGGCAGAGAGCTTACTTCATACCTCTCTCCTTCACAGACTGTTCTAAAAATTGAGATTATTCGGAAGTTCTATACTATTACATAACCTTTTTGCTGGACTAATTTTTTTCCTTTCATTTAAGTCAATTTCCTAGAAAGAACCTTAGTGAAACCTGCCCAATTAAACACTATCTGTGGGGTTGACAGAGCTACAAACAGTAGCTCAGTACAGTGCAGTTATGACACTCTCTATAGTTACTCTTCCAAACAACAACTACACTTAATTATGCAGCATAAGCCAGAGTTTAAACATGTCTTATCTTTCTTAAAATCACCACAGAATACAGATAGGCTAATTAGCCCCCAAGTTATTCAATTCTAAACTTGTAGAGTAAAAGCAAAATGTTTTATGTTAATAAGCAGTTTCTTTATGGAAAAAAACAAAAAAACAAAACAAAAAAAAAAAACCAGTCCTTTCTTACACTTAATTTAATAAGAATATTGCTCATCAGCAAGTCTATCAGCACAGGCCTGTGGGTAATTACCTTATCTGTTTACTAAAATTACATCCATCAATTCCTTTCAGTCTGTTTTCCCAGTTAAAAAGGGTTAAGGCAGAAATCTAATCTAATCTGTACTTTATCAATTCTAGGACAATGATTCTGCTATAATCATCTTTACTAGTTTTCATGTCTACAACATGCCATCTTATTCATCACTTCAGATCAGCATTATTTAATCTTGCATTCAGTCTTTCCAGAAAGTTTTATAATTAAGAGATTGCTAATTGTAGCTTAATCATGGTTTGTTTTTTAGGTAGAACATTTTTGATTACCATTGCACAGTATTTCCAGGCTCAGGAAATAAAATGGTAGAACATTACATTTCTGGGTTCTTTTGTTGAAAGATTGAATGGCCTTGATCATTTATAATAGGAGTATATGAGGAATATTTCTATTCCTCATATTTGTTGTTAAAAAATGGACATATTTAGACCATGACAGGAATTCTCCAGCTGCATGCCTATCACCTGTTGTGGTTTGACACTGGCCCAACACCAGGCACCTATGAGAGTCCCTCGCTCACCCTGCCCTGCCACAGCTGGGCAAACGAGGGGGAAAAAAAGTTAATTAAAGTTTCATGAGTGAGGTAAGATTTCAAGGAGAAATACTTCAAGGGCAAGACAGGTTCAACCCTAAGTTGCAAAGTGAATTTATTACTAACACAGTCAGAGGAGGATAATGTGAAATAAAATAAGCCCTTATAACATCATTCCCCCCAGCCCCTCCCTCCTTCCCACCCACAGCACAGGGGACAGGACATGGGAGATTGGGTCAGTTCATCACCTGAGGTTTGCTTCTGCTGCTCTGGGAGAGGAGTCCTTCCCCTGTGAGACCATGGGGTCCCTCCCATGGGAGACAGTTTTCCAGGAACTTCTCCAGAGTGGGTCCACTCTCAGGAGAAGCAGCCAAACCATACCTGCTGCAATGTCAGACCCTCCCATGGGCAGCAGTCCTTCCAAAACTCCTCCACGGGGTGCAGCCCTCCAAGGACAGGCTATCTGGCATGGGAGCAGGGCCCATCTCTCCACCAGGTCTCCCACTGGATCACAGACTCCTCCAGCTCCAGCATGGGCATCTCCCCCACAGGCTGTGGGTGGATCTCTGCATTCCCCATGGATCCCCAGGGGCTGTGGGTGGATCTCTGCATTTCCCATGGATCCCCAGGGCTGTGGATGGATCTCTGCATCCCCCATGGATCCCCACAGGCTGTGGGTGGATCTCTGCATTCCCCATGGATCCCCATGGGATGTAGGGGCACAGCTGCTTCACCATGGTCTCACGACGGTCTGCAGAGGAATCTTGGCTCCAGCACCTGGAGCAGCTCCTCCCCTCCTTCTCTGCTGACCTTGGTGTCTCCATGTTGTTTCCCTCACATGTTCTCACCTCCTCCCCTCCCCTGACTAGGAGCAAAAACCCTGTGATTTTGTTTTGATTTTCTTCTTAAATATGTCATCACACAGCTGTAACCAATATTTATTTCTCATTGGCCCAGTTTTGGCCAACAGCATGTCCATCTTTGATCCATCATCCATTGGCTCCGCCAGACATGGTGGGAGCTTCAGACATAAGAGCAGCTTCTCACAGGAGCCACCTCTGTGACCACCCTGCTGCCAAAAACCAGGCCCTGCCAAACCAATAGTAGTAAGATTTTCTGGTAGGCTAAGAATTTCTGAGTACATAAATTCAGAACTAGTTTTTAATCTAAGATGAAGTTGGACATATTGATAAAAAATAACAGATTTTGGAAGAGGAATACTTATTTTTATAGAAAAGGCAATGTGTAGCACAAAATGAAGTAGTAGCAAGCATTTAAGATAACATCTACTTGGTGATACAGAACTATTGGTCCTTAGCAGAAACCTTACATAAAAGAAAGATTCTTGTTCAGCTCAGTAGGCAAACGATTCAGGGGAATTGTCAGTATCAATAGTGGAAAAGAATTTTAAGAACAGAGAGTTTTCTAGCTGAAATAAAAGACACACAACCTTCTACTCTTTAAGATTTCAGCTAGCTTCCCATTGTAATCTAAAGAAAGACCTAATGGGTGCTTTGTTAATTAAAAGAATAATTAAAAGTTTCTGTTACAGAAATCTTCACAGGAGTAAGATCTTTTTCAGTTCTGATGATGTGATAGGGCTATAAAGCATTTGTTTGCAGTTTAAAACTTCTCAGATATAATAACCAATAAACATAACTTCCTATATTTTTTAAATATGCAAAAGGGCTGGGCTTATATCTTTATAGACTTCAAGTCAACTTCAGGTTCATTAAAGCAAACCAGCTGCTAAAAATAAATTAAACATGTGATTAAAAATAAAACAGGAAAGAAAAACCAAAACCAAACTAAAACTACAACCCCCTTCCCACTCTGCTGGGAAGGAAGGAAAAATTCAGACATAATTAATCAATGAGCCTTTCTCATCATAAATGTAAATAATACTTTATAGACCAACACATTGCAAAGCAAATGAAAGATAATTGAGCTAACATAATTTAGATTAGGTAAATACAGTTAGATAGGGATTGCAAAACTTTGAATTCAAGACCAAACTCAAGAAGATTTTGAGAATTCAGTGCCATTGAATGTGGAAGAGTCTTAGAAAACTTAAAGCAACACAATTTCTCTATATTTATTCAGTGTATAAGCAATGTGCCTGCAAGACAGAAATGTTTATGCAAACATCCAGGACAACCATCAGTTTTCCCCATTTTAAAGCCATGAGTTAATAAAATGTCACTAACTTAGTTTGTTACCTTTAGTAAAAACCATTGGTTTTGGTAACACTTTTGCAACTGGGCACATTTTGGGAATGAGAATACCAGGTACACAGAATACCATGCATGGTTTTATATATCTATAATAAACTAATTGGAATGAAGACAAACAGCAACCAGACTACTTAAAGTGTTGGAAATAACAGCTTCTGTAAGTGAAGTCAATGGAGAATGGAAAAAAACCCTGTTTACTTTTGACAATATTCATAACATTATGAATGACCAGTGATTCTCAAGTAGATATGAAACACTAACAAGAATGTACAAGTTGTCACAGATGTCAATTATATGAAATTGATCCTTATCCTAAAGGACGGCCAAATATTACCTACAAAAAAGGGAAGAAAGCCAATTGCTATACTTTGTGGATTTTGAAAGGGAACTGGAGCACCTCTAGGCTGAAGACAAGGTGAAGAAGCTGGGGAGGTTCAGCCTGGAGAAGAGAAGGTGATCTCATGGAGATCTTATAGCATGCTTCCTGTATCTGAAGGGCACTTACAGGGAAGCCAGAGAGAAGGACTCTTCATCAAGAACTATAGAGAGGGGGCAAGGGGGAACGGCCTCAAGCTGAGAGCAGACAAACTTAGATTTGGTATACAGAAAAAATTCTTTATTGTGAGGCTGGTGAGGCAACTGCAATAAATTGCCCAGAGAAGATGTGGGTACTCCATCCCTGGAAGTGTTCAGGCCAGTTTGAATGGGAATTTGGGAAGCCTAATCTAGTTGGATGTGCCCCTGCCCGCAGCAGGGGGATTGTAGCTAGATTATGTTTACCAGCCCAAAACATTCTATGATTATAAATCTAGATTGAGGTCATGTGTATCTGCCTTTCACTTCCATCCCCTTTGCAGGAGAGATGATGCAAGCAATACTTTTCTTTGGAGTCAGTCAAATAATCCCAAAAGAAAGCATTATCTTCCTGTGTCATATATTTTAGCTCTGCAATAGATTTATGATGCTTGACTTACTGAATTTTAAAACAAGTTTTGGCTGTTTCTCTCTAATATTTCAGAGAATGAAAATTCATATGATTATGCAATCTGAGAGTTTCATAATACTTTTATTAGTATTTCCACACTTTTAAGTTCTCAAGTTGAGAGGGAAATTAATTTTAAGTGTTTATTTACACTGCTGAAGCTATTATCATTTACTTGTTTATATAGTATCAATTTTTATATATGACAACCTCCCAGTGAATCAGCAGTGCTAAATCTAGAACCCACTGAAAATATTTCAGGTCAATTTATGGTAAGTTTTCTAGAATCTGATGCACAGTCAAATACAGAAAATTAAATGTTCTATTGGTTTATGGTTTATGGTCAGTGAAAAGTGTACATTAAAACATGTACTGAAGAACCAGATGGTGCTTAAAGATAACCACCAAATGATGTAAGGAAAACACAGTGAAGTTGCATTACCTGCAGTGGAAAATTAGGGGATGGTAGAAATCAGGAGAAATGTATGAAGTAGCAAATGGTAGAACAAATGAGATGGGTAGCAAGGTGCTGAAAATTAATTAATGATGGAAGTATCTTGAAGAGGAAAACAACTGTATGTATAATTAGTAAGTACCGTCATTAATCAATTGAAGTTTCTTTTTTTTTTCAAGTAGTCTGTTATACTGAAAAATTCCCTACATGTTGTGGAAGGGTGTATCATGTTCAGCATTTCTTTGAGCTGATGGGCTTGTCAACTTACTGACTATTAGGGACATGAAACTCGAATGTAGAAGCTCTGTAATAGCTCTTACATTCAAACATAAGAAAGACACCACAAAGCCATTATGAAAAACAAGGCAGTCTAGTGAGATATCAATGGATTTTGTGCACATAAAAATCCTATTCAAAGAGCCTTCAAGTATGCCAGTACAAGTAAAATATATCAATGGATCATGTAAGAGTAAAGCAATTAAATATTGTCACGTTAAATATTAAAAGGCATAGACACTACACAGAGGGAGCAGTGAAGATTTTGTCAATGTTTCTAACTACAATATAGAATCTGTCAAGGGGATGGTGTTGCAGACAGTCCCTGTTTCAAAGTTATTATCACAGATCATCTGTTGCTCTGCTAAGCAACTTGTTGACTTGTTACTCAATCTGTTATTTTCCTGTACTTCTCATCAGATATCACAATATTACACATTTTATGAAAGGTTATTCTTCTCTGTATTTAAAGAAATTAAAGTAATTATAGAAGCAGCCACGAGCTGATCTCAATTAAATGTGTATCAATGCAAAAGAGTATAGGATTATTTACCACACCAGAGATGTGATTCACTGTTGAAAGTAAATGCATGATTATGAAATGAATGCTTTCACATGCAATCAGTTTTTCAACTAGAAAAAATTACTATTTTAAAATACTACCTAATTTTGTCTTTCATATTTGAAGGAGATAATCCACCAACATGGAATTTCTCCTCCAATGACTCCCCCAGCATGTGTTCTACTGTCACTGATTGCAGCACAGCCCTATTTGATAAACATGAATCAAAAAATTTACCTCATGCCCAGCAGGACCTTTCCTCTTTTGTTCTTTTATTTATTTATTTATTTATTGGGTGTTGCCTCTTAACACAATTCTGAACCACTGAATACTGGCACCGTTGTTTGAGAGAGCTTGAGGTGTGATATGCTATGCCTTAGTTATCAGATATTTCTAAATCCAGGTCAATAGACATGCTTATATTTGATCCAAAAGACTAAATCCCTCTCTTTTCAACCAAGAGATTTGAGCAAGAAAGCCACAAAGAAGGATTATCTTGGCAAGAGTACATAAAGATTATTTTTTTACCTGAGGTAGTGGAACAAAATTACCTAGAACCTCTGTCACTTAGAAATCACCTTTTAAAAACAATAATATATATAAATAAAGAATCACCTAAAAAATCCCACTTCAGCTCCACAACTTTCATACTTAAGCAGAAAAGAAGTGCACACCTCAGCCTGAGCTTTGTCCATCAAAGAGCTTGGATTTCAGACACTTTTTGCCACAAAATACACTTTTCTTCTTGATCTAAACAGGGACAAAAAGGCCATAAAAATGTTAGAAAATTTGATGTCGAATTGATTATACAATTGTTTGGCTAGAACTTGTATATTTCTTTTTTGTGACAAAAAGAACCCTAGTCAGTAAAATCAGACACTGGGATTAAATGACATTGCCATATTCTTACAAGGAAAAAAGATTTGCTATCATATTCTGTCATTTGCTGCCTAAAATTTGCTATCCTTCTCTGATGTGAGTCTCTCATGAGACTGAGACACTTCAGAAGCGGCTAAGGTCCTTAACATACATCCTCTAAATTGAAGAATTATTTATTCAGAACAAAAAGAAATGGAAAAGAAAGATAGTTGATTTAAGTTCGTTGACTTTCTGTCCATTTATTGACGGTCCTTAGTACTATAGCTAGCTTGATTTTAATGTTGTTAGTCATGTTGTTCAGTGTTCATCCTTTTTAATCTACAGGATAGAAAAGGAGGTCTAGTTTTAATCATATCTGTAAATTTATGCAACTCTTAGTGGAGGATCCTCAAGAGAAATTTTCTTTTCAAATTTCTATTCCTCAATCATTATAAAGCTCATTTGCAAACATAAGCAATTTTTCTTTGATGATGTTTTCACCCCCTGATTAATTGCAAATTAAAGTATCTCAAGCCAAAACTGAAGTCTCTGCATAAATAATCCAGTCACTGTCCAGTTATAAACTGTGAGGAATTTGAGTAATTTCCCACATACTATAAATCTTAGGTACTTACTTCAACATGTCTTTCTGCTGAAAAGATACCAAAACTAAGTAACATGACTCAATTAAGACATAAAGGAGATCAAGAAGGAGCATTTCTCCATCAATAACAAAAAGAGACTCTGCTGGGACACATGAAAGTTCTTTCTTGGCTAAGTTTCTGTCTCCAATAGCATCCAGTAGTTAATTTCTTTCTAGCTGCCTAAAAGGGAGAACTCTGGGATTTTGCAAGGGAGAAGTGATATACAAATCTGGAAAGAAGTTTTCTTAAATGTATGTTGCGACAGACAAGCGTGACGGTTAATCCCAGCCAATACACAAGTATGCACACAGCTGCTTGCTCACTCACCTCTCCTTTAGGATGAAGAGAGAATAGGAGAAAGATGATAACAGTCCTTTGAGTTTGTTCAGCCTAAAAATGGGGTTCCCTCTATAGAATACAGAATAGAATACAAGGCTTGTTGAGTTATTGACAAGAAAAGACCAGCTGTCACCAGCTCACTTGCCCAGTTGGCTCTGAGGCTGATCCTCCATTCACTTGGGCTGTTCCCGCTGTATCACTGCCTACAACATGTAACTCAAGCCATCGGTTACAACATGTATAAATGCTGAGGTTAATTAAGGAATATCCATTACAATCTGCAAGCCTCTTCTCTTTGGACCAGGTGATAGAGTTACCTTTGCAACAACATATATACTTTGTACTTGTACCAGCATGAACGGAGGGTTGCAGTTCCTCTGAGGGTGTGCCTGTTCCAGCTTGGGTTTATTCATGAGCCATAGTCCCTTCGTACTTCATAGTAGAGTTTTTGATCTAGTTCATAGTTGACTCCATTCATGCCTGGTGTAGCAGTACAGGAATGGAAGCATTGTTAAAAAATGTTACCAGGCATGGCAAAATAAAATGATAAGCAGAACATCAAACAGCAAAACCCAAAAACAGTCATCAGCAAGCCAGAGGCTCCAATATACAGTCAAGTAAATGATCTTCACGGCAAACAAGAGAGCCCGCCAGTAAATAGCTAAGCAGTTATAACAGCTATACATTCAAACTACAGTCAGTCTGATGTTATCTTGCACCTCTTAAGCTCCATTGTACAACAAAGTATCTTGTGGTGGGTAGGGCAAATACCTACACATCCAGCCAGTCACTACCTTATCCCTTGGAAAGAGGTAAAAACAGAATGAGGACAAGAATATTCATGGATTAAAACAGGCAATTTAATAGGGGAAGAAAAATTACATGTGAAAGCAGAACAGTTTTACTGTTTCCCCAAGGCAAGAAGATGTTTAGCCACCTCCTGTAAAGCAGAGCCTTAGCACACACAGTGATTGCTTGGGGAAGCACAAGCCAAACCCACAAGTGTTCTTCTTCCCTCCTCCTATCCATTTATTGCTTTTACTGCTTTCATTGCTGACCATGATGTTATAAAGCCTAAAACATCCCTTTGGTCTTTTGGGGCCAGCTCTCCTGCCAGCTTCCTGCCGAGGTCCAACCTAGCTGCTGAGAGGGGAAGTTGAGGCAAGAAAGCAAGAAAAAGGGAAAACTGATGCTGGGCAAGGAATACTTCACAACAGCCAAAACATGAGTGTGTTGGGAATATTGTTTCAATTAAAAATTCAAAACAACACCATACAGCCTCCTATTTAAAAAAAAAAAAAAAAAAAAAAAAAATAAAAAATATAATATATAAATATAATAATATAAAAACAAAACCCTCACCCAAAAAAAAAAAAAAAAAAAAAAACTATTTTAAATAGAAAA